>WELB01000022.1:354232-372775 GCA_009602725.1 Spirogloea muscicola
GGAAGTGCCATTGAGGGCCTTGTCGGCCTGGCCTGCGTCCGCTTCAGGAGCTGCTAGAGGAGGGGAGCAGCAGCAGTGGCTGGAGGGATGGCGGGGGTGGGAAGGATGCCAGAAATGCCGATAGAGGCCTTGTCGACCCGTCCTGCGTCCGCTTCTGGGGCTGCTGGAGGAGTGGGAAGCAGCAGCTGTGGCAGGAGGGTAGCGGGGGTGGGAGGGAGGGTCGGCAGTGCCGGGGCAGCCAAGAGCAGGGTGGCCGAAGGGACAGCACGAGCGAAGGTGACTTGGAAAGCTCGGCAGCCGGCAAGGCGCCCGGGGGTGGGAGGAGGGGCGGGGCTTGGCGCAGCCTTGAGCGGGTCGCCCAAGGGAGCGGCGGGGCCTGGCACAGCGATGGCGGGGGCGCCGAGGGGGACTGGGGCCGCCGCCGTCGCCGTTGCCGGGCGCCACAACGGTCGGGGGCAGAAGAAAGGCCTGAGGAGGATGACTGGTGGAGCTCGGCAGCCGGCAAGGCGGCGCCCGTGGGGGGCCCCGGAGCCTGGCACGGCCATGAGCGCGGCGGAGCGAGCGCGCCAGCCGGCGGCGGCAGGGAGCAATGCGGCCGCCGCCGTCGCCGCCGGCGGCGGCGACGGCGGCGGCGCGAGCGGCGGGCGCGGGCGCCCAACGGTCGGAAGCGGGCAAGGGCCGTCCCAAAGGAGAAAAGCGCGCCCACAGAAAAGAGGGGCTGGCCAAGCCAGCCCAAAAAAGAATGGACAATGTCCAAAGCCAAAGCAAGAGGAGCCGGAGAAAGGACTACACTACAACATACTGCAGAACACAGAAACGATGCAGAGGAAAGCTCAGTACCCACGAGTGAGCAACATCAGGTCATAGTAGCTCGCTGCAGGGAAAGAGGCGCTCCGCCGAGACCCAGAGGCGGCGGCCATAGCACGGCCTGCGCGCGTATGGACGGCGTGGGCGAGGGAGCGTTGAAGCGATACGGCCAGGCGCATGCGGAAGACTTGTGCGAGCGACCCGGCGGCGTTGAAGCCGGGCATCGCCCCTGGCAGACCCGGCCGCCGGTTAATGGACAACATCAGGTCTGAGTAGCTCGCTGCAGGGAAAGAGGCGCTCCGCCGCCCAAAGGAGCTCTTTCCAAAGAGTGGACAAGGTCCTTCTATTAGAGGTTTCCCTTGGTGATTCCTGCAGCCTCCTTGCGTGGAACAGCTCTTCCAGTGTTAGTAAGAGGCCAGCCCAAACGAATGAATGTCTGACGCCCCTCGTCACGCCAGGCGCTCTCTGTCTTTTGGCCGGGCGCCAGGCAAAGAAGCAGCTCATCCAAGGGGGCGAGGGCTGTAAAGGATCAGCCCACAAAAGAATGACAAAGGTCACCCCTGATTCCGCTGTTGCACCGGGCAGAAGCACCGATGTCCAATATCTGTGCCAACTCAGGCACAGGGTACTGCTTGGCTGTGGGTGACAGCCGCAATAGAGAGTGTACAGCCCCAGGACTGGGGCCTCAACGCCCAGGATCGGACGGAAATGCTATAGTAGTCTTAGAAGCAGTGGCGAGGAGCAGTCTTGGCAGGTCCGGGCCATTATGTCGAGTGATTGTCAAATTAGGCCCATGTTCAGGACCATGTTCATCAGGCTGCTGAGCAGCAAAGGTTACATCTCACAAAACATTGCGTGGTGGCCTAAGCTCGTGCGGCACACCTACCGCTAGGTCAGGCCTCTCCCTTATTTGCAAGGTGGCCGCGTCCGCAATGTGCGTCCGAGTTGGTGTCTCCATCCGGTAGCTGGGATCCGCCCGCTCGTATGACACCTCCCCAAAATTTTCGCAAGATAAGGTGGCTCCGTAGCACCACTCTCCTCTTGCATGGTCTCGGCGTGCTGTCAAGGAGCCATGGAATCACAAGCCCAGGCCGCCAGGCACAAGTGAGCACTTGAGGTTGGCTAATGAGCACTTTAGAGGTTGCCAGCTGCCAGAAATTAGGATCAAATGTGGCAACGGAAGACAAGCATTCCTGACAGAAGGCGAAAAGAAGAGCACAATCTCAGTACAGAATGATGCTTTTGGAAGAGAGAGAGCAAGACATAGACTACCTGCCAGCGCTAGCGTGAAGGAGGGCTGCCACCATGACTTCAGCGCTAGCACTGCTCCCGAGCTCCTGGTGCCCACTTTGCCCTGATTACAACAGGCAACTCAGTGCCTGACGAGCATCCACTCTGTGATGTGCCGCATACAGACTGGAGCTCAAAAGATCGCCAGCACTATCAGCCAAAGGACTGGGTACAAGCGTGTATTACTTTGACCAAAGTGCCCTTGTTGGCTTGCCAGGATGCTGCCAGCTGTACTCCCGGCAGTGTGGTACACCCTAACGGCAAGACAGAAGGCGTGTCTGTCTCCAGGTCATGCGATATCTCCAAGCCCACATCAAGGTAATTGGTTATGCCAACGACACCTTCAACCTCAAATGGATTATGAACCTGTCAGCAGCAAATCAGAAGTGCTTATGTCAATCATTGGCCTGGCACAAAATGTTGACAAGATTGTCTACAAACAGAATTTTGACTTGATGCGTGGACTGGTAGCTGCACAAATGAGGTTACCTGACGTTGGACAATAAGGTGATGAAAGTAAGATGCCACAAGCTGCAGCAGAATCAAACAGGACATACTGAGAGCACCGTGAGTTCTTCACTTGAGCAGCCTGCCAGCAGTTTACTTCTTGAACAAATGCCAGCTTTCCCAATCATACCCAATCATGCTGTCATTGGACCACCAGCACATAGGACCATCTAATGACACTTGTGGGACCCTGACTACCCTTCATGCTAAATGTCCTGAAGAACAGCCAGAAGAAAGATAGGATTAAAGCCTACTCAATATAATGACGCCCAGAAACGATACCTCTCAGTGTACTTGAAGATATGAAGTTGCAAGTAACCTACCGTGGCACCACGCTGAAGCTCAAAACTGAATTCAAAACCAGGTGTGAGGACCATGCGATTAGGCGTTCCGTAGCTTATGGCAAAGCTCCAGTGCCTAGGATCTCTGACGTTGAGCATGTCACCTGCAATGACGAACAAAAGCTGTACTCTGTTCTATATAACTGTTGCAAATAATTGACCTCAGTGCTCTTCACCCGTGCGAGCCAGTGAAGCGAATCTCATCTATATATGGAATTGCTGATCTCTGCTCAGCAAGCCAGATTGGATGTGTATCATACCAATGGGGTGGAATTGGGCTCCAGCTGTCACACGATCATATCTTGACACCAGCCATGCCTTGCTTGGCATTGTCTCCGCTAAAGTATTGATGTAGGAGATGCAAACAGATCAAAGAAGGATAGTGTCGGTAGCAGCTAGATGATGCTGGACATCTACAAGGACATTCTCTGCAGGCACTGCCCCTGCAGTGTCTAATTACGTGCATCATGCCTCAGACATCCACATGTACTGTTACAATGGAAGCTTTGGAGATATTTCAAGTACCTCCGTAGGGGCTGATAGATCCGCCTATTGACACCTGGCTTGTCCCATACCTAAGGCCTACAGCTCCAGTGGAGTCCAAGGGGTTATAGACTTGGTCACTGAGCAACACAAGTAAGGGCTCACGATTAGGTTTCAGATATTGGTCCACATTCCACCGATTTCGGAGGACAACTAAGTCTTGGATTGCACGAAGGCATGACTTACCTAGAGGATGTAATAAGTACCTTGACTTTGCCAGCAATGGAAGGATGGCAAAACTTCCAAGACCAAGCTTGTCATTGAAGGAACACAATTGGACTTGAACGTGCCTGGTGCAGATTCAGACCGACAAGACATTGGGGTGAATGGACTTGCATCAGGCTGCTCTTACAGGATGTAGGATTGGTCAAACCGATCTGATGTATCTAAAAGAGGCATGTAACAGAGACATTGGAGGTATTATGTCAAGTGCTTTGGCACAACCAAACTGCTTTAACAGCTCTGCATGCCTCTGCAGCCTACCTTGTACTGATTATAGGTCAGAATACGCACTTCTTTGGATCCGAAGAGATGCTCAACTCGCCAAAAGTGTCATAGTCATACTCATTCCTGTTCAGGTATACAATACAGCTACCACAGCCGTTAATATATCTCTGAGTTCTGGATGGAAGATGCATGTGAGTGGCGTTAGTAAAAAGTTACACTGGAGACCACACACTCTGACTCATGTGATTGCATACACTGTTTATGCTTGAAAAAACATGCTCGTTGAAGCATGTAGCCAGAATTGTTGGGAGAGTACCGTTGCCATCGGAAGGTAGCATCACCTTCAATTTCTTCCACTGCTTGTCGCTTCACGCTGTATGGCACTTGTACCTGCACCATTGAAAGCTACTTGATGCTCAGAAGCGAAAGTCTGACACAATAAATAAGTGTGACTCTCATGTCAAGTAAGCAGCTCACTTGACCCACTTTTGCACATGCAAATCGAAGCTGCTGTTGATGTTTGAAGTGCCAAGTAGCTGAAGAGCAACCACAACATGCTGCAGTGCTGGACTAAGGCTAGACCTTCTAGATAGATGAGATTGAAGGCCTCACAGTGCAATGATGGAGTCAGCGATGGTATAGTCAGTGCGCACCTCTGCTGTAATGTCCACTTGAGGATCATCGGGGGGCTGTAGCACAAGCCTGCCCACAAATGGTGCAGTGTCGGCAAAGTACATCTCCAGCAGCCGATGCCTGACCAGCTTGCTGAATTGCACGTCATATGCCGACTCCAACATCCTGGCCGTTTGCCACGAGCTGAAGTGTCAGCAAGTTCCTGCAGCTCTGCAAGACGTGCATGCTGTCGTCTCTGCAGCCGCTCCTTCTCAGCGCAGTTGAGTCAATGTTGGAGCTGTTGAGAAAACGCATTGCTCATGGATAGCATTGACAGTGTAAGCAGGCTAGCGAGTGGGACGTACCGCGTCCTCATGTACAGGTTCCGGTCAAAGAGTGGAGGAACAAGGACGACTTTTGGCGGCGGCTCCTTGCCCTGGAGCGTCGACAGAAGGGCGCCCATGGCAGCCGCTTCAGGGGCGCCGCCGCCACCGAGAGTGCTGAGGGGCGGCGAGCACGGCGGCGGCGGGGCAGCCCGGCCAGGCCCGCCGCGGCAGCGGCAGCTCCACTTGGGAGTAGCGGCTCGGACTCGGCCCGATCGACGTCGTGGGTGATACTCACCGTCAGAGCCCGTCGACTGGTCGTTGCGCGCGGCCGACTTTCTCGATGGCCGTCAGCTGAGTTGCCCATGTCCATGAACGTCGGTCGAGTGGTGGTATTCCAGCGTCAACAGTGCTTCCTTTTCAGAAGCATTTTCAGACGGGCTCGTTCTCCCAGTCCTGGCCCCCCAGCACCGCCGCGCGCGCGGGCCAGCAGGCGGCTGCTCCTGCCGCGCGCCGCGATAGCCGCCGCACCTCCCGAAGGCCTCGGCGCCGCGTCACACCCGCCTCCACTGGCTTCCCCGGCATAGCGCCGCTTGCACCGTCGGCACGCTGCAGCCGCAGCCATGACGGAGGCGGCGATCCGCGCCCGCAAGGGCATGAAGACGGTGAAGGAGATGCCGCTGCTGCAGGACGGCCCGCCGCCCGGCGGCTTCCCCGGTAGGGCCTCAGTCCCGACCCCCAGACTTGACTGTGCACTTTCTCCAAGCCTGTTGAGCTTTCTGGCGGGCAGGTGCCACCTCTCGGTACTGTGGCTGCGCGCCCTTGCCCAGGTCGGGACGTGCCTAACGGCCGTCATCCCTCTGTGCCCTGGCACAGCCGTGCGCTATGCTCGAAACATCCCCAACACAGGGCCAAGCGGCACTGCGCTCGTTCTCGGCGCGACCTTGTTGATCTCATGGGGCTTTTACCGCGTCGGGCAAGGCAACATTTATCGAAGGTGCGCGCTTGTCACAATGGCTTGGCAATAGCTTCACGGTCTTCAGAGGCAATGTGTGCTTGCTCTTTCAAGGGCAGCTACTTTTACAGGTGCCACACGCCTTGACGGGATAATTTGTGCTGTGATTGCGGACTCCAACCGTCGCATACCATGATGCCCAGAGAAGCTCCAACAGGATGGGCGGGGGGAGCTCACAGAGTTTGCATCGAGCCTCACTTTGACAAACTAGATTTTGGTATTTCCAGGGGTTTGAAGAAGGAGAAAATGGACGCAAGGAAAGCAATACTGCCAGTGATTCAGGCTGAGGAAGATGCTAGGTGCACAGCCACTCTACCTACAGGCACCTGTATTATGCATTGACCATGACAATGGCTAGGGCACCAAAATGACTGACAAGACCATCGTCTTGAACGACAGCTTGACTGTATACGCTTGATGCTCTCGTTAAGCATACTGCCAAGCCAACAATCTAATGTTCACCTGTTTCGCAGATTGTCCCTTGTAATCTCATTGGTCCATGTCAACTCCAACTAGGACACAGCAAGCTATATCATTGAAACAATTCCTGCTTATGCACCCTGACAATCTGAAGAGGCCTTGCTGCAGGTATCTGAAAGAGCGGCAGCAATTTCTGGATGAGGAGACCAAAATCATGAGCAAAGTTCCTGGTTGGAAGGCAGGGGAGAGTGTGTATAGCTCAGGCCGATGGATGCCGCCATCTACTGGAAGACTAACACAATTATACTAAGCTTATAAGGCAGGTTTACTGATAAAGCCATCACTACCTCTGTGACACTGATAATCATAAGTGTGGCACTCAACTCATCATATACTCGACAGCCAGCAAGAGTGCATCTTTGCCAACACAACTCGTGCAGAGAAATAGAAGAAAGCCTGACTTTGTGTCACATGTATCCTCGTCTTGGCCTCTCTGGTCTGCTAGAGTAAGTAGCCTAACCGGCCTCACCATGTTCAACAGGCGCCAGCTTCAGTACTGGCAGTAATAAGGCATGACTCCAGGCTGCCGCTTCTAACCGTTGGAAGTCAAGAGGGTTGTAAGCATTTCAAATGTTTACCTTCCGACCAGCATACGCGCTCCAAGAGATATTAATGCCTTTCTTGAGTAGCCTTGCCTGATACCCTCTTTCCTGTGGTCAGCTATTTGCTGCTGCTGGCAGCTTCTCTTTCCAGCAATCTTGACATGGCCTCCTGATGACGTGCAAGTGAGCTTGTGCTAGATGCTATATGGTGGTGGCACTGGCGCACACACACGGCAGTGTCACCCACAGGCAGCCTGTTAGCCTGTTCATTGTGGGTAGTCAGCATGAGCAGGGCGGCCACTTGAGGTGGTGGTCACAATGAGTCTTGAGCAGTACAAATCCTTGAGCTGCCTGTTGCATTTGCCCACTCTCCTCGAACATCCAGTCTACACATGAACAGCCTACACATTGACCAGGTCCGGCTTAACGGAGTTGCTAATATTGCGGCGTAAGGGGGGGCTGCAGTCACCTCTTGGTGAAATAATGTATCGTAGTCTAGCTGGCTGGGGGAGCCCAATTGGAGTCTCTCTGATCAAGCACCTCATCAGAAGGATGGGAGACATACTGCACCACGAGCTTCAGCAAAGCTTCATCAACTCCATACTTGTTCGCCAGTTGTGCTACTTTGGAGGGCTCCAAGGCATACTCCCTGAGCAGCTCACGAAGCTGGATTGCATTGACTTTGCCATGCTCCACTTGCGCGTCGTCTTGCAGGCCTGTTAGAGGGCCAGTACGTCTGTCCAGGGGTAATTGTCTTGGTCTCTAAAATGCACAATCAGAGACAAACTGGTAGTCAGAGGTATATTCACATCCTTCCCCAGTAGCCCTGCTTTGCTGTCTCCTCTGTTCTGCTTTTACAGACCAATCCTCTACGGATTCTCACAGCAAGCTGCACCATCGTTGCTTGCAAGGAGCAGCAGAACGCAGTAATTTGTAGCTTACTGCCGCTCCCTTTAGAGCTGGATCACCAGGTCGGGTCTGGATTGTGCCAGCAATCTGCTGCGTGAGAGTCTGGTAGTTAGCAGTAGACCTGTCCCACTCGCTAACGTCCTGCCCGGGCTCGATGATGGGTCCTGCAGCTCGGCAAGGAGAAGAACGTCATGAGTACTAGACCTCTACTATTCGCGTACATAGGTCTTGGAAGGATCACAGCTCGAACAGGTTCCGCAACAACCACTTGAGTTCCGAGGTGAACAAGCTGTTGTGAGTCAGTTTAGCTGGCGCGACCTTGGCCATCCCAAAGTAAGGCAGTTTAAGATAACAACTGCGAGGATCGAAGGCGCAGTCTCACTGGATTCTGGAGGGGCCGGTCGAGCGGGCACGTCTGCTGCAGATCCCGGCCTGGGCGCAGGAGGTGCCGCAGGCTCCCCAAAGCTGGTCTCTAGGACGGTCTTGCGCTGCACCTTGGAAGCCTGCAGCTGCTGCGATACAGCTCTGCTGCCTACCCTGCTAGCCTGCTGGCCCATCCTTGGCGATGCACGTCAGTGACAAGCCATGCCTTGCTGGCAGGTGCGCCGTCGCAGCAGTGCCGGTGTCGCGTCAGGCTCGATGCGCGGGCGCGTGTGCGGCTGGCGCTGGATGGGCGGCGGCCCCGCCGGCCAGGCGGTGCAGCGGCTTAGGCAAGCCGTGCGCTCAAGGCGCTCGTCTCAAAGGGGCGGAGCTGATTGCCAGAGAGCAACCTCAGCAGGGCGAGCGGGAGAGGAGGCGCAGGGAGAAACGAGTGCGGCTGCTGATAGTAGAAGAGCGGCTGTGAAAGCCAGCGAGATGCACAGAAAGAAGTGAGCTCTGCCCAGGGGGGGGCGGCGCAGCGACAGAAAGACCAGGCAGCCTGAAAGAGTGGACACGGGCCAAAAGCGCCGAAAGGCAGAAAAGGCACAGCCACCACTCCGCGCAGCAAGTGGCTACCCCGCACGGCTGCTCAGCCGCCAGGAAGGCGTCGGCCTGGCGTCGGGCGCCTGCGCGCCACGCGGCAGCCTGTGCGCGGCTCCGGGGCCGGCCGGCTGTGCCCGCTGGCCCCCCGTCGTTGCACCGGCTTTGGCCCGACCACTGTGGCCTCCTCCCTTTTCGCTGAACACTGTATTGGGCTTGAATTGGCCTCCCTTTCATTTCATGCGCGCTCCGCGCGCCGCCTTCTTATGAAGCCCCGGCCTCGGCACTAGCTTTTGCCTGAACGGTGGATTGGCTAGAATTGGCCTCCCTTTTCGTTCCATGCGCAACCCGCGCGCGCCTCTCTCTCCCCGCCGTCGCCGCGGCGGCGCAAGGCCCCCCCCCCCCCNCGCCGCCGCCGCCCTCCCTTCCGCTCCTGACCTCCCTCGGCCCCCCGCCGCCAACGCCGGCTCTGGCCCTCGTCTCCCTCTTTCCCCGCGCATGGCGTCGTCGCTCGTCAACTACGCCGCCGCGGCCCCCTCCCTGGACATCCCCGCCGGCTTCCGCCCGCGCCCGCTGCGCCAGGCCCGCCCCGCGCCCCCCGTCGCCGTGCCGCCGCCAGACGGCAGCGTCGGCGAGCATGGCTCTGGCGAGTTCGACTTCTCGGACGTCTTCGGCCCGGCCCCGTCATGGGACCGGGAGCGCGACGCCGACCCTCCCGCCGGCAGCGGGGACGGCGCGGGCGGCGACGCTGCGCCCTCTGGCGACCCCCAGGTCGTCTTCAACCGCTCGCACTCGCTGGTCGGGCCGTCTCCGCGGCCCAGCCTGGTGACGGCGCCCTCCGCCCTCGCCTGGGCCGACATCGACAGCGCCCTCGCTCTGCCTCCGCATGGAGGCGACGGCCGGGACGGCGATGCAAGCGGCACGGAGGCTCAGCAGGACCTCGACGAAGGCACGCAGGCGGACCTTCCCGTCGGAAGAGGCACCGCTTCTTCGCTTGTCGGCGCCCGTGACACTGGTCCCGGAGTGCCTTGCGGCGGACTTTTTGCTGATGCGGCCGACGTTCCAGGGCCTCAGGCTCCCCGAGGGCTCGGGCCCCATGACTTTGAGCTGCTCCGCGTCGTCGGGCAGGGCGCCTTCGGAAAGGTATTCCAGGTCAGGAAGAAGGACAGCGGCGAGATCATGGCCATGAAGGTCATGCGCAAGTCGAGGATCATCGAGAAGAACCACGGCGATTACATGAAGGCCGAGAAGGAGATTCTGACCAAGGTCGTGCACCCCTTCATCGTGCAGCTTCACTACTCCTTCCAGGTTAGCACCCAGCTTCCCCTGGCCAGAGCCGTATTCTCTACTCGCTACAGTAGTCAATAAACCAGAGGCCAGGCTGGTCAAGACGAGTCATTCTGCATGGTCGACACTATGGCTAGTCCCAATCTGCATACTTCCTGGGCTAGGTCCATGCTTTTTCAGCTGAGTCCTGCGCTGTACAGAGCCAGTGAATGTGAGCGTCTGGCAATGCTTCCGTACAGTATCTCAGTGAGGGTCAGTTTTAGGTCCTTTTTGACCGAAGTCATCAGTCCTTTGTCAGCAGACGCCTTCCAAGCTCTATCTTCTGCTGGAGTTTATCAATGGCGGCCACCTCTTCTTCCAGTTGTATCGGCATGGAACCTTTAAGTCAGTACCTTGCTCTTTGTTCACTTTCCTTTCTGATGTTCGCTCTGGCGAGAAGCAGACGTGCTTGCTTGCACTACACCTGCAGGTAGATCTTGAAGGGTTTAGGATCACTTGCAAACAAGAGGGCTTCTTGATGAACTTTTTCTTGTTTACTCCTGAGCACACGTCTTTTGCGTCCTCTCACCAGTGAGGACCTGGCCCGTCTATACACTGCTGAGATTGTATCAGCGGTATCTCATTTGCATGAGAATGGCATCATGCACCGGGATCTGAAGCCAGAGAACATCCTCCTCGACTCTGAGGGCCATGTAGGTTAATGGGCGCCTGTTTGTGCAGCATGTGTTAGTTTCTTCTGGGCTGGACTTCACTTTCACCGCCTGCTTTGTGCCAAGCCCCTTTCCTTCTCTACAATAAGCTAGACCTTTTAATGGAAGCTTGGCCTCCACTGAAAACTTGTTGTGTTTTATTCAGCTTGTACGTATCTGACAAGTACGTACTAATAGGGAGATGTAATGTTTCCGGAGTTCTCTGCGAGCTGATTGAGTAAAGGTCATTTCATCTGCAGGTAAAGCTGACTGACTTTGGGCTCGCTAAGGAGTTTGATGGGACCGACTCCACGAATTCCATGTGTGGGACAATGGAGTATATGGCCCCCGAGATACTCCTGGCAAAAGGCCATGGCAAGGCTGCGGACTGGTGGAGTGTTGGCATCCTCCTCTTTGAGATGCTGACAGGGCAGGTAAGCTTGTGTCTCCCCCAAGTTCACATCTTGAGCCGGTGTGTGTAATCATGTACTTTGACACCATTGACCTTGCATGTGGCAACTTGCCTTTGATCAAGCAAACTTGCAGATAGAAACTTGCAGAAGATTGTCCATGCACAACGCTTCAGCTCATCACCTGCTCACCTCCTCGCTCTTGCTGCTGTCCAGCCCCCATATTGCCATGATAATCGCCAAAAGCTGCAACAGAAGATAGTGAAGGACAAAATCAAGTTCCCGACCTTCTTCACAGCAGAGTGCCATAACCTCCTCAAGGGGGTAAGTTCCGGATGAGATTACAGGGTTGTTCCCATAAGATGCTGCAATTGTCAAATTGCCGGAAGCACTAGTGTTGAGGGTGATACCAGCAGTGCGTCAAGATCTAGCTTGTGGATATTGACTTGTCTTGAGGGTGACAGCGCCTGAGGTGACTTACACAGAGGTGAATACTTCAGCAGGATGACCAGGGACACTTTCCTGTGTACCACAGCTGTAGTGACTGCATTGCCTATCATGTGTGCAGCTTCTGCAGAAGGAGCCCAGCAAAAGGCTGGGGGCTGGACCTGATGGTTCAGAGGTCATCAAGAAGCACAAGTTCTTCAAGACCATCAACTGGCGGAAGCTAGAGGCACGGCAAGTGCTGCCACCATTTTGCCCAGCAGTGAGCGGAGCACTGTGCACTGCCAATTTTGACGAGATGTGGACGGCTTTGCCTGCACAAGATTCGCCGGCAACCACGCCATCCGCAGCAGACGCTCTCCTTTTTAAGGGTTACACATATGTTGCTCCCTCCCTACTGGCAACTGTCGAGAGTGACAGCCAGGGGGAAGAGAGCTCTGAGGCAGATTCAGATGGCAACACATGACATCACAGATGATTGGAGATCTTTCATTCATTTTCATATTTTTCATCATGAATGTCGCCTCAATTGGAGGAGACAGCCAACGTAAGCAAGCGAGTAGCTCCCCAAGGAGCGCCACAAGGTGGGCTATACAGTAGTGATGACACGAGTGAGGCAACGACTAATTCTTTGTGAGAGTTCCAATCTTGGACAGACTTTGGAAGTCGTGGGTCAGTGCAATCTTGGCAAGCCATGGGATGCATCGGCAATCTCATGAGCGGCGCCCCAGGAAGGCCAGAGGGCCTTCGGGCAGTGCCAATCTGTAGATGATAAGAGTCGAGCAAGAGGGACCCTGGAAACTTGGGTGCAGCAGGCAAGACTGGCTGCAGGCGCACTCACTAGAGTGGCCTTGTGCGGCCGCAATTTAAGGGTGTACAGCTGCTGCTGCCACGCATCATGCGTTGGCCCCGTCTGTGGCTGCAGCAGGAGGCTTGGACTCTGTGGCTGCAGCAGAAGGCTTGGGCTGTGGAGCGGGAGGTTTGACTGGTTCTTCCACCTCAACAGACTCGATGGTTGCGACCTCCGTGCTTTTGAGGGGCTTGGCCTCCTCTTCATCTGCCTCATCCTCCGGTTCTGGTGGCGCCTTGGGCGGGAACTGTGGAGCAAGGGCAACACTGGCACTGTCAGGGCCTCTTCTTTTGCAGCAGCGGCCAGCACTTGATATGCAGCAAGAAGCAAGGAGAGTAGAAAGGCCCATGTGGTGGAGACAATGGAACGTACATGTACACAGGCCTGCTGATATAGCACTCCGCCAGTGATGGTCACAAGCAGTGCAACGATGCCGAGGGGCGTCGCGTGCTTGTCCCAGATCAGGATGTTGATGATGACGGTGAGGAGCTTGTTAGTGACGCCAACGACAGTGAATGAGGTGGCAGAGATGGCCTTGCGGCATGCAAAGCCGAAGAAGCTGATGGCAAGGCCGAAGATGCACGAGAGGCCGACGGCAAGGATGGTCCAGAAGGTGAGGTAGTCTTGGACGTCGATGGCCGCGGTCTCGATGTACTCGCCGGTGAGGAACCAGGAGATGGGCGACATGAGGAAGGAGAGGACGTTGTTGTAGTACACAAAGCCCCACGTGTTGAGGCCGAGGTGCGTGACAATGTGCTTGATGTACACCATCTCGAAGGTGATGGTGAAGAGGTACGCGAACGCCCACGAGTAGGCGCGCACGGAGAAGGTGGAGTCGGTGATGACGTAGCCCACGGCGCCGGCCAGGATGATGCCCAGCGAGGCGAACGTCCAGGGGTGCGGCCAGGGCTGGGCGCGGAAGAGGGTGTCGGCGAGCGCGACGAGGAGCGGCGTGGAGGAGCGGAACATGATGAACGTGTCCACGTTGGCGTACTTGAGCAGCGTGGTGTTGGTGAAGATGGCGACGTAGAACACGGCGGCGGCGGGGAGGAAGGCGCGGACGTTGGGCAGCGTGAGAGGGTCGTGCTCCAGCGCGCCGGCGCGGCCCAGCACCCAGACGGCCACGACGCTGACGGCGTACTGGAGCGCGGTGAGGACCGCGGGGAAGGGGAAGACGGTGATGGCGCACTTGTTGATGATGGCCAGCATGGAGGAGCAGAAGGCGTAGGCCAGCACCAGCGGCAGCGACGACAGGTCGCCCAGGTTCACGCTCAGCGGCCCCAGCGAGAGCGCCATGGCGCTGCGGGCTGGCGTTTAAGGAGCGCGAGGGGGAGGGGCCTGCGCCGCAGGGCCGCCGGGTCACGGCGGCGCCATGGCGCGCGCAGGCGGGGCCGTGCCCGAGGGGCGCCTCCCCGGACTCGCCAGGCGCGGCCGTCAACCCCGGAGCGGTGGGCGCAGCCGTCAACAAACACGCGCCGAACAGCTCTTTCAAAGAGCCTTGCGCTCTTTCAAAGCCGAACAAGTGTGCTCCCTCCAGCGCCTCCCGGGGGGGCGGGCCTGTGACACGACACCCCGATATGAAGTCGGACAAGGTCCCGGGCGCTGCACCTGCGTGCCGGCAGAGCCCTCGCTGCTGCCTCTGGCTCTGGCCAGGGGACCCGCTTCCAGGAGCCCAGTCTCTCTGACCTGAGGCTGCTTAGCAGCGGTTCCTGAGTGCTTCGTAGCTGCTCTGTTTCTTTCTGTGCTGTGTTTTCTTAGCGCTTCCCCTGGCCCCCTTCTCGTACTTCGTTGCTTCTCTTTTGGGCTGGCTTTTCCAGCCCCTATCCTCAAGGGGCGAGCCCTTTCTTCCGAAGGGGCCGGAAGGACGCTTCCAAGAGAGGGCGGTGGCTGGGACAGGCCAGACCCCCAGATAAAAGAATAAACAAGGGCTTGGAAGCGGTTGCTTCGCTAGAGGTGAATGAATGACCATCCTTCGTGCTTTTCACAGCCCTCGCCCCCTTTGATGAGCTCAATTCCTGGCGGCTGGTCTGTCGAAGTACAAACGATGGCGATGGCTGTGAGGTTGTAAGCTCTTCCGAAGGGGGCGAGGGCAGTAAGAGGCCCGCCCAAAATGGACTTAACGAAAGGGCCGGAAGGTGCAATAAAACGAAACCACTCTCTCTGTCTACACAGCCCCTCCCTTTGGAAGAGCCACTCTCCATCTCCTTGGAAGTACTTCTCTTCATTTGCGCCCTAAGCCAGGCCACCAGCTTCTGTGGCCGTACTCCACCTGCCCAAGCTAGCCTGCCAAGCTCTTACATGCTCACTCGTCGGTCATAGAGGCCCCTCACATGTTGCTTTTGCCCTGCTGTTTTAGCCCGCTTAGCCTAAGGCTTCGCCTCATTCGGCCCAAGTCGTTACACACAACTTTGGCTCGCTTTACCACCCTTTCCGTTTGTGCCCACTGCACTCCTCTCTTTTGGAATCACTTCTCTTTCTGCTGAGCTCCCCATGCGCTTGGCTGGCCTTCACATCCCTCCAGTGTCAGCATACGCTCCCCTCTGCCAGAGCAATATTGCCACCAGCCTTCACCTTGATGCAGGCTTTGGGTTTGAGCGGTTACCAGCCATGGCCGCGAGCGCCGTCAATGACTCCGAGCAGACTACATTCTCACCTTTCAATACGGCTGCTGCAGTCACCAGTGGAGCCAAGCAAGGCTGCTCACTTTTACTAAGTATTAAGCTCAGCAATCGGCAAAACGGCTTTGCTAGGGGTACTGCTCCATCTGGAGGCTAGCCCTACACTTTCCTCACCATCCCTCCCCTCTCCCTCCATTACTCGTTCCGTTTCTATGCCTCATGTATTACGCACCCATTGCTCCCTGCTCAACAGCTCTTTCGCTGCTCCGCCACTTGCAATAGCAGCAATGCGTCAAAGGGACAAGTTCGACAAAGTTGTTGCTAGTGTCATCAAAGCCCCATTCAAGCTCTCAGGCTGTAGCAGCCGCCCTAGCCCTTTGCAGCCTGCAACTTGTCGAGGCCTCCGCACATAGCTCGAAGGCGCAGCCAGGCTACCACCGACCTCAGAATGCGCACATGGCCCTCCTGGATGTCTTTGGCCATCCGAAGCCTCTCCGGCTTGACTCTTCCCCCCAACGCAGCAGCTGCAAATCCCTGACAGAGTCCAACAGCAACTGAGAATACCGCACCTGCCTCAATGCTCTTTTCTGCCCTCACTCACTGTGAGCTTTCAAGATTCTGCCAAGCTAGGTATAAGGTGCCAGTGAGAGAGCTATTGTAAATCCTTAGCCTGATAACAGCGCACCAGAGATGATGCACCTAGGTGGTCAAGTCTGTCTTCGCAGCACTTCAGAAGCAGGTCCATTGCGCGGCTCTCCCAGGGATCTCTCAGAGGCCTCCTGGCCAACCGCCCTTCGTGCCTGACGGCCTCCGCTGCCAACATCGCCAGATCTGGGAAGCGAGCAATGTAGCAAAGCTGCTTAAGGCTGCCACTTGCTGTGCCATGAGACGCCTTTAGATGAACAGCAATCAAGGTCAATGCACGACCATCAGGTTTGCTGCTTTAGATGCACAAGGAGATTCATCCTCTCATTGATACAAGTACTGGCATGCGGGCACCACAAAATTAATAGCAACCTTTGTGGCAGTGAGCAGTGAGGACCCGGGAAAAGGCCCTGAGGCCATGTGGTATGCCTTTTCCCCGACCAGCTGGTGAAGTGCATTGCATCAGCTTGAAGGCAGCCCCTTGATTTCCTGCTGGAGACTCCTCGACCCCTATGCCATGTGCTTCCAAGAGTTGCAATTTTTCCTTCCTCAGAACAGTTTTTGTGGGCACATCCACCCACAAAGTGACCTGCAAGTAGGGACAGCACTAGGTCAGGTGTTTGCAGCAACGCCACCAATAACGCACTGCAGCAATCCTGATGTCGTACTAACCTCCTGCCTGACTGTACAAGGATGAAGTCAGACAACCAGCTTGACAGAGTGCCAACCACGCACATGGTCATGTGGGTTGCATGGCAACGTGAAGCCAAAGTCGAGGGCAAGCACTGAGTTGGGCAAGTCACCATAGCTGATCATGACCTGCCAGCTGCACCTGCCATTAGTCCCAATCTGGTGGCAGGAATTCTGAACCACCTATCTGCATCAAGAATCTCATTGTCTTGCTGAGACAGCATACCTCCCGTCTACTGCTGCCTTATGAAGAAGCCTTGAGAAGATTGGGAAGATACAGACACATTCATCTATACAACACCAGAGTGTCTGCAGCAGAAGAGAGCAGCCAGAGGGCGCCCAATTGAGACACTGCAGGAAGAAAGGGGAGGCATGGCACCTGAGCTCCAGCCTGATAGTCCTGATCAGCAATCACCTGGCACGCGCAGAGGACAATTCCTACTGATGATGCATGCAACTCAGCATGCTTCTGAAAGCGCAGAGTAACACCCTGGCAGATAGAGGGCCCCTCCGCACAGCCCTTCCAATTCAACTCATTGAGAAACGAAGCAGCAGCTAAGCAATTCAGCAAGCAGAGTATTGTCACCTCCGCATAACCTTCGTCCTTGTCATAGCAGAGATGCACACGGCATTCTGGGTTGTGATTGAGGAAGTCCACATAGGGGACCTGAAACCAAAAGCATTTGTATAAACAGCTCTGGGTCATTGCAAGCATGATACAATAGCATGGTCACACCTAGCAATATGTGCATGCCTGGCCTTGCACTTCAGAATTTGGACTCAAATATGCTAATAAAATCTTCACCAGAGCAAGATCGCCAATGTCCTCAATCTTCCATGCTCGTGAGCAAACTGCAAACAACTATCAGCACTGTGAGCTGGGCTCACGACGTTAAGGCTTCATGGATGGAGCTTTACGGCCAGAGCTCGACGGTGCACTCAATGGCACACAGTGGCAATGGCACGCAATGGCTGTGACCATGGCTGTGAGCTCCAACAGCCGTTGCAAAGACACTGCCAGAGAGGAGCTGACCTGCTGCATAGGCATACTTGAAGCTGTCCAGAGCCAGTGAAAGTCCGAATGCGGAGTTGCAAGATTGCAGTTTCTGCAATGCAGATACTCGATGTCAGTCCCACTTCACTTGAAACACAGGCTCTTCAACACCAATGGCAGCCAGCAGCAGTAATTGGTCCAACAGATAATAAAGCCAGCTGGCCATGCTCTTAAGAGAACGTGCCTAGAAGGTCGAGCATGTGCAGCAATGCTTCCGTCACACTTCGCAGAGGTCAAAGACAGACGAGCCGTGCTCACCGGCAGGAGCTGCCTATACTCGGCGGCGATCAGGTCGGCCCTTAGACGAGTGTCCTCGAGGAGCGAGCTGCAGCCCTTGAGGAGGCCCAGCTCCTCCGAGGTCCAGAAGATTGTGCTGTCCAACGAGCCCTGGGCTGGCAGGCTCTGTACATAGGGCGCCCAGCATGACTCCTGCCGCAGGCAACCCCTAAGACCGTCAAGTCACACCGTCACAGAGGCGCTCCAAGTAGCAATTGGTCGGGCGAGCGGCACAAGCTGCACCAAGTAAGGGGGCCTGATATACCAGCGGTCTGGTTGTGCAAGCCAAGCACCTGACCGAGGTGCCTCTCGGACAAGATAAAGAGGGCGAGCCTGGCCCACTCGCTGGCACCCGAGTCGAGCTTGTCAGCGATGCTGGCGCACAGAGTGCCGGGGGTGATGATCTGCCTGGCCGCAGAGGCTGCAGCTGCTCAGAAAAGACTGCAGCATGGCAGGCAGACGGAGTGGCAGGCTGCGAGGCGGCGGCACTCCGAGGCGCGTACGAGGCTGCGCGAGACCCGGAGCACGCAGTCGCCCCTCGCGATGCTGCTGGTGGCGTAGAGGCCCCTGGCAGCCGCAGCACGCGGCAGCGAGCCTCAGCGCAGCTGGCTGGCATGCGGAGGTCGGGGCGAGCTTCGGCGAGGAGGCGGGGGCGGTTCGAAGGCCTGGGGCGCACCTTCCCTCACGGGACGCCGCGACGCGGGCGCTGTGCACAGCGACCGGGCCCTCGCCGCGGGCCAGCAGCCAGGCGGCCACCTGCGCCTCGTCGGGGGTAGCGGCGGCGGGCGGCGAACCCGCGCGGGG
>WELB01000022.1:387723-403674 GCA_009602725.1 Spirogloea muscicola
TTTACCGGATGCGCCTGGCCGTCTCTTTGCAGCGGTCCCTAGCTTTTGCGGTCCACTTGCGCGCAGGCCGCGCTCTGGCGGCGGCCTCCGGCTTCCGTCAGGGCGACGTCTTTCCGCCTGCTAGCTACTCAGACTTGCATCTACTGACGAGAGGTTACTGAGAGTTCGCTTACTGCTGTCTCAGTCCTTAGCACTCCGACTCCTTCAGACCTTGTCCATTCTTTTGGGCTGGCCTCTCCCAGCCACCAGTTAATCTGGCCGCGCTTGCTCTGTAGAGTAGGCAGTGGCTATCAATGGTCAGCCTATAAGCAAGTTCGAAGCTGCTCGACGCCAATACTGCTGTTGTCCATTCCTTTTGGTGGCTGGCCTCTCCCAGCCACCAGTTAATCTGGCCACGCTTGCTGTTGGCCAGCGCGAGTGGGATCTCAGGCACGGGACAAGGGCACGAGGTTGAGGAACTTCTACTTGTTTCACTTCGGCCGGCCCCTCATCGCCACCGCAGGACGAGATATTCTTCCCATACGAGCAAGGCGGTGTCTGTAAAGAGAAAGCGCGGCCCAATTGACTGGTGGCAGTCTGTCTGTAAAGCAGTGGGAAGTGGGGTTGGAGCTGCGCCCGCCTGTCGTACGGGGACGGCCAGCATGCGCACCGCGTTTCGTCTTCCCTGTGCCTCGGGTAAGCAGCCACCGCCTACACTAGGGGGCGCTTCTCGCCGCCTCTGGATCCCCGCCCGCGCGCCCAGCCAGTCGTGGCCGCCCCCAACCACGGCAGGCTTACCGTCCCCGGCCCGGGGCGGGGGCCTGGTCAGCGCGAAAGGCGCCCCTATTTAGATCATGGGCCGCGACAAGCTGTGCCGACCGCTCGGCGGTGGCGACCCGAGCAGGACGCGGCGACCGGAGCTCGACAAGGGCCCTGAAAGGGGCTTTTTGCTGGCCACATGGCACAGTCAGCAGCTGCCCAGGGGCCGGTGAGCGAGGCCGCCGCACCTGGCGTGCCACAGAAGTGTCTCGGGACGCGGCCACGTGGGCGGGGAACCGTCGTCCGCTTTTGGGCGGGGGCGCCCGTACTTCACCGACTGTGCTTATCTTGGGGAGGCCCGCTTTGGTGATGTGGGGCCGCCTCCGCCGTCTCCTCCCGACGGGGGGCCCCCACCGCCGTCGGGCGCGACGGATGATGGGGATCTGGCTCCCGCTAGGTCCTCCTATGGCCCCACCGCCTCCTTGCGTCCGTCTCGGGCCTCAAACATTCCCTTTGGGCTTGGCCTCTCACAGCCACTGCCTTCCGTTGGAAAGCGCTGCTTCTTGTTGCGGCAAAGCTCCACCCTCCTCCCATGGTGGTGTCGCCGTCAGCCCCCAGCCCGAGCTCCCCGCGGCGCCTGCGGCAGCGGCGCCGCCCCCGCCGTGGCCTGTCGGCGAGCCCATCCCGGGACCCTGGCCATGGCCGGCGATAAGATCCTCGTCCTGGTGGGCCGGGACTCGCGGGCCAACGCCGAGGCGGTGCAGTGGACTCTCCAGCATCTTCGACGGCCAGGCGACTCCATCTGCCTCCTGCACTTCGTGCACCGGGTGCCCGTCGGAGGTGCGGCCCTGCCTTTCCCAGCCCGAGAGCCAGCCGGGCGCTGCCCTCCCTAAGATGGTGCGAAGCTTTGGCTCAAGCAAGCGGCTCTTGCCCTCGCTTGCTGTGGAATAGAGGCAGCGGGAATAAATGCCAGCGAGAAGGGACAACGAAGAGGCCCGTCTCGTCGCTGATGGTCTTGAGGCTGCTCGTGGGGCGCTACAGAGGCCCAAGCCCGAGCGTCAGGCTGAGGGGCCTGCTTCGCTTGACCTGGCAAACCAAACCACTTGTTTCCTGTCATTGAGCAAGAATGGGCTGTGTCCAGCGGGCTGAGACTTGACCTGGCGTGAATGGCGTGCTTTCAAATCACAGGCTCGTCAACGCTGAAGGTGAGCGAGGCAGCGGCGCACATTGTGCAGGCCCACCTCGAGTACATTGTCCAGCCCGAACTGCGACAGCTGAAGAAGCTGTGTACGAATTCACAGGTCAGGATCTTCAGCCACTGTGTTATACAGACTGTCCTTCTCGTGCATGTCAAGCACACAGTTGGACAGAGAAGTATCTGGAGTGGAAGTGTCACAGAGAGGTTGACGTCGCCGGATACTCTATGGAATTCTAGGAGCGGGTGCTGGTGGATACCCGGACTATTCTCCACGATGAGAATGCACGGGGAATTTTGGGGGAGGTGCGGACTATGGGTTGCACTCGGCTTGTGATGACCAGCTCGGCGTCGCCATCCGCCAGTCCACGGCGGCTTCTGGGCAGCATCTTCCACGTTCACCGATGGTTCGCACCAGTCTTATAAACCTCTGCACCCTTGCTCAAGGTGCTTGCTTGCTAGGATGATTGTGCACCTTTGCCAAGACAGACGTAATTGACGCAGTTCCGCAGTCTGCGACATGATTGGAAGGGACGAAAGACTCAAAGACTGTTTGCACTGATGAATGCAGGGGCCTTGGCAAGACAGCCGACGCCTGTGTGAGAGGGAGGCCTCTGCAATGCTCAGTGCACATTCTTCACAAGGGGAAGCTCGTCTACCAAGAGGCTGCTCTGAAGCCAAGGAGTAGCCCTGGTGAGCAATTTGGCATGATGAACGTTGACCAGCACTTCAGGAGCATCTGCTGCATGGCTTGCTCGAAAGATGACAGCCATGACTTGCTATGTGTATGACTAGTTTGGTGGGTCATGTACTATGCAACATGTGTACTGCTGTTATCCATAAGTTGAGACGTTGCAAGACAGAGAGGGGTTGTGCTGACTTCTGCCACTGTCTGTATGTACTAATTGAACAGCTTGGCAAGGTGGATCCTTCAGCACCATAACCCTGTTTACCTGCGCGCCAGCATCCAACATGACGTCGTCATCAGCATCTGAAGCTGAATCAACCTCAGCAGCAGGCTCACCGGCCATTATCTCAATCAACGAGCCAAGTGTGCCCCACTACAGCCTCAGTGGAGGACTGACAGCACATGCACGCATGCGCCGAAGATCCTTGTGTGAGGCCCAAGCAGAAGCTCACTTTGATGATGAGAAGTTTGCTGGTCCACGGGAGGATCTTTGGTGCACCATGCTCAAGAGCACAGACCAAAGGCTTAGCTTTGGCGAACGCCCAGACAGGCAACAGATCACTGATGTAGGCTCTTGGTACTAGCGCCGTACTTACTGCTTGAGTGAGGCCCCACTTCTGAGGTCACCTACTTCTGTGGTCAACTACGCTGTCAACCTGGCTGAGCAGCATATGCCGGCCTTCTCCATGCGGTAGATGGTTGACCACACTCAAAGATCTAGTACATGAGCACTACGGTACATATCCTGTGAGATCAATCACAGTAAACTGCGAAGATGGCGAATTGATGATCCGACAGCACAGATGTGCTCTCACCGAAATAAGTCTTCCGAAGGATCGATGCAGCCCTGCACTTTGACGTTCATGTGCTCTAGAGGCAGCCATCATCCTCACCAGAAGCAGCTTGTTAAGCCTTAGTCGCTCGGACGTTTTGACGACCATCAACTTCCTTCTCTTAAACTTTACTCTGCTTACAGTCAGGTTGAGAATGTCATGATGTCAATGTTAAATGCGTCACTTTGACGGCAGCAATGACTACGCCCACATAAGCTAAGTGTGGAGCAACACGGCACTATGATCTCGCAGTAGTGGAGGAATCAGCTAGCCAGATCAGACAAGATAAACGAGTATGATGAATTGCCGCCATGGCCGCGAAAATGTGATACAGTGCCTGTGAAGTGCCTTATGCTTGACTGCATGTGGAGGCTGGAACAGACATCTCATGCATACGTCAATTGAAGGTGTTACACTTGTACAGGGTCAGATATACTGGCTGCACTGATTCCACAAGCGCCTGTCCACATACCACGTCAGGAATTTGAGTACATTTCTTTATTTTACGATTTTGATTCTGAGATTTCCAACTAATGTTTTTTATAACACACGAAGTGTCCAGTTAACTAGCCGCCCCTCCTTCAGGTGACACGGACTCTATGAGGAAAGGGGTCGCCCACTGGTCCTGTGATAGCGGTCCATGGCCCTTGAGTGGGTCAAGTCAGCAGCCCTCACTTTCTGTGTGTGCATCCGAGGGATGATGCACGCTTGTCATCAACACTCTCTGTGTGTCCATCCGAGGGATGATGCACGCTCGTCATTAACACTTCGAAATGCCAAGGCCACCAACCTTGACTAATTGTGCATCCGCTGCAAGAGCCTGATGCGTGGTCATCAGGCAGGTCCTGGCGCTCCAAGCGTCAAGGCATGCCATTCCAGACGCATAGGCACAGGCAGTCCCTCACGGACTGAATATTCGCCAACAGCTTCCACAGAGATGCCCTTTCCGGCTCCTTAAGACCTTGTCCAATCTCTTGTGGTCTGGCTTTTCACAGTCCTCTTCCCCTTCAAGAAAGCTGCTTCTTTCTCTTCAAAAAGAAGCAAGCGCGGCCAGATTAACTGGTGGCTGGGAGAGGCCAGCCCAAAGGAATGGACAAGGTCTGAAGGAGCCGGAAGCCGGAGCCTTCAAGAGGGCTGCTGCATCTTCCCCTTGCATAGCTATGTGGTTTTAGCGCCTTTATCCCTGTCCAATTCGTCTGGGCTGGCCTTTCAGGGCCCTGTATTTTAGCGCTTCCGGCCCCTTCGGACTTTGGCCACTCTAGTTGGGTTGGCACAGCCATCGCTACCTTCGGATGAGCTTACTTCTCTTTCGCTGCAACTGCGGACTTTGTCCATCCTTTTCGGGCTGGCCTCTGCGCGCCTTCTCTCATCGGGCTGGCCTCTCCCAACCCTCGCCCTCTTTGGGGATGCCTCTTTTCCAGCTGCAAATCATTCCAGTTTGCGGCTGCTGACTCGGAATTACTGAGCTCCCGTTTGCTGTAGTCTCTTGCACAGCTGTGTGGTTTTGGCGCCTTTCGGCCCTTTGGACCTTGTTCGATCCTTTCTGGGCTGGCTTTTCTTAGACCCCAGAGCTCACTTCTCTGTTGAGTTGAATGAGCTTATTTGTCTTTGAGAAAGACTTACTTCTTTGGAAGATACGTTTTCCCTGGCTCCAGAGAAGACTTTCAATCATTCCTGTATTATCTGGCCTCGCCCCCTTCGGAAGAGCTTACTTCAATTGTTCGGTGCATTCGCAGGCTCGACTTTGATCCTGTGGCTTGCGTGGCGTACTATAAATCGCCGCCAAGAAATAATCAGGCCAAAGGAATGTACAAAGTCTGAAAGGGCCAAGGGCTGCAGATTCGACGCCTTCAATGCCTTCTAGGGTCGCTTGCTCATGAGTAGAGGATGCGCCTTGCAATCTCCCTGCCATCTTCCCTGGCTTTTGCTGTCCACTTGCGGGCAAGCCGCACCTTGGCTGCTGCGTCCGTGTTCCGACACGTCGACGCTGTTCCACCCTCTAGTTTATGCGGATCTGCACTTGCTGACCCCAGATTCCATGGAGCGTCCACTCGCAGAAGTCACAGAGAGTAGTTCGTATTTTTGACGCCTTCCGGCCCGTTCCGACCTTGTGTTCATCTCGTTAGGCTGGCCTCTTACAGCCATAAGTTGGCCTTTTACATGCACTAGATTGAAAAGCTACTTCTTTCTTCTCTCATAATCATCGCCCTCTTTTGGAAACGTCTTCTACTGCGGAGTGCCCTGGTGGACCTGATGCATGACACCGGCAAACGCGCCATTGTGGAGGTGAACAACATCATGCCCATCACCACGGACTCTCAGGATTGCCTTCACTGGCGCAGTCTATGAGTTGTGGTGTAGACCTGGCAGAGGTCCACACGCCTTGGTCAATGTGGTTGTGACGGAGCATACAAGAGTCCAGCATCGACCCACATTGCTGGCCACGCAGTGGGAAGTGCAGAGCAGAGAAATACTCCGACCACGCCGGTAGCCATCACCAGCCGCAAATGACACCTTTGGCTGCATGTCTCCTGATTGTCATAGCCCATTTGAGAACATCACAGGTCTAGGATATGCACGACATAAGAATATACTTCCAGCCGAGATGAGCATGCTGGCAGCCTGATTGTTGTTCTTGCGACGTCGTGTGTCAGCCTGTTTGCAGTGAGCTCAGGCTCATGCGTTGCACCAGAAAGCTGGTCGAGCCATAGCTGATGGCACAAGGCTTGTCAATTGGGAGAGAAGGCGCGCAGTGCGCATGAAATTGAAAGGGAATTGTCCGGTATTTGGGCATCAGCTAGCGACCTCTACGTGCTGGCTTGTGGTTACTGAGCGGGTCACCTTAGCAGCAGGTGATGTATATCAGTGAAAGTGCTTGCCTTCGTACTTGGCCACTCAGGCCGTCAGGGTTTTTCCATCACCCAACACAAGAAAGAAAGACTCTTCGACTCTTCCAGTAGAGGAAGAAGAAGTGGCTCTCCCAATGGGGGCAAGGGCTGTGAGAAGCCAGCCCGAAAAGAATTGACAAGGTTCGAAGGGGCCAAACTACGAGTGCGGGGCCTGAAGAAGAAGTGGCTCTCCCAAAGGGGGCAAGGGCTGTGAGAAGCCAGCCCGAAAAGAATTGACAAGGTTCGAAGGGGCAAGAGGCTATCGCAGAACGGGGGAGGATGGACCACTCAGTAGTTACGAGTGAGGGGCCTCACATCCGACAGACTAGCTGCCGGAAAACTATCCCCCTGACGAAAGCCGGAGGCCGAGTAGAGGGCGATGGCTGCGACTGGCCAGCCCAGAAACAAAGTACAATACAGCTCCACTTTCCTCTTTCCTCTTGGCTTGTCGGCAACAGAAAGCCAGCTGAGCGGCGATTTGGCCCTCCAGCACCCAGTACACGCTTGTCGTCTCCGGCAGATCCATGTTCCGTCCACCAGCAGACGCCCCCGGAGGTTGGCACGCCATGGGGGCGCGGGGCCTGCTGCAGTCCCCCCGCGGCGGCGGCGGCGGCGCGGCGGCGGCGCCGTCGTGGCGATGGCGGTGGTGGTGGTGGCCGCGGCGCGGCGGCGGCGCGCTGGCGCTGCTGCTCCTGCTGGCCGCCGTGCCGACGCTCGGCCTCGTGCTCCAGAGCCTCTGGTTCCAGCGCCTCGACGTCTGTCTCGCGACGCGCCCCCGCAGCGCCGCCGCCGCCGCCACCGCCGCCGCCTCCGTCGCGTTGCCGTACAGGCGCCTCGTGCCTGACGACGCATCCTTGGCCTGGCGGTGGCGGCGCTCAGGCCGGCGCGACGGTGCTGGACGCCGCGCTCGCCGGGCTGTGCGAGCCGTGGCAGCTCACGTTCCTCCGGCGCGGGCCCGCCGCGCTGCCGGCGTCGGCCCGCGCCGTTTGCGGCGCCTTGCTCGCCGCTTCTTGGGCCACGCCTTACTGGCCGCTGTCCATGTAAGCCGCCGCCGCTACTGCGGTCCCCGCCCTCCGCCTCGACTGGAGAGCTCCTAACCCCTAAACCAAACTCTTAAACCCTAACTTGTGTGGATGAGTTTATAATGCACAACGGCGATTATCTTAGATTAGTAGAATCTTTAAGGTACGAATACGAAAACACTAATACTTACTCCAGCGGCTTCACAATCTCAAACCCTAAATTCTAGACCCTAGACCCTGAATCCTAAAGGCGCGAATGGCGGTAGCTGACGGCCCTGCCATGGCGTCTGAGGGCCTGCCGCAGCCCGGTGGCGCACGGCGGCGCCGCCGGCGAGGCCGCGGCGTGGCGCCGCGCCGTGCTCAATGCCACCGCCGGTGACGCGGCGCTCCTAGCGGGGCCGCTCGGCGCGGTGTTCCCCCTCGTCGACCCCCGCGGCGCGCCCTGGCGGTGGCGCCTCGCCGGCCCGCCGGCCAGCTCTATCTTCTGCGCCGCGGGTAAGGCACCGCCGCGGGACATATACGAGAACCTCTCACTTCTCAGCACCGCTGCATGCTGCAAAATGGGTCTGGAAAGGGTTTTGAAAGGGGTTTGGAAAGGGCCTGAACTGCCAGATGCAAAGGATGAGGAAGGGCCGTTGCGCAGGCGCATGATAGACCAGGGTGATAGAGCCCAATGGCAGAGGCAAGGGCTTGTCAGCAGCCGCAGCTGCTGCAGGAGGCTGCGGATGAGGCAGCATTCCTTGGCTTGGCAGGTGTACCCGACAGCGCCGGCTTCTGCTCCATGAGCTCAGTGGTCCTCACGCGGCCGCTGGGACCCGGGGAGCCGGCTGCCGGCGGTTGCATTGGCGGCCAAGGAGGCGCAGGCAGTCCAGGCCACCTGTGCGAGCGCAGCATGATCGAGGGCACTGCCGGTTACCACTACGCAGGCTCCCGGTTCCTGGTATCGGGCTGGCTCGACAGCGGCTGGCCGCAGCACCTCTCGCCCTTGGCGCTGGTACCTGCCGACGCGAGCACCGTCAGTGGCATTGGACATCTTGCCTCTACTCGCCGCAGCCTCTAACAGCGGTGCTAATAGCAATCTGGCTGGCGCTGCACCTGCCGCAGGCAGTGCACGAGCGACCAGACGTCGTAGCAGCGGCCTGCAGCAGGCGTCCCTGGTCGCCGTCGTCGTCGCCGGCCGGCAGCTTGCGGCAGCTGGTCGGCCCAGCCGTGCTCGTCCCGCTCGCCAGGAGTGGCGGTGGCACCGAGGACGCTCTGTCCATGGTGCTGCACTGGAGCAGCGCCGTACTTGCGGCGCGCGCGGTGCTGGGTGCTCGACCTGCAGAGGTCGACATTGTCCTGCTCGCTCCGCAGGGGGCCGGGCGACGCTCTGCCGCCGCTGTGGCCGTTGCTGCCGACCTCGCTCCCTGGCGCCGCCTCTTCCGCCGTGTCTTCTGGGCAGCTGACCTCCCCGAGGTTTGCGCGTTCCTTTCTCTGCCTCCCTCCTCTCACCCATCTCATCCCTCCTCTGAGTCCACCTTCCTCTCCCTCTTTGTCACTATCTCTTTCTCTATCTCTACCTCTACTTTTATCTCTACCTCTATCTCTATCTCCCCTCTACCTCCTCCAAGGCTGATTGCTTGCCGGTGGTGTCGCAGAGCACCTGCTTGCTGCGTGCTGTCCTCCTCCCCATGGCCATGCGTTCGCCCTTTGCACCGGCCGTGCTCACCACCCACCACCTGAAGTTGCCTGGTCGGCGGCCAACATCGGCAGCACTGGCGGAGATCCGGATGTACATCAGCAGCCGCCTCACGAATAGCAGCCACATGCCAGATCACGGCGCCGATGGAGCTGGCAGCAACGAGACCATGCCGCCACCTCTGCAGGTCTTTGTCCTCTCTGTTCACACTGAGGATGCCGCCCCCAACGCCAGCTACAATGCAGTGCCAAGTCCAGCGCTCGTCGGAGCTGGCGACAGCGTAGCCAGTGAATCCTTGCTACCGCCACCGAGCGCAGCGGCCGATGGCAGCTCAGCAAAGCGGAGAGCTCACATGGCCAAGGCAACAATGCTCGTTGCAGCGGTGGCCACGGCATGCGAGCACTGCCGCGTGGACGTCCTTCCCTTCCTGCCTGCGTCTTCAGTTTTTGATAGCATTGGCGTGCTCCTTGCAGCGAAGCACCCGGCTGTTGTTGTCGGATTTCACGGGCCGCAACTTGCTGCAGTCACACTGCTCATGCTTGCCGGCAGCGCCGTTGTTGAGATCATGCCCAAGGGCTTCCATTGCCCACCCAAGGCTGGGGGCCTTCGTGATGGTGGCAGCAGCAAGCGGCGGCAGTTGCTGGCGGCGAGCGCTGCCGCCGCGGGCTTGCCTACTTGGGAGGTTGTGGCTGACTGCCTCTGGTCTCACTCGACGATCAACTCGGAGGAGCTGTGCCTGCGCGGCTCCGCAGTACGCGACGTGGCCGGTGTCAGTGGTGCGGCGTACCTTAGGATCGAGGCGGCGACCATTGACAACGACTTCTTTGGGTGAGAACAGCCGGCTCTGACAGCCCACCACGAGCCATCTGCCTCACACTGTGACACGCTTTTCCTCGTATTCCAAAGCAAGTGCACTTCAGACCTTGCCTTCAGTGAAAAATGCTCAGGGCTAGAGCTCATGAGTCAATCCTCTTTACTCTTCGCACTCATCCTGGTTCAAGGTGTCTGTTCAGGCTTGTGGCTGACAAGGCCCGTCTGCAAGCGGTGCTCCGCTCTCTCGGCGGCGCGCCGCTGCGCATGGAGGGCCTGGGTATGCCCGGCGTCCGAATGGACAAAGCCGAACACCATCTGTGTGTCCTAGTCCCATTCCGCGAGTCAGCGGAGCTCAGCTCGCAGGCATGTCTTCTCCATCACATCTGGCTGCCACTTGTGCTTCCCAATCGTGCTCACCCACATGGGTCTGGGACGCTTTTGGACCTGCCTAGACTTAAAATCAACCCAGAGCCTCAACGTGGCGTGGCTGATCTGCTGATGGACTGTGGATGTTCTGATGCCCGTTGCTGGCGATGGCACTGGCGGCCGATGCTCAGGGCCTGGGCCGTTGGGCCAATCTGCGGGAGTTCAAGCGGGTGATCCGGCCGTTTCTGGACAAGGTTCGTGGCGAGATGAAATACACGATTGGGGTGATCGAGCAGGATCAGGGTGGCCTCTTCAACCAGGCCGGGCTCTTTAACGCCGGCTACCACATCCTCAAGGTGAGCCAGCGCAAGAGTTTTGCTCAATGAGCAACAGATGTCCAGCTGCATTATCTTTTCTCAGACGTGCACCCTCAATTGCATGCTGCAATTGAGGGTATTCTCTGACCTACAATGAATTTCTGGATCATTTGTAGTCCAAATCGAAAATCTAAACATCGCAAGGCAAAGACTCAACTACTAGGTTCTAAATAGACCAATATGTGCATCTCAGCACTTGTGGCAAGAAAGGTTTGTAATTGACTGACTAAGCAGTGGGCATGTCCGGTGCATAGAGTATATACCTTGTGGAGCGGTGTTTATTGCTGCAGCTTCTGATGCCAGCAATGCAAGCAGTTATGGCTTGCCCTGAACTGTGTCCCTAAGCAATTGTGTGCACTGTGTGGATGCTGGGTACAGGATCACCTGTGTGATTATTTTGTCTTCCACGATGTTGATCACGTACCAACAAACCTGGAGAACACTTACGACTTCCCCGAGAGGCACCGCCACATGCGGAGCTGCTACACTGATGCAGAAGGTGTGGAGAAGGAGCTACCATATGACGATTTCTGGGGTGCCGTGTGGAGCCTGAGCAAGGAGAAATTTGAGATTATTAATGGGTATCGCAACTGCTTTTGGGGCTGGGGCTTTGAGGATGAGGACATCTACATGCGGCTTGTAGGGAGGTTTGACGGCGCAGAGCGTCTCCCATGCAAGGTGGGCCTGACCTCCTCGCCTATTTCGGCTGTGCCACTTGGGCCTATTACTGACACCAAGCAACCCACAGTGGCGGCATGGACAAGACATTCTTGGGACTGGGCCCCGTAGCCCATCGTTTGACTACTATTATCAATCCTCGAAGTGCGAAAGTAGCAGCTCTTATTACACGCATGCTGCGTGCTCACTGAAGCCATGTTGTGCGTCTACTCCTTGGCATCTAGTTCTGTTCTGCATGGATGCATGGACGCATGGACCTACAATATAGCATGTAATTCGATGGTTTGTGTTGTAAATTGCTGATGCAATCTTTTGTGTTTGTATGCCTCGTTCGAGCAGGTGGGCCACTACCGGCAGATTCCTCACCCGCGCGTCATGAACCTGGACCAGACGGCAGTGTATAAGAGCAATGGCCAGATCCGGCGGGGCGAGACGTGGCCGGAATTGGATGGCGGCCTTGCCGCCATGGCTGGCAGCTTCGAGGTGCTCCATGCGTACACCCAGTTTGGCAATTTCCACCGATTTACTGTTCGCTTTCACCTGCCCAACATGCCTCAGGAGCTTGGCAACGAGACTGTGGTGTGGGTATCGCCAATCATGGCTGACGGACCTTCCGCTCCTCCCAATGCGAACTCGTCTGCTGATTTGGCGCACTCTGAGCCATATCGATTGCTGGACTCCAAAGATCTTGAGAGTCCCTCGGGCGACTCTTTGCCAGGATTTATTGCATCATTGCAGCCGCTGCTGGTGCCAAGCGCCCAAGTCGACCAACCACCCCCACAAGCTCCCATCACGTGGACCGACCTGGTCAAGGATCCTACATTCAAGCGAGGGCGCCTTGAGCCACTAATTATTGTGCAACAATGACTGTTGTCTTCAATGTCAACCTCAGAGAAATACGGCATTGCGTGGGCAGCGTGAAGTGCTGTTGCAAGGCATCTGCTGCTTTAAGAGGAGCTGGTGTCAAGACAGCCTTCTCTTCCTTGAGAGACTTGCCCAGCCTGCAGAGCAACTGCAGCACTGCGACCGCACTATTGTTGTTGACAACAAGAAGCCGACAACAACGTGGCACCTCCATGTGGCACTCCCATTTTTGCTAGCCTGGCGCGGCCTGCAGGCCGTCTGCATTCCATTTATTCATTTTCGAGCCCTCCTGTTGAGAAGGCATTGAGAGCCGCATGCTAGACTTTCGTCCACATGCCTCGAGACGACCTGAGAATGTTGCGCAAGCAAGAGCAACTCTGACCTCATGAAGGCGTGCTCTTTAGGTGCTCGTGAAAGCAAGAAAGCACTTGATAGCGCCTGATGGCGTCTCCAAAGCATGCCTCTTTCATGCTAGCTTGTGGGGGTTTTGTCTGCACTTTGCAGTGAGACTTGACGTCCTTGTTAATTGCATGGTAATCATGTGTGATGCGCCTGTTGTCGTATGAGATTTATCTTGCATATAAACGGAAGTGCTTCCACTGAATGCAGAAACTTAGCTGCAGAGATCTCAAGGCTGACACAGTAACAGCCCAACACTTGGCAAGCAAGCCCGCCTGTCATTGTCTTCATGTTCTTGATAGGCGACTATCATCAACACCAGTAATCTGCTGGATGCCTGGCGCCCCGAAAATGGCAAATGACAAGGCCTCCTGCCAGAACCAAAGCTTGACCAGCTTACTGGTGCGTGGCTGCAAAAGGGGCGAGGGCTGCAGAGGGCCACCAGCAGAGCGAGCAGCAGAGCGAGACATAGAGCCCAAGACGCATCCGGAATACCCGAGCAAGCGACCCGGCGGCACGGAAGCAGGGAGAAGGGCCTGCTCCAATGGCCAATTTCATGCGCACCGCGCGCCTTCTCTCTCATGGCCGGGTCATCGCTCGCCTTGTGAGCCGCCGGGTCGACCCGCCGACCCCAAACCCCCAAATGGAGGAAATCAGCTATTATAAAGACGTCTGGCCCATGCAGATCTCGTTTGTTCCTTTGGGGTAGCTTTCTTCAGCCCTCGCCTCCTTTGAAAGAGCTCTCTTGGGGGCTGGCCTCTATCAGCCAATGCCTAACAATGCAAAAGCTAGTTCTTCCAGAGGGGAGCAGGCCGACTTCAGCGCAGCAGGCTCTCTCGCCCAAGTGTATGGCATGCGCCTGTCGGTATCTCTGCAGCGGTCAGAGGAACACGCATGCCAGTCGCGCTTTGGCTGCAGCCTCTGGCTATAGACAGGGGACCCGCTAAACGGAGACTAGTTTCTCGGCCTGCGGCTGCTCAAGTGGGGCTAGTGAGCACCCAGTGGCAACTTGAGTCGCTGTGTGCTTACGTGCCCCTTCAAATTTTGTTCATTCTTTTCTGGGCTGGCTGTTCACAGCCACCGCAGTCTACTGGAAGAGTCTTTCTTTCTCAAAAGGGGCCGAAGTTTGTGGCAAGCCAGCCCACAAAGCACGAACAAGGCCCCTGAAGTCCATAGCCGCTTGGCATTACGTTCCCATGCGCTGTAGTTTTGCATGCTGTGTAGTTTTGGCGCCTTTCGGCCCTCTGGACCTTGTCCAGTCTTTTCGGCTGGCCTCTCACAGCCATTGCCGTCCATTTTAAAGAGCTATTCACTTTCTGGGCTGGCTTTCCACAACCCCCGCCTCCGTTGGAAGAGCTCACTTCTTGAATTGGAAATATGCCATCGAGTCCCGAATGCTCCAGGGACCGTTGAAGCTGTGAGCTTCTATGGCGCTTCGCCGGCGGTCCCAAGGTGCCTCATCGTGGCGGTAAGATGCGGCCAATCGATTGGCTGTGCCGCGGGGCGATGGCGCGCAAATTTGCGCGGGAAGGCTCACATTCGCGCGCCAGCCGCCCGCCAAGAAGACGGATCGTCCTTGGGTTCCAGAAAAGCACCTCCCTTCCTTCCCATGCACTCTCCACACCCGGCGCGCCGATCTCGTCGCCAGCGCGCTCGGCGGGGGGCCTCGGCTCATTGCCGACGTTGTCACGACTGACTGCTTTGATTCCAGGACCGCAAAACGCTCGTCGGAGGAGGCGGGCTACGCAGTCCGCCAAGCGGCGGGCGTAGAGAAGAAGGGCTCGCCCATAGAGAAGAGGGGCTGGCGAAGCCAGCCCTAAAAAGAATGGATGGCGTAAAGGAACGGAAACACTCGGATCATCCAGTGGGCGACGAGTTTGTCCCACTCGCCGTCGACGTACACGGAGCCTTTGGGACAAAATGGCTTGACCTCCTTCACCACCTTGCGCGGCGTGTAGTGGCCCACCGCCACGGGCAGCAGAGCGAGCAGCCTGGCTTCAATGTCGCCGGGTCCCTCGCTCAAGTCTTCCGGATGCGCTTGGCCATATCTTTGCAGCGGTCCCTTGCCTTCGCGGTTCACGTGCGCGCAGGCCGCGCTTTGGCTGCGGCCTCCGGCTTCCGTCAGGGCGACGTCTATCCGCCTGCTAGCTATTCGGATTCGCATCTACTGACTCGAGGTTACTGAGAGTCCCCTTGCTGCCGTAATAACACTTCGTACCTTGCTTTCTGCTCATCCGGCTCCTTCAGACTGTCCATCCCTTCGGGCTGGCCTCTCACAGCCACCAGTCAATCTGGCCACGCTTTCTGATATACTTCCTATCTACATCAGACATCGCTCGCCCATAGAGAAGAGGGGCTATGTACATCTGTCAATGAGCTTGCCGACACTTCTAGTAGAGGGCGATGGCTATGAATTGGCCAGCTCAGTAAAAGGAACGAACAAAATTTGTAGAGCTCACTCTTCTGCGAGAGCTTTCCAGTCTTGACGAGGAGCTCGAAGACAACTCAAGAACAAGGGTGGGTAGGGAGGGGACAAGTGGCTTTGCTGCTGATGCTGGAGCGCAGCCAGCTCTCTCGTGTGGTCGCTTTGGCCCCTGGCTTTGGCCTCTGTCATTCATTCAATCAAAACATGCTCCTCTACTTATCTTTGTAAGAAGCTGGTTGAGTGGAGGGGAGGGTGGATCACCGCCACGCAAGCTCTAGAGGAGCTCAAGTGGGGTGCCAAGGGTGGGGGCTGAGGTTTGGTGGTTGAGGAGGCAGAAGTAAGCGTGAGTAGAGTTGGGTGTAGTGGGGGAGCCCCATTGGAAATTCTTAAGGCTTTCCACGAGAGAAAAGCAGAGGGAGATAGGTAAGGAAGAAGAAAGAAAGTGCTCGCCCATAGAGAAGAAAGGCTGGCAAAGCCAGCCCAAAAAGAATGGACAATGTTCAAAGCCAAAGAAAGAGGTGCCGAAAAATGACTACACCACCAAACTCTACAAAACACAAGACGATGCAGAGGGAAGCTCAGTACCCGCGCGTGAGCAACATCAGGTCGGAGTAGCTCGCTGCAGGGAAAGAGGCATCCCGCCGTGACCCAGAGGCGGCGGCCATAGCAGGAGGGAGGGAAACAGGCGAAGGTGACGACGGAGGGTGGGAGGGAAAGAAAGGCGCCCACGCCTTGCATCTGCGTGCTGGCCGTGCTCTCGCTGCGGCCTCCGGCTTTCGTCAGGGGGATAGTTTACCGGCAGCTAGTCTGTCGGATGTGAGGCTCCTCACTCGTAACTACTAAGCGGTCCATCCTCCCCCGTTCTGCCATAGCCTCTTCAGGCCCAACAGTCGCTGCTTAGCTCGTACTTTGGCCCCTTCGAACCTTGTCAATTCTTTTCGGGCTGGCTTCTCACAGCCCTTGCCCCCATTGGGAGAGCCACTTCTT
>WELB01000022.1:413979-431392 GCA_009602725.1 Spirogloea muscicola
CGCCGTGCCGAGCTGCGCGCCGCGAAGCCCGCCGCGCGGGGCGCCGCCGCCGTCGCCGTCGCCGCAGCTCCGCCGGGCCGCGCCTCGAGGTAGCGGCTGCGGCGGCCCGGCAGCCGCCATGGACCCGGATGACGTGCGGGAGCTGGGGGAGTACGACACGGTGGCGTTCCGCACGCTGAGCGCCGCGGCAGCCAGCGCTGCGGCGGGCACCGTGCTGGGCGCCGTGACGGCGACGTGGCAGGACGTGCCGGCGGTGCAGCGCAACGACGCGCGGCCGGCGCTGCGCAAGACGGCGCGCCTCATGGGCACCTACGGCGCCACGTTCGCCGCTATCGGCACCGCCTTTGCTGCCGTGGACGCCATCGCCGAGAAGGCGCGCGGCAGGAAGGACCTCCTCAACGGTGTCCTGGGCGGCTTCGCCGCCGGGGCCGTCATCGGCGTCCGACGTGAGCACGCCCCGAGCCCAAGAATCGATGGAACGTGCATCAGGATTGCTTGTAGCAGATGCCATAAAGATAGCCAATGAGGTTCTGATCGCGATGGCCAAGTTTGCCGCTCTCTTCACAACCTGATCTCAGCGACTGCCGTGCGGCACGTTGGCTCACCATTGTGCCTACTTGCCTGCATGGTGGTTGCACAGAGGGCAGTGTTGCGACGGCTTTCATGGCCGGAGGGGCGATGGCAGCCCTCTCGGCCTTCGTGGACGCCAGCGGACAGAGCGTCCGCACTCCAACGGGCCGAGAGTTCCTTCCTTTTCAGCTCGAGTCCCCAAAACCACCAATTTGAGGTGGGGTGAGCTGCTACGGTTTCCTCGGTGGCACTACACTGGCGGCTTGTGCATCTCGGCCATTCCCAGTGCCTCGTGGAGCTGCCTTTACATTGCAAAGGATTGAGGATAGTCCCCATGCGGCAGAGGTGGCACCTGCACTGCATACAAAAGTATGCATATGCAGAGAGTAGTCCAGATCTTAGCCACATTTCGAGCTCACAATAGCTCCTAGTGCCCATTCTTCTCCTTCTGCAGTCTCACGAACTTAATTGGACCACATTCATGCCTGGACCATTGATCTGGTCAATCTGTTCCCAAAACGCCGATCTCGTGGCCAATGCAGACAACCGGTCCTGCACCTGCGTCCGAGTCGTTGCCTCCTTCCAACACCATTGCAGTCCCCTGAGACTTGTCAGATGAAATATCAGGCAAGGGGCTTTCAAGTTGCCATTGGACCATAGTTGCTTTTGGCACGGCCATTTATTTGCACAATGAGCCTATAAGAGTCAGCAGGATGTGTCACAAGCCATTGGGCATACCACTTGAAGCAAGCGGTGAGCTTTCTGTGGCAGTCACTGCAGTACTTTGGTCTGTGGATTCAGGGCTCACAGGTCTTACACCGCGACCAAAGGCTGCAATGAGCAAGGCCTCTGCCCTTCCTGCATCAAGGACATTACCACTATTAGCTGCCAGTGCTCCTTCGCTTGCACGAGAGCGCAGGTGCCGGGGAGAGAAGGACGTCTATGACCTCTGGTTGCATCAAAGTCACAGCCAGTGGCCACTTGGCTTCTTCAAAGCAACTCTCTAATGCTTGCTTGTATTGCCTTTCAAACCTTCACAATACCGTGGTCTTTCTTCCGCTTAAGCTGCGTAGCTATGGTTGGAAACAAGGAGCAGGCCATCAGTCTGCTGTCATCCTGTTCACATACAGCGCAACAACACTTCTCTGCTCAGATTCTTGTGTAACATATGCAGACTGAAATAATCTTCCCAGTGGCCTGCCTGTGCTGAAGGGCGGGACTCTACTAGGCCAATACGTAGTCAAGCCACTTCAATTGTGATTGCAACAATCACAATTGAAAACCTAATACCTTTGTAAACTGTCGGCCTGCTATGCCCATGGTCTTCTTCCACACACTCGCAGGAATGGGTACGACCTTGAATCCAGCAGCCGTCAAGCAGCCAATCCACATGCCATAGCCATATCCAGCTCCATACCAACCCTGCCTTGCACGGCAGGTATATACTTGTCCATCAGCAAGACTTCAACAAGCATCAGATAAAGTCTGGTTAACAACTGGGCCCTACTAATTTACACCTTGAACTTGGAGGGATGACCATACTTGTTTCCCGTCCTTTGGAAATGGCAGTCCCTGCTCCACATATGCTAGTGTACCTGGCAAAGCAGCACCAGAAGTGAGCAAGTGCAATAACTGCGACAGGACCTGTAATGCTAGTGTTAGCAGCCCTACAGTGTTCCTGTGAACCAAGTATCGTAAACATTGGAGCCCTCACAAGCTGCAGTTGGTCAATACTCCAACGTTATGCCGCTACCTTGAGGCGCATTGAGTTGCTGCAGCATGGCAACGATGGAGGGAGCATCGTGCCTTCTTCTGATGGTTTGGCCTACTTTCACCTTGACGAAAGGAACGTCCATCACCTGTGCTGTAAACACCGGTAGATTAACACTGGGCACAAAATCAGCTCAAGAGAGGCATGTGGCCACAGCAGGAGGTGTCAATAATCACAAAACCTCTCTAGCCACGTCCAAGGCCAACTAGGTACTTCACATTGTACAGCTGGTGGCAGGTGGCCACCCTACGACCCCACGTGAGGCACGGTAGTGCACCACGCCCACCACAGCCCAGATACATCTATACTCTCTAGTCCGTCTAAGTAGCTATTTGAGGCAAGACAATCTATCCTTTGACTTGAGAACACAGAAGTTTGACAAGTTCGCTTCACTCTATGAAGCTCACCTCTGCAAGTAGCTCAGATCCATGCCGCCGGAGGACGGCCAAGGCGCCACTCACATCCGGATCGACGCCGAGCAGCAGGCTGACATCGTCGGTAGCAGCTGCTGGCGGGAGTGGCCCGACCTCAGCCCCCGCTAGGATAGCTAGATCCAGCTCCAGCTGCTCTTCGCCAATGTCCAGCCTAGGCTCGCCAAAGGCGGGGCTCCTTGGGCTGTCCTCTTCACAGTCCTCTTCCTCCATGGCCTGCTCGCAGTCTGCCAGGCTGCTAGTTGGCCTCCTGGCATTGCCTCCTCGGCAGGGTGCGCCGTCTGTAGCCTTTGCGGCCCCTGTCAATGTGGGCGGCACAGGCACTGCCGCCTTCCTCGTACCAGCAGCATGCGCAGCTGCATAAGCAATTCAAATTAAAAGTGAGTCCGCAATGGTCTGCATGCTGACTCACATGATCAAGTCGGTGTGCAGATTGTTGAATTCCTGCAGAAGTATATGTAATTGTGTGCACTTGCTCGGTGGGCGACGCAGTGAGCTACGCTATGGAGCCCCTAGCAGAATTCGCTTGTGCTTGAAAGAGCGGGCTTACCGATGGTGAGAAGATGCCTCCGTCTTGCATGCTCTAAGCAAAAGTTGGCGCCGGATGCGACGCTGCTACCAACTGCACGGGCTGATTGTGAGACGGTAGTAAGGACGAAAGACCACCGCGCCATGGCGGCCATGGCGCGGTGGCGCGGCGGGCCGCAGAGGGTCGCGACGGCCGTCAGCTCGCGCGCCGCCCCAACCGGCTGCTGCGCCGACGACTGCCTCGCGGCAGCGACATCGTCTANCGTTGCCGCGGCGGCGCGCCGGCGGCGGCAGCAGCGGTGCGAGGCGGCGCAGCATGGGGCGGCCGCGCCCGACGGCCTGGCGGAAGACGCAGCCAGCGCAGCTATGGAGGGTCTAGGGCTTGGGGAGGTGGCGGGGAGGACACCCTTCGCTTAGGGGTCGCGAGCGCTTCGCTTTGCGGCGCGCAGGGTTCGAACCCGCGAGCTCGCGGGCGGGTTGGGTTTGCGACGGGTTGGCGACGGTTGGCGACGCGGGCGACCTCCGGGAGCTTCTTTTGATTGATAGAATTGCGTTTTCCCCGGCCTAATAGCTTTGATACTCTTTCAACCCTAAACCCTAGACCCTTAAGAGGGGGCTCTTGTAGCTTTCTGGGGGCTGGCTCAACGGACACCTTTAGTGTAGTCCTTTTTCGACACCTCCTTTCTTTGGCTTCGGCCATTGTCCGTTCATTTTGGGCCGGCTTTGCCAGCTACTCTTCTCTATGGATGGTTTTCCCCTCTGTACAACCCCTCCTCACGCCATTCTCCGCCCTCGCCCAAGCTTCGGATAGAGGGGCACAATCCAGACTGGTTACGGCAGTGGAAGATGAACGCCGCAGAAGCTTGAGGAGGCTGCCAGAGATTCACAACAACCCAAGGAGCCTGGCAAGACTTACTTCCCTCGCCACACCTGGAGCCACAGACTGGATCACCTCACATGCCGTGGCCAGCGCCTTCAGCATCAGCTCCGAGGCCTTTCGGACGTTGCTTCAACTCTTCCTCGGCCTCCACCTAACTGCCTGATTGGGGAGCGCCAGTGTGAGTGCGGCTTCCGTGCAGAGAGTGCTGAGCTCGCCACTCACATGCTGCGATGCCCCACTGGACCAGAAGTGGTGAGCATCCACAACCTCCTCCGTGAAGCTCTGGCGGGTTTGATGCGCGACGCCGGGTACCATGCGGTCGTGGAAGTGAACAATATCATGCCGATCACCACGGATGCCCAGGGACGTCATCATCGCGGCACACTTGACACTGTGGGCGTGCAACCTGGTGGAGGACCACGGGCTTTGGTCGATATTGTGGTTAAGGAGGCCTATAAAGGTCCAGCATCGACACACATCGCTGGCCACGCAGTGGGCAGTGCTGAACAAAGAAAGTTGCAGCACTACTCCGATTACCCCCGATGTGATCAGCTCTTGCCAGCAGCAATCGACATCTTTGGCTGCTTAGGTCCTCGTTTCCTTACTCTGCTTCAAAATATAGCCAATCTAGGCTACACACGACATGCAGATGTGTTCCCGGCTGAGATGGGCTTGCCAGCTGCTTATCTGTCGTTGTTGCAACAACGAGTTTCGGCCTGTTTGCAGCGTGCTCAGGCTAATGCTTTGCACCAGAAAGCTGGGCGAGCTCTAGTTGGTGGCAGAAGGGCTTCGTATCTGCCATCTAGTATCCAGGCATCGGTTAGCGACCTGTATGTTTTGACCCGTGGTTACTGAGCGGGTCAATCCACTGTAGCTTATGTAGGTCTTAAGATGTGCTTGCCTTTGTACTTGGCCATTTGGCCTTCGTTTGTAATACACGATATTCCCCTTCTATGGACGGGCATTTCTATTGGCCAGCCCCCCTTCGAGCCCGCCCCTCGGGCTCTTCTCCCTCCCAAGGCCACCACCGTTCTGTGTATGATGTGTTTTCTCTATCAGTTACCCCCTTTGAGAGAGCCACTTACTTATGAAAGGGTCAGTGGGCCTGTGCCCACAAATTACCAACAGGGCTGGCCTCCCCACCGAGGCCACCATCATTCTGCGTTTGTTCTTATTCTTGGTATCAATGTGGAAAAGGGGGTCTGTGGGCCTGTGCCCACTCACTATCCACAGGGGCCACCGAGCTCCTTTTGACCACATCTCCTTGCTTGCCAGCACCCACGCCCCTCCTTTGAGTTGCTGCCGGCCTGCTTCCTTGGAGTCTGCTGCAATCACGACCATAGGCAGGAAGGCTTGGACAGAGCGTGGACTGCCTCCAGGAGAGTCGCTTCTCCATCGCTTGAGCCTCAACTGAGTGATGGTGAAACTCCTAAATCTGAGCTCTAAATGAGCTCCATGAGAGCTCCAAAGGGGGCTGTGGAAACCAGCCCAGAAAAAATGGACAAGGTCCAACGGGCCGAAAGGGGCCAAGACCACACAGCTTTGCAAGAAGACTACAGCGAATGGGAGCTTGGTAACCCCGAGTCAGCAGCCGCAAGTCGGAGTAATTTGCAGCTGGAACAGAGGCACCCCGACGAGACCCAGAAGTATCCAAAGCGCGGCCTGCCCGCAAGAGCACTGCGGGAGCCTGGGAATGTTGGAGAGAAAGGACAGCCGCATGCGGAACACCTGAGCAAGCGACCCGGTGGCATTGAAGCCGAGCAGCTCACCCTGCTGTCCCTGCCGACAATCAATAGCCCGCCATGCAAGCCGCTGCAGGAAGAAAGACTCTTTCAGTAGAGCGCGATGGCTGTGATTGCCGTACGCAGGTGTTCCGCATGCGCCCATCCATACACTCCAGCGGTCCATGGCCCACCCCTTGCATCTGCATGCTGGCCGTGCTCTAGTCATTTCTTCTTAGCTGCAGCCTCTGGCTTTCGTCAGGGAAACTCTGCGTGTGTTTAAAACAAACAAAGGCCAAATGGCCAAGTACAAAGGCAAGCACATTTGAAGACGTACATCACCTCCAGCAGATTGACCCGCTCAGTAACCAAGGTCAATACATGAAGGTCGCTAATAGATGCCTGATTACTAGATGTCAGATACGAAACCCGTCTGCCCACCAACCAGAGCTCGCCCAGCTTTCTGGTGCAAAGCATTAGCCTGAGCACGCTGCAAACAGGCCGAAACTCGTCGACGCAAGAACGACAGATATGCAGCTGGCAAGCCCATCTCAGCCGGAAACACATCTGCACGTCGTGCATAGAAGAAAGTGCTCGCCCATAGAGAAGAGGGGCTGGCAAAGCCAGCCCGAAAAGAATGGACAACGTCCAAAGCCAAAGGAAAGAGGTGCCGAAAAAAGGACTACACAACAAAACACTATAACACGCAAGACGATGCAAAGGGAAGCTCAGTACCCGCGAGTGAGCAACATCAGGTCGGAGTAGCTCGCTGCAGGGAAAGAGGCACTCCGCCGAGACCCAGAGGCGGCAGGCATAGCACGGCCTACTCGCGTGTGGACGGCGTGGGCAAGGGAGCGTTGAAGCGATACCGCCAGGCGCACGCGAAAGACTTGGGCGAGCGAACCGGCGGCGTTGAAGCCGGGCATCGCCCCTGGCAGACCCGGCCGCCGGTCAATGGCCTGGCGGGCAAGCCGCTGAATGAGATCCAGACAGCGGCTGCCGAGAGCCCCGTGTACATCCATCGCCAGGGCCGCGAATTCATCACCGAACGGGTGATCAGCATAATTTCGCTCCCTGCCCCGGGCCGCCAGGCCGACCAAGTGCCCAAGCAAACGACGCCGATCTGGTGGGATTGGCGGAGTCGATGCAGTCAGTTGTCACCACATCGGCGATGCTGCGGGGACCGCCGCCGGGCGGGATGGCGACCACTTGAAATCGAAGCCCCAGTAAACGGCGGCCGTAACGGTCCTAAGGTAGCGAAATTCCTTGTCGCATAAGTAGCGACCTGCACGAATGGTGTAACGACTGCCCTACTGTCTCCAACATGGACTCAGTGAAATTGAATTCTCCGTGAAGATGCGGAGTACCAACGGCTAGACGGTAAGACCCCGTGCACCTTTACTATAACTTTGCATTGACAGCCTTGATTGATTGTGTAGGATAGGTGGGAGGTAAACCAACCTTGAAATACCACCCTGTCATCTACGGATGTCTAACTGCCGCTTGGTGGGACCTTGCATGGTGGGTAGTTTATCTGGGGCGGATGCCTCCTAAAAAACTTCGTGTCACGAAGTTTTTTCCTGGAAGTGAGAATGCTAAGAGATACTCCAAATAATCTTTCTCAGTAATTGCCATCACTTCGTCACTTTCGTTTACCCATCGGGACTATCCTTTCGGAATGCTCTTAGGGACCGATTCACTCTGCGCAGATTGACTACACACAGAAACCCTTGAACATTCAGTTCGGCGCGTCGTGTATGGGGCTGGCCGTCCGCGCCCAGCTGGATGAAGAAGTGGCTCTCCCAATGGGGGCAAGGGCTGTGAGAAGCCAGCCCGAAAAGAATTGACAAGGTTCGAAGGGGCCAAAGTACGAGCTAAGCAGCGACTGCGGGGCCTGAAGAGGCTTTGGCAGAACGGGGGAGGATGGACCACTAAGTGGTTACGAGTAAGGAGCCTCACATCCGACAGACTAGCTGCTGGAAAACTATTCCCCTGACGAAAGCCGGAGGCCGCAGCGAGAGCACGGCCAGCACGCAGATGCAAGGCGTGGGCCATGGACCGCTGGAGGGAGACGAACAAGCGCATACGATACACCTGAGCCCACGAGCCAGCGGCGTTGAAGTCAGCCGGCTCATCGCGCCTGCGGGACACAGCGTGCCGTGCAAGCCTGGCCAACAGGTCGAGCCAGTGGGATCCGAGAGCCCCGTGCACGTCCACAGCCAGGGGGACGAACTCACATCAGCAGCGGTGGTCGGCGTATTTGGCCGCCTTGCTGCGAGCGGCCTTCGCCGCAGCGTGGCCAGCCCGCGAGGCAGAAAGCCCCGGGTTGGAGCGGTCGACCACATCAGTGGTGACCACATCGGCAATGATGCGCCCAATGGGCATGGGCATATTGAGGAGTTCTCCACAGCCACCTTGTACATCTATCGCCAGGGCCGCGAACTCATCACCAACCGGGTGATCGGCATATTTTCGATCCTTGCCCCGGGGCCGCCTGGCCGACCGCGTGCCCTGCAAACGACGCCGATCTGGTGGGATTGGCGGAGTCGATGCAGTCAGTTGTCACCACATCGGCGATGATGCACAGCCTAGATTGGCAATATTCTGAAGGAGAGTGTGGAATCAAAAAGCAAGCGCGGCCAAATTAACTGGTGGCTGGGAGAGGCCAGCCCGGATACGAGGACCTAAACAGCCAAAGATGTCGACTGCAGCTGGCAGGAGCTGAAATAGAGAAGAGGCACTCCCAACGGGGGCAAGGGCTGAAAAGCTGAAAAACGCGGGGCTGAAAAACGCGGAGCCCAGCCGTCAGGGGGATTGCTTTAAGGCTGCTAGTCTTCCTGATTTGCGGCTCCTCAGTAGAGGTTACCAAGAGATTATCCCACCCGGGAAGAAGTGGCACTCCCAATGAGGGGCAAGGGCTGTGAAAAGCCAGCCCGAAAAAGAATTGACAAAGGTTCGAAAGGGCCAAATGATGAGGGGCCTAAAAAGAAAACCGGGGAAGGCTATGGGAAAGCGCTTTTGGCCCCTTCGGACCCTTGTGAATCTTTTCTTTGGCGCCAAATGGCTTGACCTACTTCACCGCCTTGCGCGACGAGCAGCGGTCCGCCGCCACGGGCAGCAGGGCGAACAGCCTGGCTTCCATGTCGCCGGGTCCCTCGCCCAAGTTCTCCGGATGCGCCTGGCCGTCTCTTTGCAGCGGTCCCTAGCTTTTGCCGTCCACTTGCGCGCAGGCCGCGCTCTGGCGGCGGCCTCCGCCTTCCGTCAGGGCGACGTCTTTCCGCCTGCTAGCTATTCAGATTTGCATCTACTGACGAGAGGTTACTGAGAGTTCGCTTACTGCTGTCTTAGCACTCCGACTCCTTCAGACCTTGTCCATTCTTTTGGGCTGGCCTCTCCCAGCCACCATTTAATCTGGCCGCGCTTGTCCTCCGGGCTGGCTGTTCACAGCCCTGGGAGAGCCACCTTCGAGCCACCAGTTAATCTGGCCGCGCTTGCTTCTTGGCCATTCACTTTCGAACGGCCAGCCCAGAGATGAGGACATTCCGCTGCGGGAGAGAGAAATTCTCTTCCACCACTTGAGGGCGATGGCTGCAGGACAATAACGGGAGCATAACGGGGTCAAGATTTGGCAGCCGCCGGCAACGTCGTCCTCGTCTGTCGACGTCGGTCAAGCCGCGTGGCGCCCGAGCATTGGTCGAGCGCGGCCCGCACACCCCACCCCCCACTGCTGCCGCGCCGCGCTCCGCCGGCCCGCCCGAGCGCCAGCGCCGATCTCTCGACTGTGGTGGCCGCCGCGCGGCCGTCGTCGCGACGCAGCATTAGGGCCGCCGCTGGCCAACGGGCGCGCGATCGAGGCCCTCCCGAGCGGACGCCGTGGCTTTGAGGCCGCCGGCCGGCTCTGTCCACGTCCACAGCAGCGGGCCAGCCAGCAGCGCTCGTCCGTGGCTGGCTCCGGCCCGGCTGCGTGGCGACGTCGGAGACGAGCCTTTCGCTGCCTCTGACCACCACTAAGCCAGCAAGCGCCGTCGGAAGCACTGGCTGCACGCTGTGGAGAAGCTGCTGCCTGCCAAGGCGATCGCAGCCACCACCCCGACGCCGCTGCCGCTGCCGTCGCCTGCTGCCCGCTGAGCTCCGGCAGCTGGCAGCGGCCTCATGTGGCTGACCTGCTTAGCAGCCGTGGTAGTCTTCTACATCGCCTGCGGTGAGTTGTAAGGGCCGGATTCTGTGCACGTCAGCAGTAGCCTGTCCAGTCCGACGACGTTGGCCCGTGTGGACTGAGGGCTGCAGGCGGCCCGTGTTGAGGGTCTTCCGTTTCCTTCTGTGGGCTGCTAAGCCAGACCTGTGAATGGCCTGGTGCGGCTGCCATGGCTGTAGGCGCAAGTTCTGCAAATGGCCGCTGATGAGTGATACGGTTTCCTGGCCAACCCTGCGAACAGCTGAAGCTGACCGTCATATCTGCGGGCATGACGAGCACGTGATCGCCGTGGCAGAGGACTTCCTCCAGCTGCGAGACAGCTCCCTCTCCAACGGGTACGCGCAAGCCCTGCCTATCGCTTAGCTGAGGCCGCCACATTCTTGCTGCGTGTCCACCTGGGGAGGCTGCGTGCATCACCTCCTAAGAGAGAGAAGGCGCGCCGTGCGCAAAGTGAGAGCATGGCAAATTGAAGCCAATACATTGTTCAGAGGGATAGATGCTAAGAGGGGGAGACGCAACTGAGTTGAGCTCAGGCAATGCGGCTGATGAAGCAAAGCAAGGGTGTTGTGGCGCTTGAAGCCTGCTGTTTGTTGTCATTTGCTTCTTACATGAGACTCGGAAATTATTGTCAGGCTTAGGCCCCAGTCAGCAGCTTCGTGCACTTCAGTGACTTCATTTTGACACGCTCAGTCCACAGCTCTCAACACCTACTAGCTCCTGCTTTGAGTGTGGCTGCGGATAGCTCTGTAATGAGGACTTTGCTGGTACAGGTTTGGGATCAATCATGACAACACTAAGAACCACCATCGGCGGCACTTGGACGAGCTCACTATACCCCCTATATCCAATCTAGCACCAATCCGCATCACTCCTGTGCGTCTCACTCCATCCTTCACCTTGCAGCAGACCTTTCTCCATTCAATGACTCCCTTCTTGTACAGCAATACACGAGAGGTTTGCTGCTGCAGTTTGCCTTGGCTTCACAGTAAGCAGCTAGTAGAAACAGCGGGAGAGCGAGTAGTCCATCTTCGAGCTCATCTCTTGACTAGATTTTGTAGTCGCGTTCCAGAGTAGCACAAAGGCTGCCAGGTAATATGTCGGGATACATGTGGAAGCTGACGTGCAAGTGCGTGCAGATCCCTGTTATTCTTGAGGATTTGGCAGGGGAGACTCAGTTGCTCTCGTACCTCCTGGATGATCTTCTCCCACAAGCCTTCAGGTGACGTGGCTTATGTAGGCTCGAAAATCTGTCAATTGTTGAGTATTCCCCTGTCCTTTGTATGTAGTATGGCGACGTCCAGAATGTCATGTACAAGCAAGTCGCAATCTTGTCGGTGAGATGTCAGTAAGATAATGGAATGGGGAACTATCACCACCATTAAGAGATTGATTCTACATTGCTTACTCTCTTTGTTGTTGTGTATTGGCATCTGTTAGAGATGCTAGCTGAAGTGTCATATCTGCACTGACAAGCAATTGGCTGGCCTTTACTCGCAGTTTCTTGGGAAGGCTTCTCCAAGTCAAGGAACCAAGTGCAGGGCCACTTAGACTAACTCCCGTGTGTGCTAAGTTTGCAAAGCAAACCGGGCTCTGCACTCGTATTTCTACGACCTGTGATGTGAGTGAGCTCATTTGATTTACACCTCTCCTTGAGTTTAAGGTCAAGTTAGTGTCATCCACGTGCAAACTATAGCTGTCATGTCTCACCTCGACTCGTTGTACAATGACAAAGGCTCTCGGCCCGAGGAAAGAATGAGTGTGGAGCATTGTAGTTGCATCAGTCTGACGCTACAGAAGGACCACAGTCCCAATCTTAAGTTGGACCAACTGAATGACGCCTTATCTGTTCCTCTTCTAGGAATCGTAGTAAAGCATAGCATATGCAGGGGCTGATGGCCATAGCAGGCAATCTGGTGACAGACTACATTATCGTTGAGCAGCACTGCTAGAAAGAAAAATAGAGCTTGATGATGAACTACCATTGTGGCTGTTGTGGCTGCAGAGAAGCCTTCAGCTCAATTTGAGTCCAAATCTTCTGGATGCGTACACTGTGTGCACTTCTGGAACCAATGACAGCTGCCGGGATGTTCCTGCTGGGTCTGGTTACCCAGGCACAGACTTTGTCCTTTATGTAACTTCGAAGGTATGCACAACTTCTTGCTTTGACGATTGGCAAAATGTCATGGCATGTACATTTGAGCAGCATGTTGTGACGCTGCAGGAGGAGTGTTGTCTGTCTACAACAAGACATATACTCTATGTCCTATTCTTGTGCATGCAATCAGTGCTGATGTGCAGCTCTTACGCTATGCCAGGTGTCAAGTGTGTGCAATGGTGGAGCCATGGCACATGCCTCCTATTGTGCCCTCGATCCAGTTTTGCACCGACCGCTTGCCGGCTACCTCAATATCTGCCCAGCCAACGTCACCTCAACATGGAGTTCAGATTCTAGGCAGCATGATATAATGGTAGCAGATGACTTTCACTTAAATTGTGCCTTTCTTTGCAGTGATCAGGCCTTGGTTCACAAAGATGCTGCAGCACTCACAACATGCTCTCGTTGTTGTTCTCCATTTATGTCTGATCTCTTACCTGTACATTAACTCGAAATATTCTTGCTTGGACAGCTTGTCGTGGTCCTCCACGAGCTCACGCATGCCTTGGGCTTCAGCGCCCCTCTCTACAAATACTTCCGTGACATTCAAGGTGCGCGTGCAGCTACTCAAGCATCAGAGGATCGCACAAAGGACAGAGCAGTGTAAGCTTTTGCAATGACATGTGAAATGCCAACGATCAAAGTTAATTATCATTTTGGAGCGCCATGCTTCTCATCTGGGTTGTGACCGTTCAGGACCAGACAAGCCAAGCCCATAAGCAGCTTCTCACAGTTGATCTTGGTAGCTTACTTCTCAGGCAAGCCGTACAGTGAGGTGGTACTCCAGTCCGGTGTGCATGGGAGCAACAGTTCTGTTATCGTTACTCCTCACGTAAGGCGCCAATCCTGCCCCCATAGACACTGCTGCTTGATTGAAGACATGTAGTTGCAATTCCTTGATCTTTGGTCGGTGGTCAATCACATGTTCACACCTGATGCTCATGAGTATCAAACGAAACTCCAGGACTGACGGTTGCACTGGTTACTGTTTGTGCCTTACTTCTATGGTCCTGCACAGTGACTGATGCACTCTAAAATTTGGCCTTCTTTAACAGGTCGTAGCAGCTGCTAGGGAGCAGTTTGGCTGCTCTTCTTTGCTGGGGGCAGGTCTTGCCCCTGGAAGTGGCATTGACGGGAGTACAAGTCACTGGGATCCAAGTATTATGGCGAACGAGTACATGGTAAGCATGAGGAGCATGAAGTTTGGACACTGGGATCAGTGTCGTGTTCGCGCTGGATAGGAGATAGCAATCACTTGGAGCTCTTGCTGAATTGCTTGCTTGCAAGAACTGACTCTTTGCTGTGTGTTCTTCCTTCAGTCTTCACAGGTGGGCGGCAGAGCTACCGTTGTCTCAAATATAACCTTAGCACTCCTTCAGGACACTGGATGGTGCGTATCTGCACCACTTGAAGCCATCTCCCTCGTAGTCCTTACGTTGTCAATTTACAGTCAGTCTTTGATGTTCATCAACTTAACATTGTAATCCTGGCTCTCTAGGTACAATGTCGACCTCGCAATGGCTGGGTTTATGAGTAGTGGTTTCCACTCAGGCTGCACCTTCGTCAATGCCACATGCAACAACCCAAATGGTATATATGACAGATAGCTTGGCAGTCACAGTGCCAGAGAATCAAAGATGATGGGTCAGGGTTTGGCATTTTGTACTACGGATTTAGGCTTTACGGGTTAGGGATTAGGCTTCAGAAATGATTGGAAGCCTCTGTTGTATCTGATTCAAATGCTGGTCATCAGTGAGGCTTGGCAAGGTGGAGAATGTGCAACATTTAACACCAGTTTACAACCTGCAGGTCTTGCCAGCACACTGCAGACAGATTACTGCAGTGTTACAGACGTACAACGTGCTCACAGCACAGCTGCAAGGCAAATGCATGATAATTATTGGGTCAGTCTTTGACTCATGGCAAACTCTCGTGTTCATCTTAGATCATGCCAATGACTCAGCTTACTCTCTGTCTAGGTTATATTGTTACAATCTGATAAATGTCTTGTTATTAGAAGCTACACTGATTCCACAACTTGTGACTTCCTCTTTCCCCCACCACAACAGAACACTTATTGTTCGATTGACTACCTGGCTGCTACTACCTGCGGAGAAAGCAATGACTCTCTGGCGGTAGATGGTTGCTTGCTAAAGCAAGAGTGAGCACTTCAATTGCTCTTTCTAGCTTGCAAGTTACCAGTCTATCTAGCTGATTCTGCAACATCAAAGATAGCAAAGCTTATTATGAGTTGTTCCTTGTCACTTTCTGCAGTACTTTGTGTGCTTGCATGCATGGCCTCTCTCATATGGTGGACTGAAAAGGTTCGTTGCACAGGATGTAGCTTAGACATCTCATTGTCGTCATGCTTTTTTGGATGATCAGCATTCCTTCTCGACAGTGCCGATCCAGTGAAGACAAGTCTTTTGGACAGACCTTTGGCTTCTTCTCAAGGTGGTCCAATCACCACTGCCTCACTGTCCAACATCTACTAGCTCATTATGGGCAATGTCATGCTCCACTCAGTAATTAAATTCGTTGATATCTGGCGTCATCAGATGATCCGCACACACGTGTTGGGTCATGATGCAAGAAGAGCAACTTGGACCACAATAAGGAAGAGGATGCTTAGATAAATCTGGGTGCTACCAAGTGCTCCTCTGATCCGGCACTCAATGACATGTGAGACAGATGCTTCCAGCAGAGGTACAACAATTGGAATTTGACAGCAGCTGCGCCCAAAGATGTGCCCATTGCGCTCTGCTTCAAGACCAACTGCTCTTGGCTAGCAGGCCAGGATCCTATCCTACAAGTCTTGGTAAGGATGATAGCAAAGTCATAGAGAGTACAAGGTCTGGTCCTACAGGTCCACTGGTAGTCAGGTCCATAGGATCTCGCCCCTTACCATTCATTACAGAGGACATTTTGCCATGATAACATAAAGCTGTGAGCTGCATTTGGTTGTTGCTGTTGTAGATGCAATTATCAGGGTTATTCTCCCAGATGACATCATGTTTTCAAGGATATACCTATCCAATCTGCCACCTTGTTCATATCGTGTTCGTATTGACATCATATCACTGAGCATTTCAGGTGGCTGGTACTTGGATCCGATGCAAGGACAGCAAATTTGTCACGCTTCCCAGTGGACAGCGTTTTGGCCCCTGCCCGTTGGCTTCTGACATCTGCCGAGGCGCTATTTGTCCAAATGATTGCTCTCTCCAAGGTAAAGCCCTTTGTTGACTGTGCCAAAGTAACGCCCGCAAGTTGCTATGGCACACTTTTGATCTAGAACATCTAGCAACATGTATTTGCTGATCCATGTTGCTAGCACTACCAGGCAGTAATGGCTTGCAATAAGGGCAACTTTCAGTTCTTGCCACCTCTTCACAAGATCTATACATCCACATTACTTTTAGCTTGCCTTGCCCTACCAGATGACATAGCTGATGCTTACTGGTAACAGGCCAATGTGACAGCGGAGTGTGTCGATGTTCACCTGGATATGCTGGTCTTGACTGCAGCATGGTTAGCTCCACAGAATTCTATCAGATCACCCTAGCTTTTGTGCTTCTGATGCAGTCCGTCTAGTGTGAAGAGAAGTAGCTGTCACTATGTGGGCAGGCAGATGGCCACAGCGCATCCAGATTAAGTACATCCAGACTAGCAGGCAATGAAAGCTCGGAAAGCTGCGGCAACAGATGCCCTGTGTGAGCATGTGTCAAATCGCATATTGAATGTTTCTAATGGAGACTCTCACTAATCAGTGCTTCCATCATGCAGGTTGCCTGCTCACCATTCAATGCTTCAAGCTGCCCGCAAGGGACGTCCTGCCACCTACCTTCTGGGCTGTGCCAGCGTACACGGGTTGCCCAAGCGCCCTCCCCAGCACCACTTTCCTCGGCCATTCCTCCAGCCTTTCCACCTCCAAGCCCTGAAACGATTCCGAGTTCGCCACAACTGGCGCCGGTTTTTGGGCCCCCACCGCCGCCTCCAATACCGGGAGACTTGATCACGTCAAGCACGTTCTTTGTCCAAGCCACTATCCACTTTGCAGAGTTGAGCCTCATGGCCATGGTCAACAACAACTACGTTCTCGCCTTCAGGGTGAGTCAGCGAATTGAGAAAGAGCTGATGTAACGCAGGGGACCTTGGCACTACACCACAGAACATGATGCTGAGCTGGTTGAGAAGCTGAAGATTGACATAGAAGTTCACAGCCAAGCCTGAGGTGTCTGCAGTCAATCTCTGTAGGAGGTTGTCTGCTGATTTTCTCCTCGCTTTGGCCTCCATTCCAGGGCAACTTCACTCGTGAGATGACCCAAGCCGTGCTCAATGCTGGCTACATGGGGGTGCTCCAGGTCAGTGATGCTGAAAGGCTGGCAATTATGAACAAGGCAGCGCGGCTTGCTTGATTGGGGCCTACTCATAATTTCAAGGAGATATGTATAATGTGTACCTAATCATCGCAGACCTACTAAGAAAAGATGGTCTATTCTGGTCAGGTGTCTGTTGATAGTCTTCGGCAAGGCAGCGTTATTGTAGACTGCACCACTTCATTCCTTCAGGCTTGCTCCTTCTCCACCATTGACGCCTTTGCCCAGCTCCTGAGGTACACTAGCATAAGCTTGGTCTTGTGTACAATAGACCACCCATGGCACTTAACCATGATTCTCGATGACCATCTCTGGAATTGAGAGCCAATGATAACAAGAGGCCCAATAGTTGCAGCTGTACAATATGCTGACTTGGTCAGTAAGGAGGGTCAATTTATACTGCATGATCTGACTGCTTGGTTACTGATGCAACTTTGACAATTGCAGGACGGATCCTGGTAAGGTGTTTGCAAGTGCTTCCTTTTTCGACCCTCTGGCAGAGGGTTCTGTCACCTCCTCGCGCGTCCTCATTGTCCAAGGCGCGCAGCTTTACAGTGCGCCCAAGAGCTCCGGAGGCCTCGCCACGGCTTACATCGTCCTCATTGTCTTGGGTAGCGCTGGGGCCATTGCGGCAGTCATCTCCTTCATCTGGTATCTCAAGCATTGTGAGAGCTTGATTCCACCTCCAGCTTCCCTCCGACCCCTTGCCCCCCCTCCCCTCCCCCCCTTTCCCTCTCCTCTGGCTGGCATTTTACAGCCGATTTTTTTATTTCAGTCCCCCCCCCC
>WELB01000022.1:433779-456200 GCA_009602725.1 Spirogloea muscicola
CTCTCTCTCTCTCTCTCTCCCTCTCCCTCTCAGTCCCTCCCTCCCTCCCTCTCCCTCTCGCCCCCTCTCTCCCTCTGCTCTCCACCCCTTCCTCTGCTGTGGTCACAGAATCTGCTCTGACAAACCCAACATGCTAGCTATCCTCCAATGCAGTGTTTGACATTTAGCTTTTCGATGATTCTGCAGCTTCACAGGCCCGACAGCTGGCAGAGGCCAGTGATCCGTTTCTTGAGGCTCGATGGTGAGTCCTTGTTGCCTGCTGGGAAATCCTGTAGCAGTAGAATGGCAGCATGGAAGTGAGCTGGTTGATGTTGTATTGGGCTGGCGTTCTTCACTTTGATTCTTCACTTCAAAATATTTCCTGGTCATGAAAGCATGCAGGCCCGGGAAGTTCAGCGGAGCGCAGTCCCACGCATACACATATGCAGACCGGCAGTCTGACCATGAGACATCAGACTTTGACCCAACCTCTGCATATGCTGAGGTAACGCCCCTTGACACTCTCAAGTACGCTGTTTTGCACTAACCATTACTTATAAAGAAATTGGTTGCCAATTGGTCTCGTGACCCAAGCAGAAGGTGAAGACTTTTTTAATTGTCCTCTATATGAAGTGTATGAGATGACGCTGCTGTCTGATGTATTGTTTTATGTCCCTATTACGCAGCTGATGGAGGATGCAAGGAGGAGTGTGAGAAACCAGCCTGTCAGCGAAGACTACTTCGCCACTACCGGAAAAGTTAGCATGCCTGCTATGCCAGAAAGGTCGCCTGCGCCAAGCTATAGGCATGGGAGGTCCAGAGTCGCACTGGCTCAGACTCGGGCCTCGACAGGCCCTCTCCTCTTCTCAAGGTGCATACTTATTCCTTCTGATCTGCAATACCTGTCAGCCACACTTGCGACGTGCATACAAAGCCGATTACAATGGTTACAAGCCAAATTGTAAAGACAGTCCTGAGCAGAGCAATCGATGTCCCATTTTCCTTGTGCAGTGAGGAAGTTGGACCCCAGGCGGCGTCTCCACTGCGGCCGCCCCCCCGGGGGCTATGGCGGGCAAGCAGCACACCTCTTGAGGTAATCTGTGTGTTCCTTGTTCATGTCTTCTGGTGTTGCCATTGTGCACGTCTGATCGAGTCTTGGCTTGCCGTATCTGTTTTGAAAGTATTAAACTTACTGCTACCATCATGCCTCCTCATGCGCGTAAGCTTGCTCAATCCTCACTAGAATGTGGGAGTCTGTCAGTAAGCTGCGCTGTGGCGACGCATGGCCTCAACACGTAGGAGGTCCTACGTATTTCCTCTCACTTATCACAGCTGTGTTTGTGCTTGATCAATACCTGCAGGAGGGCTTGCCCCCACGGCCTTTGCCAAGAGGCGGCCAAAGAGCCTGGAGTATGCAACAATCAGACCATACCTACAGTGGCCAGGTACACATGGGAGTCAGGGCGGAATGAGATGTTTAAGCAGCAACACAGTTTTATCTAAACACAAGCCAATAACTGAGAGTCATTGTGAAGCTATTCTCCAAAACATAGACCTTGATACCCTGCTTCACATTGCAAGCTCGTCTACAGAGTATTGTAGTGGTGAATTGACGGCTCCTACGTGTCTTGGTCCAGCTTGTGCTGGGCAGATCGACAGGAGCCCGTCAACCCAATTGGGCTTCCGGGCAAACATACTCCAACTTCAGATCTGGCCCACTCTTTTACTTGGCTGGAAGTAACCTTAGCAGCGCCAACCATTCTGACTACCTACCTTATACTGGTACTGTATCTCAGTCATTTGTTCTTTGAAGAAAGCATTTCTGCTGCAGACATGGGGTCAAGGCAAAGCTGGCTGCATGCCTTGCCTGAGTTTGAGGTTTTTGAGCCCACACTTCTTATTCTCAATTACTTGGATATCTCAACCCCTGCTTTTTCATTCAGGGCGTCGGCCATCAGGCTCGGAGGTCCTGTATGGGGCAGTTGAACGGACTTTGTCGGGCACATTCCCTTCTACGAGTCAGACCCCAATGCATTCTGGTGACTGCCAGCTTGCCTTGAGGCTCTACTTGCCTCCCAGTCCTTTCCTGCCAGCATTCTAGAAGCTGTAATTTGATGGCCTTATTAGCCTCTGAAGCAGGTCAAAAAGGGTGCATGCAGATGTTGCAGCCTCACCTCGCTTGCCACCTCTACCGAGGATACCGCCTGGCAGATACCACTCGGGCCCTGTCTCATTTGTCACTTCTAGCCCAGGTATCACGCTCATACCCCCTGTAGTGCACCTGCTGATGTACCTCAATTTAGTGCTCTGAGGAGTAGTATCTAGAGATTTCAGTTGTTTTTCAGTATTGGTGTTGTGATGCTGTAATGCTGGGATGTGCATTGATTGAGATTCTGGACAGCTTGAAGCTTTTGCAGTGCACATCCTGACTATGATGTGTCTGAGCAGACAGAGGTAGTGGCAAGGTGAATGCCAGCTCGGAGATTGTGCCAGACGCCCCTTACGGGCGCGGCATCTCCGGCCCGCTCCTCTTCACAAGCTCCAGCCAGCATGGCTCCGAGCAGGGGTCTCAAGCAGGTACCCATCTGTCCCTCAAACATCATGTATTGTGGCTTATGAAGGTGCAGCAAGGCGACTGAGCTTGTCATAGAATGAGCGTATAATACTGAGTAGCCCTGTTCTTCTTAAGGATTGACGCCTTGCTATCCTGTGCCAAATGCCAGTACGTGGCAGCACATGCCTCGCCTTTGTCAGCTGGTCTTCTCAAGCCTGTTTTCTGATGTGGATTATGGATGCTGGCAGGGACACCAGGCCCTCAAGTGCAGTCTTCGCTGGCTGACAGAGCAACCCACACCCAGGCTATCCAGGAGACCGCTCTTCCAAATATAGGCATTGACTAGCTAGCCCGCTGCAGCAGCAGCAGGCGAAGTGTCAATCTAGATGTCTTGCCTGACGCTCCCAAGGTGGTGAGCACATTGCATAGGTGTGTAAATGATCTAGGCGGCCCGTTGCGGCCGAGACGCTGATGCCTGAAGAGTTCTGTACACTAGATTGACTTGGTAGCATACAAGAGGAGCTAGCTGGCCCTAGGTGCTGCCGGTCCTGGGCATGCTGTGGCCCAGTAAACAAGTCGCAGTGCTACCATGCAACTTTTGACAAGGCTGACTGTTTTCCAACTGCGATTCACTGAGCAGTGGGACATATTGGCCTAGAGGCCATCACAGTGCCAAAATTCTTTACATACACGAGACGCGTGTGCGGCGTACAAAATGTTGAAACCTTGACCACAGTGCCATTTTGAAGTGGCTACTTTTGCACCCGTGATGCAGTGCCTGACTTCTTAGCTCAGCTAACTCTTGAGTGGGCTTCTAGGGTGCTTGACTCGTTCTCGCTACAGCGATGCTGGCGCCTTGTGGCAGGCGTGGCAAGTCCATGCCAGAGGCTCCTTCTCAGTACAACCAGGGCCAAGCTAGCCATGTGCCTTACCTTGCAAGCTCAGCGAGCCCCTTCTCCAGAATCTTGATCTCCTCCTTGATTTCCTTCTTGCGCAAGTCCACGAGCTTGTCGCGCTTCTTCTCCCCACGCAGCCGCTCCAGCTCGGCCTGCATGTACGACAGCCCACGCAAGAATGTGGGCAGCAAGCACCGCAACGTGTATGGTGGTTTCGGTGGTTCCGAGACCCTGTGGTCACACAATACTTCGTAATTCCAACGTTATACAAATGCTTATTTTGGTGTCACATTGACCCAATTGCCATCAATGTAGCACGCTGCGGTGAAGGCGGCCACGAGCCTTGAGGGAAGCCCGGCGCTCCAGGAGGTCGTCCTGCGGCGACAGCAGCGGCGCGTACGGCCGGGCCTTGGCAGCCTGAGCGGCGCCGGCGGGGCCGTCGTTGACGGCGCCGGCGGCGGCGACGGCGGCGTCGGGGGCTCCNTGAGGCGCTGCTGGTCGGGCGGGATGCCCTCCTTGTCCTGAATCTTGGTCTTCACGTTGTCGATGGTGTCGGAGCTCTCCACCTCGAGCGTGATGGTCTTGCCCGTCAGGGTCTTCACAAAGATCTGCATGCTGGCGGCGAGGGCGGCACAGACGACGGCGCCGGCGATGGGAGAGCAAATGTTGGCGGCGGCGGCGCCGGCGGCGGCGGCGGCGGCGGCGGCGGCGGGCGTGGCTCTCACCCGGCTGGCTCGTCCCCCTGCAACTGGCAGAGAGAATGAAATTGAACGCGAAGCCAATTCTAGCCTTACAAATGTCCTGTTAACTGGGTAATGAGCTGGCTAAGGGGGACACTACTGTCCCCGAGTGAGCACATTCATATCTGACGAGCTATACTGAGGCGCCAAACCACCACCACGGAGAAAGGGCTCGCCCATGGAGGATAGGGGAACCACGGAAGCCATCAGCCTGGGCTAGTGCACGACCAGCACGCTGGTGTATCGCAAAGTGCCTGGGAGCGCTGTAGACCCGATGATAGCCGCAAAACTTGTGGATAATGCTAACGTGAAGCTCCGCTTCCGCTTATCGAGTAAGCTTCGCTGGCCACGCAGTGGGCAGTGCTGAACAAAGAAAGTTGCAGCACTACTCCGATTACCCCCGATGTGATCAGCTCTTGCCAGCGGCAAGCGACATCTTTGGCTGCTTAGGTCCTCGTTTCCTTACTCTCCTTCAAAACATAGCCAATCTAAGCTACACACGACATGCAGATGTGTTCCCGGCTGAGATGGGCTTGCCAGCTGCTTATCTGTCGTTGTTGCGCCGACGACTTTCGGCCTGTTTGCAGCGTGCTCAGGCTAATGCTTTGCATCAGAAAGCTGGGCAAGCTCTAGCTGGTGGCAGAAGGGCTTCGTATCTGCCATCTAGTATCCAGGCATCGGTTAGCGACCTTAATGTTTTGACCAGTGGTTACTGAGCGGGTCAATCTACTGTAGGTTATGTAGGTATTAAGATGTGCTTGCCTTTGTACTTGGCCATTTGGCCTTCGTTTGTTTCAAATATACGAAATCCTTCCCAAGTAAGCGGTAGCTCGCCGCCCCCGCGGCTCTTGAGGTGAGCTCTTGAGCCAAATTCCCCACGTCCCTGCCCTTCTGGCCTGCTATTTGCTTCCTTCGCCCGTGGAAACCAACGCCACACTGTCACCTCCTGTTCTTCCCTCCTCCAGAGGAGGATTTTGTCAGATATGCATGTGCTCACTCGGGGTAATTAGTGTCCCCCTTAGCCAGCTCATTACCCAGTCAACAGGTCATTTGTAAGGCTAGAATTGGCCTCCCTTTCAATTTCATGCGCACCGCGCGCCTTCTCTCCTCCTCCATCGCCTGGCACAGCATGTCGATGCCAGCCGACGTAGTCGGGCGGGTAGCTTAGGGCATTCTAGTGCCCCGCAAGCCATCTGCTATAGAATGCGGCTATCATTGAGTCTACAGCGCTCCCAGGCACTCGCGATACACCAGCGTGCATTAGGCCAGGCAAATGGCTTCGGTTGTGGTGTCTGGGTCCTCCTCAGTTTAGCTGGTCAGATATGTATGTCATCACTCGCGGATTTAAGTGTCCCCCTTAGCCAGCTCATTACCTCGTTACCAGGACATTTGTAAGGCTAGAATTGGCCTCCCTTTCAATTTCATGCGCACTGTGCGCCTCCTCTCTCTATTGGAAGAGCTATTTCTTACCTTAGCTACCTTCGCATAGGGCTTCCTTTCATGTAGCCCCAGATTTTGCACTAATCCATCTTTGCCCGAACAATGTATTGGCTTCCAACTCAGATAGGAACAACTCTTTCACCCAATCCATCAATCATAGCAGGCATAACCGTTCAAAAAATCATCAAAGAAGCAGTCATTTATATAATTACTCCTGCGACATCCGTTAAGCAATCTTCAGTGAGTTAGCCAACCTTTCATGTGATGCGCACTGCGCGCCATCTCTCTTTTTGCGCCTTTCAGACTTTGTACATTCCTTTCTTGAGCACAATCAAGTTAGATGGCTTCCAGTGGCCACTTGAGTCGCTGTGTGCTTTGTTGCAAACCGTCATGTCACGAGGCCCTTCATGCGGTGCCCGTCACGTTGATCCTGCGGAGCTGGCCGCCCACATGCTCTGTTGCGCACACGGGGGCGAGCGGACCGCTTCCCACGACCTCCTGCGCGACGGTATGCAGGGGGTGTTTTCGGAGGCGGGCTTCAAGGTCGCGGTGGAGAACTCCTCCATCATGCCCATCGAGAAGATGGGCTGGCAAAGCCAGCCCAAAAAAGAATGGACAATGTCCAAAGCCAAAGAAAGGAGCCGGAGAAAAGAAACGAAGCAGCTACGAAGCACTCAGTAACCCCTGCTAAGCAGCCTCAGGTCAGAGAGACTGGGTTCCTGGAAGCGGGTCCCCTGGCCAGAGCCAGAGGCAGCGGCGAGGGCTCTGCCGGCACGCAGGTGCAGCGCGCGGGCCATAGACCTCTGCAGCGAGACGGCCCATCCAGCTGGGCGCGGACGGCCAGCCCCATACGCAACGCGCCGACCTGGTCGCCATCCCGCCCGGCGGCGGTCCCCGCATCATCGCTGATGTGGTGACAACTGACTACATCGACTCCGCCAATCCCACCAGATCAGATCGGCGTCGTTTGCAGGGCACGCGGTCGGCCAGGCGGCCCGGGGCAAGGAGCGAAAATATGCTGATCACCCGGTGGGGGATGAATTCGCGGCCCTGGCGATGGATGTAAACGGGGCTTTCGGCAGCCGCTGGCTGGATCTCATTCAGCGGCTTGCCCGCCAGGCCATTGACCGGCGGCCGGGTCTGCCAGGGGCGATGCCCGGCTTCAACGCCGCCGGTTCGCTCGCACAAGTCTTCCGCATGCGCCTGGCCGTATCGCTTCAACGCTCCCTTGCCCACGCCGTCCACACGCGCTCAGGCCGTGCTATGGCCGCCGCCTCTGGGTCTCGGCGGAGTGCCTCTTTCCTGCAGCGAGCTAGTCAGACCTGATGTTGCTCACTCGTGGGTACTGAGCTTTCCTCTGCATCGTTTCTGTGTTCTGCAGTGTTTTGTAGTGTAGTCTTTTCTCCGGCTCCTCTTTCTTTGGCTTTGGATATTGTCCATTCTTTTTTGGGCTGGCTTTGCCAGCCCCTCTTCTCTATGGGCGCGCACTTCTCTTCAGGCTTTTCATACCTGCGCTCACTACCCTGTGCAGCAACATCAAGAGGCATGGAGCGTACGTACTACCAACCGCTCAAATTCCTGACCTACTCTGAAATTGGTGCTTGCTCACGAAGCAGATAATCAAATTCACCAGAAGCAGCCAGCAGCACGCCCAGGCCAATTGTGTCTATCGAGCACTATGCAATGTAGAGCTAATAAGGACAGGGGCCTTACTCTTAATCCTGTAAACCGGATACAGCAGTCAATTAGCACAGGATGACAACGTCAGCACACCGGAAGCAGCTCATCTGCCTGCTCCAAACAGCTTGAAGAACCTCAGAATGTTATTACCTGGTGTTGGCCGGTGCTTGATGCTGCATGTTGGTCGGCCAGATAGAACTTTCAGAGGCATAAGCCTCTAGTATTCGATACTCTGATACTTACCATGTATCACATTGAGAGTGCAACTTGCCATAGTTGCAGCATCAACATCAAGAGAATATGCAGCAGTAAGAACGGCGTCAATTCGTTAACGGCCAGGACGTAAGCACACGCTGATGTTGACTTCAGCTGGACTCAGTTTGTGCAAGGCACTTATTGTCAAAACGAGGTGAAATCTTGGCCTCTTAGGTGAGTGCGTAGCTCAAGTCCTGATGTCGCTGACATATGCAACATGATCAGTCAGCTGGATCTCAAGGGTCTCAAGGGCCGTATGTTGTACCCTCAAGGACTCTCCATTGTAGTCAAAGAGTCAGCAGCTGAGACAGGCAAGGAGCTAGCATAAGAGTGAGAAAGTGTGTTAACACTGTCGAGAATCGTGAGCAGGCAACCGCGTGTTGCGTCAGCTACCACAGCGGGCCTTCATTTCCTTGGCCCTGGATGCTCATGCATGTGCGGCGACTTGCTATCCTTTTGCATGCCTTGGCGGCCAGGGCGTGCTAAAAGTGTATGCACATGAGCACTGCACTCATAACGATTTAGCAGGGCATCAATGGTCGCTAATGAAAAGACTACACCAGTCGGCATCTAGTATATATCGTGAGGTCGCAGTTGTTGGCCACCCGCTACTGTTTGCCCCGACCACTGGACTACAATCGCTCAGACTGGTTCATACTCATTCCTTCTGTACTTTCCTTGTGGGCTCCCATACAGCTCTCCCTCTAATGGGTACCAGGTTGTCTCTTTCTGGCAATAGTGACGCAGTTGTTGCTCAGTAGGGGCATATAGGGGCAGAGACACCCTGGAAGCTGAATACGGCTCACTGCCGCTTCAGCTATAGTTGCACTGTAACAGATAATATTGTTGTCAATGAAGCAGCTTCTACAATGAGCCCCTGCAGCAAGGTTGTCCAGCTACTGTACTTGAGAGCTGCGTCCGAAGTCCATATACAGGATGCAGCACTAGGGCCCATGCTGACAATCCCACTGCTCCCAGAGGTGCGGCATTGCAAGTCAACTCGTCTGCTGCTTCCACCACTCGAATATTAACCACATAGACATTGCCAAAACCAGCAGGCATCTCATGCTGCTGTGCTGTTCACAATTACTGAGACCAAAAAAATCAGAGTATGATTCACACCCCACAGGATCCTTTTCATCTAGTAACTGCAAACACTGGCATGATGATGTGCAGATAGCTGCTACTTTGAAAGGTACAGGACAGGGTATCTTTCTTGCAATTTTGCGGGAGTGCTTGCTATGTCACATTGTCTGTACTTCAATTGAGCTTCTTAGTTGTAGGCTTACTCCCGCTTCTTACTGCTAGATAGTTACGGAGAGTCCAGCCACTGACAAAGAGTACCAAGCCGATAACAAATGATGACCAAACGATGATTAGCCAGGTTGGCATAGGCTTGTGATATTGACCTACAATGTGAGCTTGCAAGCGTCAGAACAGTACAAGCATACTCATCCAAGTGCACAAGGGACTGACAAGTGAAGGCAGGCAAAGTGCACAACCTGGAAAGAATTTGAGCGAGACAGTAAGCAACTCTTTCAATCAAATACATGAAGAAGGTGAGGTAAGAGCTGGGATAAGTACCTCGACCAAACTTGATGGCAATGAGAAGCTCCACAATGCAGATTGCAGCAGAAAGCCAGCAGAATGCTCCTAGCTTCTTATTAGGGTTCCTGCATAGGATAAGCGACTTCCTTGAGCATGTGACAGATGTCAGAGAAAACCGTAGGGCATGCAGAGAGGCCAAATCCAGCACCAGAAGAAGGCAGGCACAGCTGACCTGCTCTGTATGTACTGGTTGTACTCCCTAATGGCGGGATTGGCAATTAGCCACCATATGAGGAGTCGGTAGGTATTTAGGGGATTGGTAGGAGGTAACCATAGTTCGGTCTTAAGGAAGAATGCCATAAGCTCAACAATCTCCACAATGACTACCAGTGTAAGCACCTGTGGAGCCCATTCCCAGTTCTCCGTCATCACCTTGCTAATCACCACGTACTCTCATGAAGGTTCATCTCATAACACCGGCACCATTGTGGGACAGGAGGAGGACAGGAGCAGGAGCTCATGTATAAACAAACAATCAGGGAACAGACCTGGTCAATTGCATGATTGTACCTCAAGGAATCGCCATGGCCCAGAGAACATGTCCCACTGGTCCTTCTCCCAACTTGCAGGTGTAAATTGGCTCAGAGACCGTTTGATCTGTGACACTCTCGTCAAGGTCATCTCAGATCAGACAAGCTAAACGCGCCCAAGGCCTCTCCATTGCCTCCAGATTCTGCTACTTTCATCCCGCATTACCTGCAGTGACAAATGCAGCTGCATGGACACACACCTTGCCAACAAAGGACGGTTGCCTGCTCAGCCCCGCCCATTTGTAGGTCTTTCCGTCAAAGTATTGCACTGTTTTCATTCCAGCCCATATACCTGTGACAATACACAGAAATGACTTTATATATCACAGTGCTGCAATTCAGGCTTTTGGCAACTACGCTCAAATTTGACACACGGAAAGCAGAGAACATCTTTACATGCAACTCCGATGCTGCCTCCCAGATTGACTTCTATCGTGAAGCAGGGGAAGTACCTGCCTTGAGCAGACTCTGATTCAAATAAAGATAGCACAAGGTCCTGACTAGTGAAGACACAAGTTGCCACGACTGACCTAACCAGTTGCACAAAAATATGTCCAGAATGATGCTGTCCCACCAGCATTCGTTGAAATTTGGTAGCATGTGGTTGAATGTTACCTGCAGCATAGCTCCAAGGCTGCTGGCTCAAGATCATGATACTCCAAAGAATGACATAATCTCATGACTGTAAACAGGTAGGAGGAGATCCATCAGAGCACTGGCAATGTACACGGACCATTGACTCGATGCTCGCTGCTCCTTTAAGACATGGACAAGAGTGGACTGAATGTGCAAAAGATGTGACTGACTTCCTTAGCTGGCATGAAGGGCAACTTCATGACTTCCTGCCTCAACAGCAACCTTTGTGTGACTGTAAATCATGTGAGGATCTAAGTCAGCTCAGTGTAGAGCTTACCTCCATAAATTCAAAACTGATTGAGAGTATCCACAGGAGTAGCTCATTTCGGAGCATAATCGCTTTGGCATACCACCCAAGAATGTGGGCAATGACGAACTCATCAAAGAGTGTGTCCTGCAGGGGAGAGCAGTGCAAGTATATTGACAATGATATAGCTGAGACAAGAGTCAGGTGTCATATGAAGTACATAAGAAGCTGCTGCCACTGTGTCTTGTCCACTTACATACACATTCTTAAATTTGTTGGTTGGATTTTCCGGTGTGTAGATGCGACAATCTCCTCCGTAGGCTCGTTCTTCCAGCCCTGTTATCAAGCCACTAGAGTCGGCTGTTGAAAAGGTCACAACAATCTGCATCCAAGCCTTCGATGCTCGACACCTAGATCTCTGTGATGTCGTTTGTTGTGTAATACACGCAGTGGCATTGTCAAGCTCACAGCACCAAGTCAAGCTTACAGCACTGAAAGCACAATGGAGTTGTCAGCTTTGCACTTACGAACACCAAGATCAGGATGCAGGTGCTTCAGGAACTGCCGAGCATCATCAGCACTCTGCACTCGAGATACAATATGTAAGCTCAGGAAGAATGTCTGGACTTACACCAGCAGCACTATTGCAGCACTAGAGGCAGCTGTCACTGTATATACATCAAGATAGGTCAGTCCACCTCTGGGCTATGAGTAGCAGCTAGTAAAGGTATTGCTGCTTAATATACTTACCTGAAACAGGAGAAAGGTAAGGAAGATGAGATAGACGACCGCAACCCCATGGACAAGTTTCCAGATAGCTGGATGGGGACGGATGAGAATGCTGCAAGTGCCAGCAGTCTTTGGGGGGAATTTAGGGGTCTGTCTCCTCATGAAACCCTCAATCTCTGCAATTGTGATTAGCTAAGGGAGCAGTGATAAGTAGCAAATTCCTGTCACTTGTTGAGATGAGCACTCACGTCGGTGGGGCCTGAGCAAGTGAGTAGCCGAGGTAAACAAGTACTGTTGCACAGACTCCTCTGCATTGTAGCCAGTAAGAGGGAACAGTAATACTCTCAAGTGAGGAAAGCGCTTTCTGCAATCACTGGTGCATCAGTATACAGAGCCTGTTCAAAGTTGTTTGCTGGTTGTCAAACACTAGCCGGCTTATTCACATTAGTGACGAGCCTCCATTTAGGAGGATTTTCTTGTATCTGGACGTGGCCGCGAACAAAGCACCCCCTCTAAACGGACAGGAAGTCTCTTAGTGCTACGATACTCTGCCCCTGAGTGCAGTGCCAGACCTTTTCACGTTGATCACCGTGTTCTTACTCGGTTCCTCAACGCTCAACGCCCCGCTGGCGTACCTGCAATGACGCAAATGTGTATGTCAGCTTGGATCATCGCATGCAGGGGAAGACCTCAAGAGATCAGGGGAAAGAGGCCGGCGTGAAGGGGCTGTGCCACAATGACGCGGACGTCGCGAAAGACATGCAGTGCAATGGGGAGCGCCTCGACTCGTACACAAGGAAGGCGGCGCCGACGCAGAGGGCGGTGATGGTGCGGGGCTTGTACGCCCAGGCGGTCCAGGGGTCCAGGTCCCCCAGTCGCGAGGAGTGCGCCGCAGAGGCGTCGTCGATCGCCGCCCAGACGCCTGCGCGGTCCCGCTCCGCCGCCGCTCTTCGGCTCTCCTCCGGCGCCGCCGCCGCCGCCGCCGCCGCCGCCGTCGCCGCCGGCGCCGCCATGGCCGAGGCGCTCACCCCATGCGGCGGCGCGGGGCTCGGAGCTCGAGGGCCTCGAGGGGTCAGGGGTCCGGATCAGGGTTTGGGGTTTAAGGAGAATGCGGCTCAGCGGCTTACAAAGCAGATGGGGGCGTAGTGGGCGTTCATAAATATATCAGCGGGAGGCACGAGCTATGCAACGAATGGAAAACGCATTCAGTAGAGGGCGATGGCTGTGAGAGCCCAGCCAGAGAAGAAGCTCTTCTATAAAATAGCAAGACCAGTGAATCCATGTTGAATGAATGAACANGCTGCCGCCGCCGCCGCCGCCGCCAGAGCCCGCCGCGTCGCAGCCGCAGCTGCAGCTGCAGGCTGCCGGCCCGGGCCGCCTCCGGCGCCAAGCTTGGCCGGACTGATCTGCGCCACAAGCTGAGGGGCGGATTGCCGCCTCCATCGGTCCCCATCGCTTTCTGCCGCTGCGCTTCGTCGGGAAGCCTCGGGGGACAGCCTGCGCGAGCTTCATGGCCAGCGTAGATGGCACCGAGGGCGGCGAGAGCTCCCTGGCGCTTGACCGCGATCTCTGGGCATTCGTCCTGCCGGATGACACGGCACGCGCCTTTCTAGAGAGGTGCCACATGGCGCCACTGCGCACGTCCGTGCCTTTTCTCGACAGGGTCCGCCTCAGGCGCGGCCACTCCGTTGTGGAAATAAGTGGCGCTAGTGGCTCTGCTAAGACGGAGGTCCTTGTCCAGGTAAGGCAGTTAGTGACCTTGTTGACCCCGGCCTGACTAAGTGTGATATGCAGAACAGGTCACCTGCAAGGCAGGGTGCTCCCCGATAAACCCGTCATTGGCTGCCTTACCTGCAGTACTGGCTACATTAAGGTCGCTCGTCTTGCTCCTCTTGCATGATTCTACTCAGGCTGCTGCTACTTGCCTCCTTCCGAAGCAAGTCAATGGAGTGCACTACGGGGGCAATGAGGGTGCAGTACTGTACTTTGACTTAGACTTCAAATTCGACATCCTGCGACTCGTGAATATTCTGAAGGCGAGGATAAGGGAGGCTCGAGGCGAGATGCTCTGCCATGGAGCTTAAGTCGTTCATGCCTGACCAAGATTTAAGTGAAGAAGATTGTCCTCTGCACATCTGTGCATTGATGGACACATGTCAAATTGTCTCAGAGTCAATGCATAGCTAGAGTGACAGTAGCAAGCAGTAATGGATGCACACCTGGTCCATTGCATCTCTTCTATTCTGCATAAGTCAAGGTTATTGTGCATTGCATCACAAGTGCCTGTATGTCTGAGTGTAACGTGAATGGTGTCAATGCAGGAGCACAGGCTGTTGACGCCCTTCAGCAGGCCAGAAACGAAGCCTACAATAGTGAGGAGCACAAGTTGCTTGAGGCCTGCCTTAGCAGATTCCATGTTGCGCAACCGCGGAGCACCTTCGCCTTTCTGATAGCTCTGAAGGTACATATAGGTCAAATAGCTTAGCCGACTTCTGCAATGGTAGCTATCTAAGCTGATACATTGCACATGCCACAAACATGAGCTGCTTGCAGGCTTCATTCTAGGGCTTGCATATAGCCTGCTATGAAAGTTTCGCACAGTTCCAATCTTGGACTTCTGAAGCATGCCTGAGCAACAAAGTAGCTGATAAAGTGGAGGACGTCTAAACATCACGCTGCAGTCATCACCTTCTGCTAAGATTGATGACAAGAGGGTGCTGGCTTGAGCTTTGCAGAGCCTGCGGCCACAGCTGGAGGATATTGTTTCAAGCCATGGCAAAGGTAGCATACAGCTGCTGGCAATTGATAGGTACCATATGAGCTGCACGCTATGGTACTTTCTGGCTTCTCTTGCAGGTTGCTCGACTTCTGTGTCATGCCTCTCCTTTCACGCCTCTGAAGTGCATGTCCATCACATTGTCATACCTCCTATACAGCATTGGAGCTTTCCATTGGCTAGACCGAGGGGCAAGAGCGACAACAACGCCTGGGACACTGAAGTGAGCCTTGATTTTGATGCTTCATAGGGGAACGTGCCATTTGGAGACAGACATGCCTTCTCCCAATTAGAGGATGTTGTTGTTCCAAGCATGATCATGATTATGTTGACCGCTCCTTTGAGGTCGGTTGTCTGTGTCTGCTGGTGTCCAGGGAGTTCAAGCATGCTAGCAAAATTGACTTGATGTATTTGCACATATTACATGCATGAAAAGGACTTCTCTCCTTCTGCAGGTCTACTGTTCTCAGCTCCACAGTAGCAAGCCAAGCTATCGTCATGCACTTGCAGCAACTTCTGCGCACGTACCGCATGCTTGTGCTTGCCTCCAAGTGCACCATCTTCACTGGCTCAGGCTATAGTCACAAGCAGGCTAGTCGTGCAAGCACCAACAGCTCATACAGCGGAGAATATTTGCCAGCAGTATGGCAGGTGTGTTGCGCCTTATGTGCCGCTTGCAATGGGTAATAAGGACACAAAGATGCTCTACCACTTCACCAACTTCCACTCAGTGAGGGTTGCCTTATTTTGCAGCAATTTGTTACTGATCGTGTGCACCTTCAAGGCCCGCGACCAGGTATGACAAAGGGAGAACTATCTCATTGATCTTGTTCTTGTTCTTGTTCTTATGTTCTTCCTCAGTCTGTAGCTTGGGAGAGACCTAGTCGACTTGAAAGTACTGGAGATATGATTGCCTACTCGTCCCAGCGAGGAAAGCTTCCATGATGAAGTCAAAGTATGCAGCAAATCATTGGCCCATCTATCTGCCTGAGTGATTGGCAATGCTTGCAGATGTAGGTCCAGAGGGCCAACACGTGTTCTCTGCTGAGTGCTTGTCACCAGCCCATCATGTTGCCCAGATGTTTGTCCTTGAAGAGGTACCTATGGACATTTTGAGAACTTCATTAAGCATAGAGCTGACATATGGTGCATGTCCCTCTCTCAGCAAGCCCCCGTAAGTGAGCAAGAGTTTGACATATCCCTCTTTGCAGGGTGGCATCAAGCTTGTAACATCCAATCAACTACTACAGTGAAGGAAAGAAGACAGAAGGCTGGATATCACGCACTCTGACCGCTTATGAGCTTATACACAACTCGTAAAGAGCTGGTTTTCAAGGTACGGTGCAGTGACTGGGGAGCATGAGCTTGAGGGATGCAGTGATGGCATATCTTGCATATGTCTGTACGTACTCTTCTGCTTTAGTCGTATAGCAGACCACGTTACTAACTCCTAAGTTAGACCACATGCTTCATTCAACTGACTGGTCAAGCGAAGAGGCTTCAGGCACCAGCATGTAGTCATACCTCACATGCAAGGAAATCCCTCAATGCATGGCACCCATGTCCATCCCTACACATGGTACCAGACAACAGCAAGACCCTTGAGCGTTGCTAAGTTGGTACAGGTGCCCCTATGAAGCTTGGCAAGCCGTGGTTAAGCAGTGCTTTGGTGTCCGTAGACTCGTACAGCTTCAGCAGCCGGCAACTTCCATGGACATTGCGCTGGACCATGCAAGGGAGCATCAGGTCTGCAAGCACCTCCAAGAACTGCATTTGCATATGTCCTATCTTCAAGCACCTGGAGAGCTTTGAGCACAGCATGATGCAAGGGGCTCCTTAACGGGCACGTAAACGTTGGCATCTGCAAAAGTTGCATGTATGAGGGCAATCCTTGGCCCTTGGTCAATACCTCATAGCCTGCAGGTGAGGGCTCGTCCTGCAAGTGCCTCGGCTGGCTTTCAAGGCCACCCCTGATTCTTAGCACCAAGCTTTCCAGTCGGCCAGTGCTCAGCAGTTACCATGGCTGTGCCTGCGGAGCACCTTCATTGGCTGCAAGAGAGATTGATTCAAAGATCTGCCGCTGTTCGTCGCTGCAGGGCAATGCTATCACTGACATGTGAGCGGCGGGAAGGGGCATGCCATGCTCACAAAGGGAGCAGAAGAGGCCCTTCTAGAGGCGCAGCTGCAAGGAATGCAAGTCCACAAGTGAAAGTGCAGAGACTTCAAAGGCGCTAGCCGAATCTCGAGGAATTCAGGTGAAGGAGGGAGAGGGGCGGAGGGCAGGCCAGATAGAGGGTACCTTTGCATAAGATTTCGATCATACAAATGAGGGACCCTATTTGTAGGTGGCACAATCTCCCTGCAGGCTCTGTTGTTGCTATAGAGAGGCGCAGTGGCACTTACTTCAGGCGCGTCTTTCAGAGCTAAGAGCGAGGACGATTATGCCCCTGTCTGCATCTATCTCCACTGGTTTAGCGTTCCTGTAGAACGGCAGAAGGTGTGTGCTATCATATGTTCTAGAGAGGGTGATGTTAGAATTTTTTCGAGAGACCTCTCTTAGCACGTGCGTTCCAAATCCTCTCCTCCTCCACTCTTCTGCAGTAAAGAGGGCGTGTATGTGAACACACTGCTCGCCATAGGGGCCAAACGCACACACTCCTATTAGATCCAACTGGTCCCACTGGTCCCTCTTGCATAAGAGGACAAGGAACGAAGTGCTATCACATTCCCAATCTATCTGGTGATTGGGTCTAAGAAAGCCCTTATAGCGTGCCTTAGACGGGGGTTACTCTTATCAAACTCTACTAGCTTTACTTCCATGATCGCAAAGGATTCCTTATTCAGAATCAGTCACATAGGTAACTTTTATATCTTGATCGGCTGCCGAAGACACTGGGACAGGAATTTACGACTAGCAGCAATTGACTTTACGGAGGGCTTCTCAACAAGACCACGACTGCCACAACTTGCAGCCAAAGGGCTCATAGTGGCACAGGCCCTATGTGTATGTGAAGGATGGATATGTGGGAGGAGGTTAGGTGCGGAGGTGTGATTAAGTTTTCTAGCCAGTGTCAGCCAGCCCAAAGGGCCGGCTATCACCAATAGGAGCAGGCAAAATGCCATGCCGGGGGCTTTCAGGGCCCTGGTGAGGTGATTGTTGCTATGTACTCCCCTGCACTTCTTGCCTTGCATCTCACTGAGTGTCCTGCCCTGGCTGCCACCTCATGCTCTAGGCGGGATGACTCTGTCCCGAACAGATTCTTGCAGGGCAGCTTATCGTACAGGCACTGTGCTTATTCGATTTTTGTGCCAGCTATCATCTTCTTCTTACGTCACTTGCTCCACCATTCGTTCAGTCCGCTTTGCTGGCCACATGGGCTGCAACATGACACCTACTTCTCTGTAGAGTTGATTTCTGAACGTCATATGGCAGCCGACATCTAGTGGCATGGGAATTGAGGCAGAGGAGAAGGGCTCGCCCATAGAGGATAGGGGCTGGAAAAGGCCAGCCCAAAAAGAGGAGACCACAGACTGGGCTCCCTGGGCTCTCTCTGCATCCAACGGCTCCGCGGAGGCTGTTAATTCATCCACATTCCTTCGTCAGGCCACTTGATTGCCTCTGTGCTTTCACGCTTTTCTGGCCCCTTCGAACTTCGTCTTTGAGTTTTGGGCTGGCCAAGCACAGCCATCGCCCTCTGCTGGAAGATTCATTCTCCTTTTGTATGCAATCCGGCTGGCTTTCACAGCCAGCTCTGGCTATAGACAGGGGACCCGCTACCCAAAGACAAGTCTCTCAGGGCCTGTGGCTCAACAGGGGATACTGAGCACTCAGTGGGAGAGCCACTACTTTCACCCAGTGGCCACTTGAGTCGCTGTGTGCTTCAGCACTTTTCTGGCCCCTTCTCACGCTGGCCAGCCACAGATCCGAAGAGCAGAAGAAGCTGCTTCTTTCACAGCCGCCCCTTGACATCAGCAGCCGGGCTCTCTGCGTAGAGCGGGGGCGTAAATATGGTGTCCGCAGTGACCTCGGCAGGGTCGTGGGCGGGAGTTGGGCGCAGGCGACGCCAGAAGAATCCGACGGGGCTGTACTTCGTTGCCAGACGGGTGGAGGGAGTGACGGTGCAGGCGAGGGGCCAGCCACCTGCCTCCCTCCCCAGTGGAGCGAAGCCGTTATTCATCGTTATTTATCTTTTGAATATTTCGTTGGAAGGCGCCTCGCTTTCGTGAGGAAGGGCCGGGGGAGGGAGGCAGAAACGGCGTCCTGAGTGGCTTTCACATTGGAAGAGCTGTTCCTTTTGTACCAGCACTNGCAAGCCGGCTTGCCAGGAGGAGAAGCTGACGGTGGAGAGAGCTGCCGGCAGCGGGGCCCGGGCGCCCACGCGGCGGCGATGGCGGCGCGGCCGAGCGGCGGCGGCGGCGCGGCGCAGCAGCGGCTCATCTACGCCTTCGTGGCGCGGCGGGCCGTGGTGCTGGCCGAGTACACGGCCTTCTCCGGCAACTTCAGCACCATCGCGGTGCAGTGCCTGGCCAAGCTGCCGCCCGAGAACAACAAGCTCACCTACACCTGCGACCGCCACACCTTCAACTACCTCGTCGAGGACGGCTACAGTGAGCACCAGGCCCGCCATCGCCGCCGTTGTTGTGCTGGTTCGGCAGGATGCAGCCCCATGCAGGGCTTGGCCATGCAGTCTCTCGTGCCACAGAGCTAACCGGTCTCCTTACTTCAACCGAATTTGAAGGGCTTAGCCGCTCTGCGCCGTGCAATTGACGGCGGTGTGCTGACACCGAGTCAGGGGACCGAGGAATGGGCCTCTCTGTTCACAATACTGAGAATTCGATCGGTCTGTAGTTGTGTCAGGCTTGCGTGTTGTGAAGCATGACTGTCGCGACACTCATCAGCGCCTGTTGATTGCGCAAGATGAGTGTGCGACGGTCGCATCGGGTCTCACATGAGCCAGTCAGTGCAGTGATGGTTGTTGTCTGACCTGATCGCAGCCTACCTGGTGGTTGCCGATGAGGACTTCGGGAGGCAGATTCCCTTTGCGTTCATTGACCGTGTCAAGGAGGACTTCAAGAGGAGATACGGCAGCAAGGCTGACTCTGCCATTGCGCACAGCCTCGATAAGGACTTTGGGTAGCTATGCAGCTCTGCCCTTGTGCCATCCAGACTACGGTCCATAAGGTTCATTGATTGGGGAGGTCAAAGACACATGCGACGAGCCCAGTCAAGCAGAGTGACCTTGGTGCCGTGGTCTGTCGCCTTATCTGGGCCCTGGTTTTGCAGGCCTAAGCTCAAGGAGCACATGCAGTACTGTGTGGAGCACCCCGATGAAATGAACAAACTCTCAAAGATCAAGTCGCAGGTCTCGGAGGTCAAAGGCATCATGATGGACAACATCGAGAAAGTGAGATTCTTCTCCACGTACATCTGAACAGCAGCCTCTTATAGTAATGCTCGTGCTCAGGAGGAAGCCCGGCAGTTTCTCGAGGGCTGTGCTGCTTCTTTGGGTCACTTTTCTCAGTCGGCAGAGTTGCTAGGCAGGTGAGTTCTTACGTCTAGTTGCTGAGATTGAAGTCAGCAATTGAACAGCAATACGTAAGAAGTGCTTGTTGCCTGGTATCTGACACATAAAGTTGATCAAGGCCAACGCAACACGTTGGTGCGGCTCCGTTGACAGGTCTTGGACCGCGGGGAGAAGATAGAACTCTTGGTAGACAAGACCGAAAACCTTCGATTCCAGGTGCCTTGTCAGCAAAGGACTTCATGCATGCTTTCCATGTATTCCTGAAAGAAAGATTCTTATGAATGGATCTGTATAAGGAGTGATAGCAATCTGTTGCCTCAGATCACTCGATACTCTTTCTGGAGGAGGGCCTGCCAGTAGTGGCTTGTTACTAATGAAGCAGCCTGCTCAATCCATTTTCAATCTTCAATTTGCAGGCCGACAATTTCCAGCGTCAGGGACGACAGTTGCGCAAGAAGATGTGGTGGCAGAACATGAAGATCAAGATAGTTATCCTTGTCATTCTTGTGGCAATTGCCATCATCATCTGGGTCTCCATTTGCCATGGCTTTGTCTGCCACTAGGTAACACTGTGCTGCTTGAGGGATCCAGCAGCACTTTACAACTGTGAGGTGGCAATCACCCTAGCTGGAGCTGGAGAGGCATGTTGAGAAGTGTTGACCACAAGTGGGTCCTGCCATGCAAGCTCAATTGGGTTCTTTCCCTGTGGTTACGCGGGCTCACCAGGGGCCATGAGTGCGCTTCAGCATTCGAGTCTTTGCTCTTTGGTCAGCTCGATGATAATTGAGTTGTAGACGTACAGCAGTGCTGATTCAAGTTAATGTTTGCCACGTGTAAGCGAGTTGCTGAACAAGTGCACTATCCAATTTCAGCAAGTCTGTCATGATCTTGTCCCATCCATTACTGTCCCCCACATCTTGCAGGCATTGTTGCGTTCAGGCCCAGTCACCAGTTCCCAGAAGCTTTGACAAGCAGGCCCTCTTCAGAAGTAGAGCAATGGGCTCGCCTGCCCTTTGAGATGTCGGGCATCGAATGTTATACTATTGTGGGCGACTTTGGGCCCTCATGGAATGCCTAAAGAGAGGTGCTTGTGGCTACTGGGTGTGAATGCACCCTAACTTGTGCCAACTCATGTCTTTAAGTGACAAGAAGCTGGACATCATGACGCCTGATTAGATGACTTGCGAGCCGTGACAAGCGCGAACTTGATGAGGCCTTGATTGTAACCCTGCACCATGAGCACCATAGCCAGGGCTCCTCTGATTGTCGTCCAGCCTGAGGGTCATGCCAATCAGACGCCAATACGAGATTAAGTCAAAGTGTCACTGGACTGCTAGAAGCTTCTACTGTGAAGCCGCTGAAGCCCATAATAGCATCTCGGAGCACTAATACGGTCTTCTGAATGCCCCCTAATCAATGTGGGTTTGCCCCACAGCGTACAGACCTGACTTGGCAAGGCCCAGAAGACCCTTCAGGCTGAGTGCCGATGCCATGACCGCTGGCCAAAAGGGGGTGATGTTGTCAGACCAATCTGCCGTCCGGATGTCCTGCAGGAGCAGCTTGTGACGCGTTATTATCCTCGAGGATAAGAACTCAGACTTATTGGACAGTGTAATGAGATGAAGGACAAGAAGGCTGCCCTCGATGCCACCTACATATGAAGCGGTGATTGCACTATCTTGGCATGTTGTGAATCTGCCAGCAACATTAACACGTCCTCATAACTGTCAGGGACTAGTGGGGGGTGAGGCGGTACTTAGGAGGTTCCATTCTGCTCGCTGACTCAAAGCAGCAACTCGTGAAGCAGAGACTTTGGCTGTGAGATTCCAACCTCAAGCTGCAAGTCCTGTGCAATGCGCACGTAGTCGGCAGCCGAGCACCAGGCCGGGAGGTAGTATGCATCGCAGATCCTGTCAAGCAAGGCCTGCCGGAAGGTAAGACGTTCACAGTCAGGTCCTTGGGGATGATGCTAGGTCCACCGCTCCCTTTCCGGGCCGTTGCACAGAGCCAGTACTACCCAGGAGGCGGCTGATGCCGTGGTCATGATCTACGAACATGGCATGCAGCACTCAGTGGTCCGCACCTGCTCCGACGGCGCGAGCGAGGCCTCGCTGGGCGCGAGGTCGCGGTGGCACCAAGTCACGACGATGATGCGGCCCCCAGGCGCCGCCACGCGAGCCAGCTCACCCATGAACTGCGGTGCGGAGGCCCCACATGCAATTTCGCCCACGGTGCATCAGCGGTGCTGATAGGCCATCGCCAAGTCGGCTTAAGCGCGCCGCCTGCACGCTAGCCGCTGCCCAAGCAGGCCAGGTGCTGCGGCAGAGGCCACAGGGCAATGCCGCCGATGCGCCGCCGGCGTCGTCGAGGGCCCACCTTGCGCTTGTCGGGCATGTGCTCGCCGCTCTCCATGGACCACACGAGGTCGAAGCGGCCGTCCTCAAAGGGCTGCGCCAGCGCGTCCCCGACCTGGAACGAAACCTGCCAAGCCCAACAAAGCGGCGGCCGTGCCCACAGTCAAGGACGGCCGGCCTCGAGGCCGGCTGCGGCGGCGGCGGCGGCGGCGGCGGCGGCTGCCGTCGCACCCTGTCGGCCAGGCCCTGCTGGGCGGCCAGCTGGTTGGCGCGGGCCGCCTGGACGGGGCTCAGCGTGATGCCCGCCGCGGAGAAGGCGCCGCCGAGCTTGCGCGCGATGTGCCGCGAGCTGCCGCCGATGCCGCACCCCACGTCCACCATGGACCGCGGCGGCGCCCGCCCGCCCTCCTCTGCGCATGGACCGCCGGCTCGGGGGCCACCGTGAGCTCCTCGCCGCGCGGCGGCATGACCA
>WELB01000022.1:468005-479940 GCA_009602725.1 Spirogloea muscicola
GCCGGCGACGGCGCGAGTGGGGCGCCCAGCGTGCGCCGCGTGGCGCGGCGGAGGGAGTGCCGCGCGGCGGGCATCCGCGGGGCCCGGCACGACGCCAGCCGGGATCCACGGATGCGGCGCCGACGCGCCCGGGAATGCCAGCTCTCAGCGCCGCCACGCAGCCGAAATAACGGCCCACCCCGGGCACGCCATCGAGCCCCTTCGCGTGTCGCTAGGCCTCACGAGCTGACGTCAAGAGCCGGCCTTCTGAAGCAAGGAAAGGCACGAGCCCTTCCGACGTGAGGCACTCGCTTGGAAGCGAACGAATGAGCCGCTTCCTGGAGAGGGCGGTGGAGGTGAGAGGCCAGCCAGCCAGCTCGCCCATAGAGAAGAGGGGCTGGCAAATGCCAGCCCAAAAAGAATAACAAAATTGAAGAGCCAAGAAAAGGTGCTGAGAGGAAAGACGACACAGCTAGACACGGCGCCTCGTCGTCGACGTACACGGCGCCTTTGGCCCAAAATGGCTTGACCTGCTTCACCGCCGTGCGCGGCGAGCAGCGGCCCGCCGCCACGGGCAGCAGGGCGAGCAGCCTGGCTTCAATGTCGCCGGGTCCCTCGCCCAAGTCTTCCGGATGCGCTTGGCCTCTCTTTGCAGCGGTCCCTTGCCTTCGCGGTCAACTTGCGCGCAGGCCGCGCTTTGGCGGCGGCCTCCAGCTTCCGTCAGGGCGACGTCTTTCCGCCTGCTAGCTATTCAGACTTGCATCCACTGACTAGAGGTTACTGAGAGTCCGCTTGCTGCTGTCTCGGTCCTTAGCACTCCGGCTCCTTCAGACCTTGTCCATTCCTTTGGGCTGGCCTCTCCCAGCCACCAGTTAAACTGGCCGAGTTTGCTTTAGACACGAGACGACGCAGAGGGAAGAATGAACAACGCTTCCAGTAAGAGGGCGATGGCTGCGGTTGGCCAACTCACCGCAGTTGGCCAACCAGAATCAGCATGAACACAGCGGCCAGAAAGAAGAAAAGAACGTGCTCGCCTATAGAGGTGCTGGCAAAGCCAGCCCAAAAAAAAATGGACAATGTCCAAAGCCAAAGAAAGAGGTGCCGAAAAAGGACAACAGCACAAAACACTACAAAACACAAGACGATGCCAAGGGAAGCTCAGTAACCGCGAGTGAGCAACATCAGGTCGGAGTAGCTCGCTGCAGGGAAAGAAGCATTCCGCTGAGACCCAGAGGCAGCGGCCATTGCACGGCCTGCTCGCGTGTGGACCGCGTAGGCAAGGGAGCGTTGATACGATACCGCCAAGCGCATACGGAAGGCATGGGCGAGCGAACCGGCGGCGTTCAAGCCGGGCATCGCCCTGGCAGACCCGGCCGCCTGTCAATGGCCTGACGGGCAAGCCGCTGGAGGAGATCCAGCCAGCGGCTGCCGAAACCCCTGCATGCCATCTCGCAGGAGATCGTGGGAACCGGTCCGCTCGCCCCCGTGCGCGCAACGGAGCAGATGCGCAGCCAGCTCCGCAGGGTCGGCGTGACGGGAACTGCACTCGCGCTGAGTGACGCGCACGAGGCAGGGAGGGAGGAGGCCCAAGAGCAGGCCAGAAAAAGGAACAGCGCTTCCAGAAAAGCGTATAGGTTGAAGAGCTTATTGACAGTGGCTATTTGAGAGGCGGGCACTCGCAAAACTACGGAGAGTAGTTTCGTTGTTGTTGCGCCTTCAACGCCCTTCAGTCTTCTATAATAATCTTGGGCTGGCCTCTCACCTGAGTTATGCATATCAGCGCTTTTCTCTCAATTTGGGCGCGCTTTTCATCATGGCCCCTTCGTTCCTGCTTTCTGCGCCCAAGCGGGCCTTTCAGACATCGTTGATTCTTTTGGGCTGGCCTCTCACAGCAATTGCTGTCAATTTGATAGCTGGTTGCTTTGTTCATTATTTCTGGGCTTTTCACAGAAACAGGCCTTCCAATTTAAGGCAGTGGCTGGGAAAAGCCAGCCCAAAAATAGAATGGACAAGGTCCAAAGAGTCGAAAGGCGCCTAGACTACTGAGCTATGCACGAGACCGAAGTGGAGGGGAGCTTAGTAACACCGAGTCAGCAGCAGCAAGTCACAACCCCTGCCCCCTTTCGGAGGTGCTCACTTCTCTCCCTTAGCGCCGTAGCATAGGGCTTCGTTTAATGTAGCCCCCCTTTCTTGCACTAGTTTTTGCCAGAAAAAGGTGTCCAGCTGCAAATTAAACTCCGACTTGCTGCTGCCAACTCGGGGTTACTAAGCTCCCCTCCGCTGTAGTCTCGTGCATCGCTGTATGGATTAGGCGCTGTCGTGATATATCCCGTCGATGGACTATTCATGTCGATCTGACTGGGACGGCTGACCTGACTAGACACGTCGATGGTTACGGCTGAGTCATACAATCTGGTTGTGATTCATCCAATTATGGGGGACCTCTTTCACATCGAGATCCAGGCAACCGCTCATCAAATGCAGACTACAACAACAACAGAGCGACTACAAGGGCCAACGCCCACGCACAACGCTGATCGTCTGACAGCAATATCACTTCTGCACAATTAGCTGCACAAGCGCAGCTGAACATCAAGAATGTTTCTCCACTAACACATATTTCAGGGAGGAAGAAGCACTTCACTACCCTGGATGTTGAGACTGTTTCTACACATCGAATCAAATTGCATCTGTTACTGATGTTCCTGCTGATAATCTCGGGTTTGGAGATGTTCCAATTCTGCAAAATCCCCACACTGGCACGCCGCTTTCTGAAACTTTCGCCTTACAGAAGGATGACATCGAGCACAAACCGAAGCTGGAGTTTCAGCCTGGCAATCGTTGAGCATCAAGACTCTACATCCCCCTGTGATCGTAGTGAATGTGGTTGTCATGGTGATCAATCTATTCCACGTCGTGACTTGCTCTGTGTGGACTGCTCAGGTATTCCCAACTTGTCATCCTGACCCAGGGCTGTCACTTTGGGGGGAAAGCTACAAGATCTACTCAGACAACTCCAAAATCTGTTTGAAACCTCGAACTTTCTCTTTGCTATATCCACAAATGACTTTCCTTTACGTTTCGTTTACAATCACGTGGTCTAATTACGTCATTCTTCAGTCTAGATACTCTTATTGACATCATCTAGTAGGCGCCACCACCTGGCATGACAGCTGTCGTGCTAAATCACGTCAATCCGAACCGAAAAGGCTGACCTGGCTTGACAAGTGGATCTTTGCGGCTGAGTCACACAATTTTGGGTGTAAAGCTTAGGATGGGGAACCTCTTCCAGACCAAGGTCGAGGCGACTGCTGATCAGATGCGGACTACAACAACAACGAAGACAAAAGCGCTTCCCCATCGACTTCCCCGTTGACAGCAGTGCTGTGAGAAGCCAGCCCAAAAGAATGGACAAGGTCTGAGAGTGCCAGATGGCGCAAGAAACAGGATACTGAGCGCTAAGACGACAGAAAGGAGATCCTCAGAAAACTCTAGACAGAAAGTGCCGGTCAGAATAGCTAGAGGGCGAAAAACATGTCGCCTTGAAGAAACCCGCCGGCAGCAGCCAAAGCGCGGCCTGCACGCAGGTGGACGGCGATGGCAAGGGACCTCTGCAGGGAGACGGCTAGGCGCCTCCTGAAAACTTGAGCAAGCGACCTGGTGGCATTGAAGCCGGGCTGCTCGCTCTGCTGCCCTTGGCAGCGGGCCACTGCACGCCTCGTAAGGCGCTGCAGGAGGTCGAGCCACCGAGTCCCAAACGCTCCATGGACAGCGACGGCGAGCGGGACAAACTGGTCGTCCACTGGGTGATCGCGATACTTACTCTCCTTGACGCCCGCTGCTGGGCGGACCGCGTAGCCCGCCTCCTCCGACGAGCGTGGGCGCGCCTGCAATCGACGCAGTCGGTGGTGACGACGTCGACAATGAGCCGGGGCCCCCGCCCAGCGAGCTGGCGCGAGATCGGCGCGCCGCGTGTGGAGGCGTAGCGACTACAAGAAGTTGCTCGCCCAGAGAAGAAGTGGCTCTCCCGATGGGGGCAAGGGCTGTGAGAAGCCAGCCCAAAAAGAATTGACGAGGTTCGAAGGGGCCAAAGTACGAGCTAAGCAGCGACTGCGGGGACTGAAGAGGCTATGGCAGAACGGGAAGAAGTGGCTCTCCCAATGGGGGCAAGGGCTGTGAGAAGCCAGCCCGAAAAGAATTGACAAGGTTCGAAGGGGCCAAACTACGAGCTAAGCAGCGACTGCGGGGCCTGAAGAGGCTATGGCAGAACGGGGGAGGATGGACCACTCAGTAGTTACGAGTGAGGAGCCTCACATCCGACAGACTAGCTGCCGGTAAACTATCCCCATGCCCAGAGGGTAGGGGCTGGGAAAGGCCAGCCCAAAAAGAATGGACAAGGTCCAGAGCCAAAAAGAAAGTGCGCCCAAATTGACTGGTGGCTGTGAGAAGAAGTGGCTCTCCCAATGGGGGCAAGGGCCCCCATTGGGAGCCCCTTTCTCTATGGGCGAGCACTTCCTTTCTCCCAATGGGGGCAAGGGCTGTGAGAGGCCAGCCCAAAAGAATTGACAAGGTCTCGAGGGGCCGGATGGCGTAAACAGCGAGATACTATTTGCGAAGCCGGCAGCAAGGGGGACGGCACGGCACGGCAAGAAGAGCTCGCCCCTCGAGGATAGGGGCTGGAAAAAGCCAGCCCAAAAAAGAATGAACAAAGCACGAGAAGGGGCCAGGGGAAGCACTAAGAAAAACAAGCACAAAGAGAAACTAAGCAGCTACGAAGCACTCAGTAACCCCTGCTAAGCAGCCTCACGTGCAAGATACTGGGGTACTGGGGTAAGAGGTCCTGGAAGCGGGTCCCCTGGCCAGAGCCAAGAGGAAGCCCGAGGAGCCACGGCACGGCACACATGTACTGACTAGAGGTTACTGAGCGCCCCCAAAAGGTTCCGACGAAGGTGCCTACAAGGGCCAAAGCCCACGCACGACGCCGACCGTCAGAGACCGTTCGAAGCGCAATGAGGGAAGCCCATCTGAAGGCACCTCAACCACCCACAAGTACCGTGAAGGTGGACGCTACAGAAAGAAGCAAGCGCGGCCAGATTAAACTGGTAGCTGGAAGAGGCCAGCCCAAAAAAAATGGACAAGGTCTGAAGGAGCCGGAGTGCTAAGGACTGAGACAGCAGTATGCGAACTTTCAGTAACCTCTCGTCAGTAAAAGCGGTGGCGGGTCGGACGCTTGGCAAGTCTCACCCTCTTTCGGCAAGCCACGCCTGCGCCGACTCCGTGCCTTAGAGGCGTAGAGCCTTGGGCAGGAGCCAAAGTGTTGCCTTGCACAATCGATTCGACTAGTACAGATCTGGTTGACACTGGTCTATCTCCGTCCGTAGTACCTGTAACACGTGTGGAGAGCAGGTAGCTCAAGTGGGATCGCCGCACGCTTTCGAAGGAAAGTCAGCATGGCATCAGGGGACCTACCAAACTATTATACTCATAGCGACTTCGCCAGATGCGACGAGAGAGCTGGCCATGGCCTCGCCGGCTCCTCGGCTGCTGCCAGAGCGGCACAGTGGCGACGTTATGTAAGGGCCCCTTTGGACCTCGTTGTTCCTTGTTCTTTGGCCTCTCACAGCCATCGCCTCACTTTGGAAGAGCTGTGTCTTCTGGTTTCACTGCTGGGTTGGCAGTCAGAGAGTCAAGCCGCGTAGCATCTTGACTTTGAACGGTCTGTCTTGCCCACTGTGGTCACTGAGGGTTTGCTCCTTGCTTCAGTGCCACTTGTCTTGCAACCATATAATTAGAACAGTTTGAATACTCGAGGCCTTGGCTGCTCACAGCGCACTGCAAGCAGGCTTGGGGCCTGGTTTAATAAGCCTAACTTTGAGAAGCGCTATTACTGAAGCAGTCCACAGTGAAGTCACTGGGAACAGAATTAGGTGGTCGTTGCTATTTGGTGTCATTGTCATGACTGGCTATCGCCCATCATGATGTCCATCCGTTACCACTGTGACACCGATGACCTCCACCTAAGCAGCTTCTCCACCAACACCGCTGCACTAGTCATCAGCCGCAGCCGCCCCTGCCACAGCCATTTCATATAAGTCAGGCACCTTGTCTTGCAACAATCTTTTCTCAATCTGAAGCTTTCAATCTGAAATTTGGTAGAGGAACATTCCTGCAGCCACCTGGCCTTAGTACATATTCCTCCAACGGTCATGAAAAGACGGAGGACACATTTAACCAGCTGGTAAAATAGCACACTGCAACTTCTCAGAAAGCCAGAACGGCAGTAAAAGCTCCCCATACTACATCTCTGGTCCTGCTCTGGCTTCTCATGACGTCTCGATACCAGCAGACTGCTCCCCTCTCCGCAGTGCCAACGAAGATACACTTGAGGCAACGGACGCAGTCAGACTAGCACTGGCTCAGCCCGCAGGCAGCCGTAGCTAGTCTTATCAAATCTTGTGATTGCCGTCAGAAGGAGCCCTCTTGTGCTGGGAGCACCATTCTCCACAGGGAGCTCCTACGCTCCAACCTGCTCTATCACATTACCACAGCCCACTAGGCTGTCAAATGGCTTCCCACCGCCGTGTGCTATTTAAGCATACTACCACGATTAGACGCACTCACGTGACGAGCTACCAAGGCGGCCAGCACGCGCCATCCTTCCTCTGCTGCTGCTGCTGCTGCTGCTCCTTTAAAGCCTCAACCACTCCTTTGAGCTTCTTCAAGAAGAGCTTCACTTCAAGCTGTGCCTTCTCGGCCACCAGTCGCTATTGCAAGAGCACCTTGACCCATATAGACTCCACCTACAGGTCTTTGGTTGTAGGCCCCTGAGTGTGGAAAAAGGCTTGGGGGTCTGTCTTGCTCTGGCGTCAAAGCCAGCAGGCCTGCACTCATATGGCCAGCTGTCCTGCTGCTGATGTGGCCATGACTGGGCTCCAGCTTGTCCGAGCCCTCAACATGTGCCGCATCCTGGTCGTACTCTCATCTCTGCTCCACGTGCAGACAGAGCGCATACCATGCAAAGCAATGTGACCCCAGGGACCTCACAGCATCGTCCGCATGTCATCACTGTTGACGGCTTGACACGTAGACCATGCCCAAGGGCCACACTTTCAGATAAAAGCTAGCCAGCATCTGTGTGAAAGTGTCACGGAAGGCTAGGCAACCAATGCCCTCAAGGTCAATTGGCGCCTTGCACATCAAAAAATAGGGCAAGGCGCTAAAGGAAACACCTAGCGTCAATCAGACAAATAAGTCTAGCAGGGCGTCCTAGTCCTAGGAGGGAGCCAATGCAGCTTAAGCACCAGAGGCCCCCTACCTCCTGGCAGCCCCCGAGTAAACAAAGGGCGTGGGAGGAGGGGCAGCCTTGTTCTCTGCGATTGTGGCGGCTGCCGAGATGGCCGCTGAGGACGTCTTGGACGCCTCCTCGAGGCTGCGCGCCTTGCTTACCAAGTTGAACGCCTCAATCACATCCCCCTCCTGCCACTCGTTGAAGGTGTTGCTGCCAACGCCGCACTCCAGGCCTGCCCCAACCTGCCAGCCAATATTCCAAACCCAAGCGGACTCATGCACAAGAACACCTTTGCACTCTTCCATCTTATGTTGACCAGGATCTGAAGATAAGCGCACGAGCCTCAGTGCTGAGCCCTTAGCCTACTCACCAGGCCTACCCCACCATTGGAGCAGAAAAGCAAGCTCCTACCTACCTCAGGACAGGTTTGGGTTTGGGTTTGGGTTTGGGTTACACTGTGATCGACTGGACTGTATACAAAGCGATGGTTATGGGCTCTCGACTTGTCGGCATTTAGCAAAACAAGGTAAAAGGAGAGTGAATGTCTAGCTTTCGCGTTTGCGGCCCCCACCTCCTTAGCCGCTTCCTTGACGCGACGCAGCGAGTCAAGGATGCCCGTGAAGATCTCGGTGCTGCCGCGCCGTACGCTGATGCTGCAGCCCTTAGCAAGCTTGCCTTCGGTGACCATGCAGCCCGCTACTTTGCTGCTCCCGCTACCAAACACCGCCCGCACGTCTGCCTGCCCAACTGGCACTCGCTCCTGCCGAAGACCCATGTCCAAAAAAACGCAAGTTACTACAGGTTAACCATGACCCCGAAAAACATCAGATTGTCTGGAGGCATAGAAGGTACTATCACCAAGAAACTGGCATGTCCTCCAGCATGTCCAGACAATCAGATATCTGCACGCAAATCACTAGGTAACAGTAACCTTTAGAATTGGGTTCTCGAGTTAGCACCTCGACAGGAGCCAACAGGCCCTCCATGGCCTTGCGCATGTCGTCGAGGAGGTCGTATATGACCTTGTAGGTGCGAACTTCCACACGCTGAGTCTCGGCCAGCCCCTCAGCGCCACCCGACATACCGACATTGAACCCGAGTACGATAGCATCGCTGGCGGCAGCAAGATCGATGTCACTGCTTGTGACTTCGCCCACCGCCTGCAGCAGCACACGCAGGCTGACGGTGTCCTGCGGCAGCTGCGCCAGCGCCTCCCTGATGGCCTCCAAGCTTCCCTGTTTGACCACATTTGCACCACAAACACTTGTTAGCGAGGTAAATAGGAAATACCTGCAAGGCAGATTGTACCAAAAGGAAGGCCCAGGCTAGCTGATACGTCCCCAGCTAAGGCATTGCTAAAGCCACAACCGGTCTCAATCAATGTTGCTCGCTGATGCACACTGCATGTTATTCTGCAGCAGGACAACTGCAGTGCAGACCATGTGTCACGAGCATGCTGGGATCTTGGCAGAAGCCAAACGGACCTGAACATCAACCTTGAGCACCACGTTGAGGTTGTGGTGTTCGATACTGTTGGACTCCTGGCCCTGCGCAACCGCTGTGGCAAGGGCGGCCAGCGTGACTTTGCCCTCGCCGGCCTGCGCCGTGAGCCGTGCAGTGCGCACGGCCAAGGCCGTCTCCTCCGCGCGCTCGCGAGCCTCGTCTAGCGTCGCCACCACCTCAAACTCGTCGCCGCACACCGGCACGGTGCTCAGCCCGAGCACCTGCACGGCCATGGACGGCCCGGCGTCCTCGCACCTCGCCCCTGTGTCGTCCAGCAATGCTCTCACCTGCTTCAGTGAGGCACCTATGAATCAGGGCTCCAGACAGACTACAGTGCAAAACACGTTTCTCTCACCAAAATCTACCATAAGAGAACAAGTACTCATTCAACAAAAAGCTCATTCACGCAGACAGTTGCCATGAAACAATGACATGTGACGATCTTACCCTGCCATAAGCTTCCCCGCACAAGATCACATCACCCCTGTGGAGAGTCCCATTCTGGACAAGCAGAGTGGCCAGCGCGCCCCGCGATTTCTCCAGGCTCGCCTCAATGATTGTCCCCTCGGCCGTTGTATCAGGATTCGCGCAGAGCTCCTGGAACTGCAAGGACAAGAGGAAGAGAAGGAACCTTGTTGACACCTTCCTGCCTAGAGTGTTAATAAGAACCGATAATTAAGCATTGCCCGGGCTTTACACATGCCGCGATTGACCCAACATGATGCTTCTGTGCCCCAGGTGTACCTACATGCTCAGCATTTGCAATAAAGGCCTACACAGGTCTATGTCAAGCCTGTGGATCCCTAACAGCTTGACAATTGATATGTACCTCAGCTTGCAACATCACCGTCTCCAGCAGTGTATCAACATTTCCGCCTGTCTTCGCGCTAACCTGAGGTAATCAATATGCAAGCACCAATCAGTACCTCACTCCATTAAGTGCTCCCAACATGCCCAGCAAAATAAACACACAACTCAATCAAGAGCTCCCAACATTCCCAGCAAAATAGATACACAGCAGCAACGACTGCTACCGCAGCAAGAGCAAGCTCAAAGTGTCAGCCATACCGGAACCATTGGCACATCTCCTCCCCACTCCTCCGGCATGAGGCCCTGCGCTGCCAACTCCTGCATAACCCTATCCGCGTTTGCCCCCGTCTTGTCCATCTGTGCAATTTCACAGGTCATGAGCACTCAGGGGTCAAGTATCCCACCGGGGGTGCATTTGCCACCCTGCCCGTGACATATAGGTCCAACAACTTGCATCTGAGCTGAGCAGCCGTGCCTTGTTGATGGCGATGGTTATTGGAACGTTGGCAGCCTTGGCGTGGGCAATGGCCTCCAACGATTGTGGCCGCACTCCATCGTCGGCCGCAATGACAATGATGGCAATGTCAGTCACTCGCGCGCCGCGGGCCCGCATTGCACTGAACGCCTGCATCCCAAACAAGAGGAGAGTACTATGGTAAGCTTTGCAGCAATAATTGTGCAACTTAAGGGAGGTCAACCACCGATGCTTGATCTTTTGTAAAAATAGATCAGTCCATAATTGTCTGCACAAACTTTTTCATATATGCATAACAAGCTCAAAGTTGGATGGAAACATAAGCAACATACGTGCTCAACCTTGAGCAGCATGAAGTGGCGACTCGCTTGCTTGGCAAAGAGCTGCAAGACACACCTGATGGCCAGGTGTGTCAAGGAACACGCACGTCTGCTCCTCGTCACCAACGGGCACCTTGACCCGGTACGTCCCAATGCCCTGCGTGATGCCGCCCGCCTCCCCGGCCGCCACTTTTGACTTCCGAATGAAGTCCAGGAGCGATGTCTGCCACAAAAACCAGAAACAACTGGTGTCAGCGCCTTCGCACACTAAATAAACCATGCCATCAATTGGGAAAAGCATAACCCTTACCATTCACTCACTTGATCTGCTCAAATCTACTCGAACTGTTACTCCAAAAACTTATGGTCTCAGACCATATTCACAGCACTATCCACTGTGCTGAGTCACACAAGCATTGGAAGCAGTCAGAGAAGGCGGGAAGGCTGCAGCTGCAGACCTTCCCGTGGTCGACGTGACCCATGATGGTGACAACAGGCGGGCGCTGCACGAGGAGCTCCGCCTCCTCATCGTCGATGAAGTCCCGGCCCTTCTTGGCGAGGTCCTCCACCCGCACAGACCCTGCCTCGATGACCTCCACGCCGTACTCTTTGCACACCAGCTTCACAGTGTCCTCGTCCAGCGTCTGATTCACCGTTGTGGCAATGCCCTGCAAGACAAATGGCATGGCCACAGCTCGTCAGTGATAGGCCTTGTGAGCACTGCTTGAACATCACATCTTAATAACATTATGAGCACCTTCTAATGAGCTCGTACTACTCCTCATCCAGCAACAGTGATATGAACACTGTTAACTTGCTAATTTCATCAACTACCACTCGAGCCAGCTTCGATCACAAGCACATGCATCGGGAGAGCAACTTTGTGAGGGCCTGCACCATTGGTTGGCCAGCACACACCTTCATGAAGAGTGTGCGCACAACCTCCGAGTCATTCACTGCCAGCTCGGCAGCAAGGTCAGCAACAGACATCCCCTGCCGACCAACCTCCAGGATCTCCGCGCGTACTGGCGCAGCGAGCCTGACAACCACGTCGCAGCACCGTCAGAAGTCAGAGATAAGCCAAGGATCTTGCCGTGCTGGTCACGATCTGGTGTTGCAGCATCTGGCACTGACTGGTGCAGCTCCGGCAGGGAGGTCAAGCAGGGGCTCACCGCTGGGCCTCGACGCGGGCGGCCTTGCGCGTGGCCTTGCTCTCGCGGCGCGCGCCGCCGCGCTTCTCGACGATGCCGCTGCCGTCGTCGACGCCGGCCTTGCCCTTTAAAGGCGGCCGCTTCTTCAAGCCCTCGGCGTCGCTGCTGCCCTTCTTCTTCCAGTCGTCCTTGCCGCGGGCCGTGCCGCCGGGCTTGGCGGCCTTGCCTCCGGCAGCGCCGGGTGCGGCAGCGGGGGCCTGCCCGGGGGCCTCGGCGGGCCTCGCTGAAAAAAAAAAAAAAAAAAAAAAAAAAAAAAAAAAAAAAAAAAAAAAAAAAAAAAAAAAAAAAAAAAAAAAAAAAAAAAAAAAAAAAAAAAAAAAAAAAAAAAAAAAAAAAAAAAAAAAAAAAA
>WELB01000022.1:481113-502671 GCA_009602725.1 Spirogloea muscicola
CGCCACCACTGCCGCCGCGCCGGCGCCCCACGGCGTCCTCCAGCAACCCGCCCCCGCCGCCGCCGTTGCCAACGCCGCCGCCGCAGCCGCCGCTGCCGCTGTCATCAGAGGTGGGCAGGGGCTTCATTCTCCCCCGCCTCCGACCGCTCAAGGCAGGGGCCGCGGCAGCGGCGCCGGCGACGCCATTTCCGGCGTTCCGGGAGGCGGGAAGGCAAGGCCGTCAACCCCTCCGCTGCCGCCACCGCCGCCGCCACCGCCGCCGCCGCCACCGTCCCTGTGGCCGTGGCTGAGGCGACGCCGCAATGTGGGCCACCACCTAAGCCAGCAACCGCCCCGCCACCGTCGCCACGAAATACTCCGCGAAACCCGCCGCAGTATCCGCCGCAATCTCCGCGCCGCCGCCGCCGCCGCCGCGGGCGCCGCCGCCGCCGCCATGAGCAAGTCCGGCCAGGCGCCCGACCTCAAGAAGTGCGTTGCGCCCCCTCTGGCGCCTTCCGTCCCGCTGGCCATGGCCATTGCCGCCGCAGCCGCCGCAAGGCCTTGCCGCTGCGGCCTTGTCGCCGCGGCCCAGTGCCGCCGCCCTCCTCGAGACCCGCCCGCCTTGCACTGACCGAGTAATACGCATGTGAGGCTAACATTACGATCTGATAAGAGGAGATTAACTAATACTCAAACCCCGCTGCCTGCGCGCAGGTACATGGACAAGAAGCTCAACAGTGAGGATAAGCCCTTAAACCCCACACCCCCCTCCCCCCCGGGAAAAATACACCAGATCGCGAATTCTTGGCCCCGACTCCTGACTTTGGCCATTGTAGTGTTGGCAGCAATCACCCCCACATCGGAAACCTCTCACCCTGTCTCCTGAACCCCGGCTCACTGACCTACCCCTTGGGCTTGAGCTCCTCCACCGAGCCCTGGTTCCCAAGTGGCACCTTCTGATACCTTTCTCCACTGAACCCTAACCCTTTTAGAACGTCGTCGTCCTACTCCTTAAAACCTTAGCCTTGATCCTCCACTACTATGTTGCACCAAATTCCCCGAGCCTTAGCGTAGACCCTGATGACTTGCCTTGGGTCTCTTTTCCTGCTCACGGCCCTCCGAGCTTGTCGGAGGGCACTGGAGCCCACGAGGTCGGCCGCGGCGCCGTCGTAACATAGTGTGCTCGGCTGCGGCGGCGGCTTCTGTTGCGGCTTGGCAGTCAAGCTCAACGCCAACCGGGTCGTGGTGGGCGTACTGCGAGGATTCGACCAGTTCATGAACCTCGTGCTGGACAATACGGTGGAGGTCAACGGCACAGAGCGTACTGACATTGGCATGGTGGTGAGTTGCTGCCGCAGCAGCCGCCGTTGGCATATCCGCAGCTTGGCTTGCTCAGGCAGACTGGCAGCAGCTGGAGCAGAGATCATACGTTTGAGGGTTTTCGTCGCGCCAGCCTGTGAGAGGATTTACATGAAGTGCCTCTCACACAGCCACTATATATGCGTGTGCTGCCATGCCAAAGGTCATTCGTGGCAACAGCGTGGTGATGATTGAGGCACTGGAGAGCGTGAGGTGACCCAAGCCTCGCCAAGTTACCTGCCACAAGAGGCATGTGCAGCGGGAAGCCTGCGTCAGCTCGTCGCCATTTGGCATCGTGGACACGCTCGTCGCCAGGTGCTCGATTGCTGCTCGAGCAATGCCAGCTCTTAGCACGACTGCCCTCTTTGCCACTGGCAAGCTTCCATCAGGAGCCCGTTGGAAGGGCATATGGCGGCTGTCTATATGTCGTGACCCGCAAGTTTTCACCTGCTGCCTTAATTGTGAGACTTGTCCTCTTTCGCGTTGTTGAGCTTGTAATTCAGGTCCTACACTTAGAGTGCTTGCTGCACTTATGCTGAGCCCAGGCTCAGTCCTTGCGCTGCATTTGTGTTGCTCATGCACAATTGGGCAAGGCCATGTTGCACCCAGAGAGTGGAATGGCAGCATTGTCATAACCTCTGATGCTCTTGGTTGAGCAGCTAGGATGCCTTAGAATGAGTCGGGCAGTAACGGCTGACTGGTGATAAATGAGGCCTATGATATATCTCCTTGTTGATTACGGACAGACTTGACTGGTAACAAACAACGTGATCACTGAGCTTCTCACACCTCGAACATTACATGATGGATTGAAAAAACCATGTCCAATGGATGCCGTGCTTGCGTGCAAAGAGCTCCTTAATGCAGCAATGCTTTCTTAAGGAGTTGCATGACATAGCTTGACCCAGGTCGACAAATACACAGACGTCTAATTCTTGGGGCGCCTGCATCCAATACAGTGAAACAAGCTTGCAGGACTGACAAGGACGTAGGAGAAAAGGGCTGCGGATGCAATGTAGGACATGCTCCCACTGGCTTTCAAATTGATGAGGATTATATTAGAAGGTAGCTAATTTATAAGAATATTGGCAGAGAGTGGCAGGGAGCAGCGCCACGTGCTGACAGGAGAGGCCAATAAGTGATTGGCCAGGATGTTGAAGATAGATAGACAGCCGCTGAGCAGGCCTTGACCAGCTACTTTAGCTGCGACGCCTGCTCAAGGCAGCTCCACTATGTGGGTCGTGATGGCACCATGCGGCCAGGACTCCTGCCTGCCGATGAACCCATCATTAGAGCGTACTACGCTCATTAATGCCTTCGGTCACAAACCTTTTTACTTCTCCACAATTAAGCATTGGGGCCATGGCATTGATGCATGGCTGCCGCCAGTCGGTTTTACTTGACGTACAGACCGTGCTGTATTCCAAGTCCTCCTTGCTATGTCTCGGCGTCCACTTCCCCTCCTTCCGCGTCGCTGCCCGGAACACCGCAACGAGCAGACCAGTTCATGCCACCATCCGCTCCGCCGCCGCCTCCGGGCTGCTCATACTTCACCATCAGCTTGATTGGCAGCCCCCGACTGACCCTGGCCACGTCCATGCACTCCACTAAATCCTGCACAAGAAAAGATGGACCATCAAGTATCTGAAGCACCTCATCTGCTGCCTATGAAGATGGTCACCATTCACCAATATGTAAATGCAAAGTGATCATGCCATGGCTTCACAGTGGCTCTGAGAGTTGGAGCCTTACGCTGTCAGTCGCCAGTAGCATCCACTCCTCTTCATCATCAAAGTATTTGAGTGTAATGCCTTCGACTGTAAAGGCAACATGATTACCAAGGAGATAAGGGCAAGGCATGCCTCTAGGTGGTAGTCGTGTTCGTACATGGACCTCTGTATGAGATTGTGCAGTAAGCTTCCTGAGAAGAGTACTGGCCATCTTTCTACCTCAATCTTGGCAAATGAAGCAGAGCAAGACTAAATACGGAACACAACAGCTTGTCGCTCACAGGTGATATGAAGGCGCTTGGCCACCTCCAACTTCAGCTTCATGAAGTCTACTCCATCCTTTGGCAGCTTAAATCTAACAGTATCCTCTCCGTAGGTCGCCTTTATGGTGATGACATTTGCAGCGCTGCCATCGTGTCCTGGAGGATCTGCGCCTTTGGGGGACAGGCTGACATCCCCAACATTGGGCAGGCTGGCTTCTTCTCCACGACTATTCTTTGCTGTCGTCTGTGCAAAGAGCAGGTCGTAACACGAGCTTCCAGTTACTAGGGTGTATATTAAGAGTATTACCAGTCATTAGTAGACTACCAATAGAAGACCAAGGACTCAGAGGTCCAGGTATTAGTGCATCCAACCGAAGCTAAGCTTGTGATGTTACTTATGGCCCAGAGAAAGCACTCCAGTATGTGAGTGACTGAGGATGCAAAAGCCTGCACTGGTCAATGAGCAAACAAGGCTTTGAAACGCCTGAGTGACACTGCAGCATAACTGAGGACAATTCAGCAACAAAAATTGAGAGAGCTATTGGTGCAGGAGCTTACTGGGCTGCTGCTTTTATCAATGGGCGGCGATTTCCTCAGGACAGTCCCCCTCGGAGTTGGCCGCCGCCGTCCGCCGCCTGGGCCGTCCACTGCCGCTGCTGAGCTGACGCCGGGGGGCTCCTCAATGGGGCCACTGCCATAAGGCCGCAGCTCCACTCCAGTCCCAGGGACATTGTATCGTCGGAGCGCACTCAACGCGGCGGCGCCACCGTGCACGCGGCTCTCCAGCGCCATGAGGCTGGGCGGGTAGTGCCCCACAACGAAGCTGCCCATGTGCGCCGCCGAGTACGCTGGGAAGCCGCTGAGGCGGGGGGTCTGCATCTGCATGGGCATGCCGCCCATGACCATGACGCCGCCTGGTGGGCCAGCGGGGACCCAGCTCACTTGGCCCTGCCAGTTCCCCAGGGCCAAGCCTGGCGAGGACATCGGGCCAGGAGCCGCCGCAGACACGGAGCCCGCGGCGGCTCCTCCGTGGAACGCCGGCGGACCCTGCCCGTGGCCATGGCCGGAGCCGCTGGGCCTCCCGTGCACCTTGCAGTACCCGTTGTCACCACCGCCGCCGCCGCCACTGCCATCCCCGGCAGCAGCGGCAGCACCCTCGTGGTGTTGGTAAGACTTCATGCCCCGCCCACTGCCACTCTGCTGGCCCCCCCCTCCGTCTCCGCCTGCCTCTTTCCCTCCATCCGCGTGCACGCTGCCCCCTTCATCCATGGCCACCGCGAGGCCGTAGTCGCCACTTGAAAGCGGCGACCTCAGGGATGACAAGGATGGATTCCTTGGTATTGGCAACTTACCTGCAAGCAATGTTTGCAACAAGCTCAGGAAGGGTAGCCACTGCCTGATCCACACTGGACCGAGTGCATGTGTTGTGCATGACACAGACTCCAACCAGAACTCCCATGTGCACCTTTCAATTAGGGATAATTGCTATCCTCTAGTTCAACTTGATATATCAGACTCCAAAGGACGTCACAGTTAAAGGCGGCTCTGTGCACCTGGTTGGTTCTGCCGAGTGCGCCCATCTTCATCACCTCGCTGAGCGGCTTGACCTCTTCCTGAGGTGGAGGGCAAATCAGGCGGGGCGCAGTTTGTCCCCGAGTGCCATGGCAAAGCCCACCCATTCACCGAAGGCTGCGGCACCATCGCCTGATGGTTCACCTGCTGATGAGTCATGCCAATCTGGACGCAACAAGCATAGCTGAGTCAGTCAGCTCAACTCAATCACCTGCTGCAGTGATGCAAGCAGCGCATGTTTGTGTCACAGACACTCTGTTGGCTAGCATGACCAACACACCAGGCTACTGTGCTGTTATCAATGTGTCACACAGAGGAACAGAGGAAGCATAAGTTGCTCCATTGACAGGACACTACACTCGAACCCTATGGGGATGAGCACAGGAGCAGACCTGAGCTCCTGTGACTGCATGAACAGCAGCAGCCGTTGCAATGTCTGCGCTCGTCCCATGGACAGACTGGATGACGCCTTGCAACCGCTTGATGCTCTGACTGACTTTCTTAATCTTTCTGGACGGCCAGCGGCTTATTCCGTGCTGCCTGCAGATCCTTTTCAGAGTGGTGGGACACACTGCTCCCACACAAAAACCATGAGTAGAGTCAGACCAAACAGTGCAGACAATGCCCACTGATTCAGGTCACAAGACAGCATGTGAAAGCACAGAAGCCAGTCAGATTTCTCTATATCTGGAGTCTCTCGTCAAGCAAACAATCAGGTCCTTTGACTAGACAGCAGGATACCAGTGTCAAATAGACATGGCGAGCTCAAGCGTAAACAAACAAGCCAAGTGCGTGCCGCTGGCGCAGGCTCAAAGTAAGAATCAAACACATGCAAATGTACCTCCGATGCTCTTCGCTGCGTCCTTGAGGCTGCCGGCAAAGTACTGCTGGAGGACGGCCAGTGTGATGTGCTTCTCCGTGCTCCGCACCTTCTTGGCCTTCCGGATGACCAGCGCACCGGCCTTCCCGGCCTGCTGCACGCCAGTGACCCGACGGTGCGCCTTCCCTGAGCTGCTGGCCGAGTTGTCGCTGTTCCGCCGCGAGTCCACCTCCTGCCACTTGTTGGGCAGCCGCCGTGCGGACTCGCCTTCCGTGCCACCCACGCCCTCCGCATCGTCATCGTCCTCCTCCTCCTCCTCTTCGTCCTCCTCCCCGTCATTCTCCTCAAGATCCACACCCCCCTCCTCGTCGCTCCGTCTGCCCCCTGTGGCGAAGCAGTCCCCGGCCTCGTCAGAGCGGCTGCCCTGCCGCCCCAGGCCTTCCACTGACCGACTTGCCGCCACTCCGCTGCTCCGACTGGCATTGTGCCTGCCGAGCTGGCTGCTGCCATTGTTGGACGCAGCAGCCATCTGCGAACGTCGGAGCACATCACCCAGAACCTCCTGCTCCTCCTTGACCTCCTTGTCTGAGACCGTCCGCAGGCTCCGACAGACTTGCTGTAAGATGGCACAGTGTAAGAAGAAGCTCAGCATCTGTTCAAACAAGTCTCGGCACATCCATGAAGGATATTTAGTACATGCCCATAAGTTTCTCATAGTTGTGTATATCAAACAACTCAATTGGAAACCATAGTTTTCGGATTTCTCTAATACTGTCAGGTACTGACAGCAGGGGCCTTGAGAGGCCCACACATGACATAGTATCATTGGAGCAATGGTTGTTGACCTGCATGGTAACAGAGAGGGCATTCAGCAGGCTCTGCTGCTTCTCAGGCTGGGTACAGCTTGGGGGGAGAAAGAACTCAAGCACGTAGTCATCCTCCCCCGTGAAGATGGACCTCAACCTTATAGCCACGCAGGCTCCTAGACCAAATTTGCGGGCAAAATGGCCAAGCGGGTACTGCAATTTGCCCATTCTCTTGACATCATCCGAGAACGACGGCTGATTACTCATGATGGCTTTCCCTGGACAACCCTGCATGCACGAGCACATGGAGAGGCTCATAGCTAATTAAACCACAGGTAGCCAGCATACGATTGACGAAGATTGTGAGTATTTAATAACATAATGATTTCCAATATAAGAAAGGCTGAAAGCACCAAGGCATATTCAGAGTATGACTTCAGTCCTTTGTAGACATCTGAGAGCTCTTGCAAACATGGTAACGAGTGCAGCAAGCATTCTTTGCTGAGGACCTGACACTTCAGAGTATTTTGAAATGAAACTGCCACTGCAATGCCAAGGTTGTGAAGTCGCCTACCTGGCCTTCCTCTAGCTTGTGCTCGCAGCAGGCCTGCCGAAAGCCCCACATGCTGAGGTCACTGACACAGCAAGGGCCATCAACTGTGTAGAGAACCCTCTTCTTCAGGGGGTTGCTGGACCTCCCACTGAACTCCCCAAACTCACTGTAGAAGCAGGGAGCAGAACAGCAGTAAACATCAGACAACTTGCAAACCCTTGATGCGGTACCTTGCCAAGCAAAGACATGTTTCACCTTCAAGTATGCAAGTGCAGCAACATGCACGAACAAGCAGGAGCACTTATGTACAAACATTGGCCAGGTGCCTCAAGCATGCAACATTGTGGTGTCCTGTTCGTCTCAAACAGGAACGCCTCAACTACTATCCATGCATACAAATTCAGCTGCGCTGATTGCCATGCAGTGCCCACCTATTTTGGCCAGACTCAAGGTCAGCGCTAGGGTCATAGGCCACAGCTAGCCATGTCTGTGCGACAGGCAGCCTGTGCCTCTCGCAGATCAATGTCAAGACATCCAGAATCTCTGCCATGACAGCTGATCTCCCAGGCGACTGAGGTGGAAGCGCCTGCACGGGTACACAAATTGGGCTCAGTCACAAGCTCATGCAGGCCTTTGCCAAGAGCGACGCCAGAGGTCATTTGCAATTTCTGGAGGTAGGTAGGTCAACGAGTAGAGGTGCATCTACCTCAGTCGGGAGGGGATCAAAGGCATGCGCGCTTGACAGTTCAACAGCCTGCAGAACACAACCGTCCACTTCTTCAGATGCATCAAAGAACAAGATCACAAAGTGGAGAACGACTGCCAAATGTAGATGATGTAAGCCTAGCAGGAGGTTGGGTAGCAGCTTGTCAGCCTGCCAATTTTAGGAAGTGGAACCATTCAATGTGAAGCAACAGCAACCATCTGTCTTGTTGCAGGTCATGCTCTTATTGCCATGCACCTGCAGTGCCTGGCAGATGTTGTCAAGGCGGGGGCCGAAGCGGACGTCTTCCCCAGTCATGACCAGCTCCAGCACCGCAACACAGTCCCGCGTGCCCTTTCGGAAGACGGGCGCTGCCAGCGTGCCCCTGACGTCACACCGCTGTGCGTGATGCACCCGCAGGTACTCCTGACTTGTGTAGTACTGAACATTTGGGGACCACTCAGGCCGGCCCGAGGAGAATACCCTGCCGGGTAGCCCCGGTGGCGAGTCGGGCAGGTACTCGGCTGGGAACGTGTAACTGCAACCGTCCGATGCACATATGGAAGGTCAAGATTGAGTATGCCATTGTAAAAGTGAACCAGTTATTGTTCACAGCACCTGGCACATCCCTGCAGCATACTTGTGAATAAAATTCCATGGTTTGTTACAGTGGACAGTCGGATTTGCGAGTACCCAGCTTGGCACAAGGATTGAGTTCCACACATGGAGCATGCTTAGCTGTACCTGGTGGACACCGCGCGGTAAGCGCTCAGGCGGTCCGAGCCGTTCGTGAGGGAGAAGGGCTGCTCCTTGGTCGTCAGCAGCCGCCGGTTCCCCTGGACAGTGGGCGCCCAGATCTGGGCCAGCACCCCTTCCTTGCCATTTCCATAGCCCGCTTGCTGCCCACAGAAAGCACAAGGCAATGTCAGTATCTTGCAGCTACAGTGTTGCAGAATGGAAGGTCAACCCAGTTTGAGTCCTGACAGTTGTGACTTGGCTAACGGAAAGAGGTGTCCACTTAGAGCTAGTTACTCTGAACGACCTGGAGGCCAACGTCAAGCATGCCTGGGCCTAGCTCAGCAAAGACCTAGAAGCAGCCAATAACAGGACGACACACAACAAGATCACATAATCTAAGGTGATCGATACGACTAGAAGTGACAAATACAAATTACTGGCATGCTGCTCAGGGGCACACCTGGCTGAGGAACTTGAGCGCCTGGATGAGGCGCCCGCGGAACTGCTCGGCAAGGGCCTTGCTGGCGAGGCCGTTGAGGCCAAGCACCGGCTGGCTGAATCCGTTATTAGACCCACTGGGTGGACTGCGTGCCGAGTCTTGAGTGTCTCCACCGCCGCCGCCACGGCCAGCATGGTCAAGGCTTCCTCCCTGGTCAAGGAACTGCAGGTCACTGGTTGAGAACTGGGGGATGCGGGAGGGCGAGAAGCTGCCGCCGCCATTGCCGCCGCTCCCCCTGCCCATGGTGCCGCCGCCCATGCCCCCGCTGCTGCCGCCGCCTCTGGCGAGGCCATCATTGAGCATCGGGCTCAGACCGTCCGTGGGTGCTGGCGCGGGCGTCACCCGTGGCTGCATCTGCAGCTGTTGTAGCATCTGGCCGGCAGATTTGGGGCTGACGCCAAAGAGGCCGTGCAAGCTGGCAAAGCGGCGCAGGACAATATGAGCTGTGTTAGGACCAATACCTGCAATAGAGTGCAGCTGAGCCAGTGGAGGTAAGGATTATGGCGGGAAAGGGGGGCCCAAAGGGGCGGAGGGGGGAAGGTGGGGCATGTTGCACTGTTGAGCTCACTACAAAAAGGCAGCTATTGAATGATGCCGATTTAACAGCCGCCCTAGACATCACTGGCAGCTCTCAATACAGCAACTGCTGCCTGACAGTGGCACTGGCACTGTTCTGCTGGCTTTTTGGCACCATCTGTTCATCTGGCAGGCCTTCGAGAACAAGCAAGATTTGCAAAATAAGAAGGCAAGCTTCAAGAACTTAGAGCCTGTTCGAGCCTGAACCTGTTGTCGCCGCCGGCGCCAGATGGAAACCACGTGTCAGAGAGGGCGTCAGGGTACGGCTCCATCTCCATCTCCATGAGCTCCGACATGAGCGTGTCGTCCATCATCGCCTGCGAGAGCATAGCGGCGCTCATGTTCAGGGAGAAAGCCTTGGATAGGCTTACCAACACAGCCTTACCAAACCTTTGAGAGGAGCCAGCTCAGTGAAGCTGCCGGCTGTCCTAAGTGTGTAGCTGGATGGAACCGGGGGGCCTCCTGGCATCTCTGTGGCTAGGCCGACGGTGAGGCTTCGGCCAGCCTCTCCAGGACATGAAGCGTGCATTACCGGCTAGCTGACTCTTATCTGCCCCAGTAGTGCATCGAAACTGGTCAACAGTAGTGGCTTGAGAGCCAAGATAGCACTCGCAGCACGATGCTCTGTCACTCGCAGTGCCATGCTCTAGCCCAGACGAGCTCGCACTCCATGAAGCGCCATAGAGCGCCACATCTGGTGGATGTGGCGCTGGAGCTGGCAGCCAGGCCAGTTGGTGGCGCTCGGCGGCCTCTGCGACGGCAGCGGGTGGCGCACCTGAGGGCCCTCGAAGTCCGTGGACAGCGCCTGCTGGACGACGTCCCAGCCGGGGTCCAGCGTAGCTGGGCCGCCCGGCGGCTTCGCTGCCGACGGCAGCTCGCAGGCTGGCGCTGGCGGCGGGCTCATTGCGGCGCCGCCATGCAGCGCCGGCGAGCTCACGGCGAAGGGCTCCATGGCGCCGACGGCGGCGCCGCTGCCGCTGCGGCGGCGGGCTGGCCTCGGCGAGGTCCTCGGCCAGGGCGAGGCCCCCCTCGGAGCCAAGGAAGGCGAGGCATGCCCCGCGCCACGGCGGCGCTCTCAGGACTCCACCGCAGCGAGACCTATGGCCGCCGCCGCCGTCGCCGCCGCCGCCGCGCGCGCGCGCCTTGGGTCCTTGACGGCGTCCAGACGGGCCCAGCGGTTTTTAAGCCGACTCCCCGACTAACTGGATGCTCGAGGAGTGGCCGGCTTGGCAGCTAATTCACCACATTCCACCTTGGGGCCAATTTACACACCGGGACGGACGGACGCAGATTGGCCTCGGTTTGGCCCTGAATTGACAGACCTTTGACCCCGGTCGCTCCATACACTGCGCGACACGTACCCCTCGGCCGCGTCCGTCCGTCCCGGTGTTAATTGGCACNGGGGAGGAAGAGCAACCCCGCTGCGCAAGCCAGAGGCTGCTGCAAGGGCGCGACCAGCGCGGCGGTGCAAAGCAAGCGCTTGGGAGCGCTGCAGGGACATAGACAGTCGCATACGGTAGCAGGACACCAGACCCAAAGGCACCGAGCCACCGGGAAGGGCAGCACCCTGCTCCCGGCGCCGCTGGTCAGCTTGAGAGGGGGAGAGCCGCCATCAATGATGTGTTTGTACCACGGGCCCGGGGTAACCGGGGTCGGAAATTGATCTCCGTTACGGGCTCCGTTTAGCGTTGATTGAAACCCAATGCCCCCGGGCCCCGCCGCGGCGGGCCCTAACGCACTTCCATTAGGCGCGTCACCGGCGCGGCCGGCAATCAAAGTGGCCGGCCGGTGCCATTGGCGGCGCCCGGCGGCCGGTCACGTGGTGGCCACCCCCCCCTGTTCGAGACGGCGGCTGCGGGGGGCTCCCGTCCCATCTAAAGTGCCCCCGGCCCCATCTAATCTCCGACGGTGGGGCTCGCCAACCCCCGGTGGTGGCTCATCGGTGTGCATTCGTATGAGCCACGTGACGGTGGATACGTAACGTACGGGCCCGTGCTTCCGTCTCCGCGCGACTGTCCCCGTGCTTCCGCGCCGTCGCCGTCCGCCATTCACCATCCGCGTGGTACATTGTCGTCTCTCACGTCACAGGAGCCTCCGATCCCGCAGGCCCAGTCACAAGCCCTTCCACTCGGACTTGAGCGTCGGCTTGCGTAGACCCCTTCTATTTTCTGAACAGAGCGCTGGCTCTGCTTGGCCTCCCTTTCATTCCTGAACAATGTATTGGCTTGAATTGGCCTCCCTCTCTTTTCATGCGCTCCGCGCGCTTTCCCACCATCCATGCGCACCCCGCGCCTTCTGGCTGGCTTCGACAGCCGCTCTATCAGTATCAGCAGCCGCATTGGTTCAAGCCTCCTAGGCCATGTTCACTCTCTTGTGTGCTGGCTTGCACAGGCCTCGCCCTCTACTTGAAAGAGTCTCTCTCTTTCATAGCCCTCGCCCCCTTTCACAAGACTTTCTTCTTCCGCAAGAGCATAGGCCCGTGGTGCGCATGGAGAAAGGGAGGCCAAAGCCAGAGATTCCTGCTCATGCAGAAGGCAAAGAAGGTGCAAATACTTCCAATAAGAAGGTGGAGGCTGCGGGAGGCCAGCCCCAAAAGACCGGACAAGGTCAAGAGGTGACCCCAACTCAAAATCCCGATCCCAGGGCTCACATAGCCGCTCCTTCAGCACGGCCCACTTGTCGACACTGCTCCATACGTTCCTCTCCGCTTTTGCCTTTTCTGCTAGTCTTGTACCCACAGGACCATGAATGGCGCACAGGCATACCGCCTGGCCAATCTGCTGCCCTGGAGTGCTTCGCATGACACCAGCATGCCAAGGGTGCGCTGGTCCCTTCAGTCTCGAGCATGATGATGCATGCCTTTGTTTCTTCCTCTCTCTAACTTAACCGGTTGAGCAAGCCTGCTTGACATGCTTCACCTGCTAATTGAGCTCACGCACCCCATCATTGCATGCCGTGGGGCCTTGGTAGACATCCTCAGTCTCGTGATGCAGAAAGCCCTCAGTGCAGTCCTTGGCAAGTCAGCAATGCATCTCTCACATCCCATAGTACAAACCTGATGAATGCTAGACGAGCTTGTACACGCATTATGTCTTTGAGCAGGAGGATAATCATGACAGTGCATACAGAGAGCATATTCCATCTGTCCTTTATACAGCAGGCACCAGCAATACAGAGCAAGCCTGCACTCTGAACATCTCTCACCATCCCCAGCTTAAAGCCGATCAGGGGCATGAGCTACCTACCAATCATCTCGCCTACTGAAGCTATCCTCCCATCTGTCCCTTGGAGGAACAAGCAATTGCTGCTGCCTCATCCTTTCCTCCAAGTCTGCCTTTGGTGCAGGGAGAGGCAAACCAGCAAAATCAGCAATTTCTTGTGCAATCCAATCCTTCTCTACAGGCCTCAGGCTGCCCCCAAACCTATGCCTTCGAACACCCTCCACGAGCTCGCAGGCTGTAATAGGCCGACCATTCGACTTCTGCAATGAAGACAAATGCTCAGAAAGGATGTCTGCTAAGCACACAGTAGAAGATGTGCACTGAGATGACAAATAGCACAGCCCGATGAGGGCAAAAAGTATAGCTGGCTTGCCGATGGTCGATTTCAGCTTCTTATTGAGCAACAACATTGTGCTAGCGTCAAGACAATCTTTGAACAGAAATCTAACCACTCCTGACAAGCAATCCTCCTCTGCTCTGCGTCACACTTACCCCTTCTAACTTGACCATAACCTCGTTGAGGTCTTCTGCACGCCCCTCGATCTTGTGCTTCCAAAGGCCACCGCCCACAGCCCACTCGATTGAGAAGATGTCTTTTGTAATGGTAATATCTGTCCTGACTGTCAGATTAGACAGTGTGCTCCTTGCGAGCCTGCATGCGATTGAACTCACAGGGTGTCAACCATCAATCTCAGACACATCTGATATTTGTCTATGAGGATCACATAACCTGCTCTTGGAGGCTGCCTAGGTCTTGCCTCCTACTGTCATAGTGCGTGAGAAGAACAAAGAACACCTTATGTTGACAAAATCCAACTTGCAACCATGGTCGAGTGAAGTATCATCATACATTGTTGCAATCTGATTGACCAAAAGTAGTATGCCTGCGGGAGGTCAGTAAAGGGCACTCACCCCACTCCAACTACCCAAAAGGGAGCTGAAAAGGCAGTGAAGAGGAGTGGCGCCCCAGCCGCAAAAGCGGATGTCGTCCAAACGGCAGTGAAAGCATTCCAGGCCTGAGGCAGTGCGGCCCTTGTCAGTGCCATCCACCAATGTCAGTTCTAGGTAGGACCAATGTCAGCAGTAATTGACTTTTTCCTCCAAATACATTTTACAATCTTTGCCAGATCTGTGCTTGCAGACTTGCCACATGGTAAATGGTTTCGAACCATAGATTCTCACCAATGCAAACGACCCAGACAATGCCGTCTCACTGGAGAGACCGCCAGGTGGGATACTTATACGAATCATGTCCTCCGTCTTAGCAAGAACCTTCATGCACAGGTCCCCACTAATATCAGTTGTTCTGAGGATTCCATGATAAAAACAATTGAACCCGTCTAAAATGACCATTGATTGTGTACATACTGTTGCCTCCATATGGGTGAGCAACAAATAGGCCTCAGCAACATGAGTCGTACAACTGCACAATTGCTTAAGGAACTATAGCAAGGGTCGAGACAGCAAGGAAAGCTTGTCGCTTCACAAGCTCATCAGCATCTGTAAGTTCACATAGAGGATAAAGCTAACCACTTTAGTTCCAGCTGGCCTGCCTGTTCTCTTCTGCTCCTTCGGGCTGCCATTCCTTGAAGGTGGTCCAGAGATCTTCCTAGTGTCATTGTTCAGGAGCTCTCTGATAACTTCGTCAGCTGACTGCACAGAGATGGACAAGAGTGTCAACAATCTCAATAATGTTGTCATCATGTGCTGATTGCTATTCCAAGTGGCATTGTATCTCCAGTGAAACAGAGACACAGTACAAGCAACTATAATCTACCCATTGAAGGCTGCTATATCAGCATGTCTCAATGCCCACAAATGAAAGAGCTGTCATGTGTGATGAGTGTTGACTTATATCACAGCGTCTCAATAAAACTGCAGGTTTTGAGGGGGGCAGTGACGCATTGACTAGTTTCACATCATCACCTACCACTATGCAACTTCTGAGAGGAGCTATTGTCAACATAAGAGCCTGTCTATAATCAACAACTGGCGACAAATTCCAATGCTTGGCAGGTTCATCACCAAAGCTACAGCAACAGCACATCACCTGATAACGATCCTCAGGTGCTGGCTCCATCAGCCTTTCAACAACATCAACCATTCCTGGACTCATACTCACTGACGATCTGAAGTCGACCTTCAAGCGCCTCTGCATCACACAGATGCAGATACACAGATGATGACTTCATTGCGTGCTTCAAGTTGCTCATAGACGGCAGAGGAGGGATGTCAATTGCAGGGAAGCCATATAGGCACAAGTGACATTCAAGTTGAATCATAAGCAGCAGCAAACACCTGGGGAAAAGCAGATGGAGGTCGGCCAGACAGAAGAAAGAGGAGGGTGCCACCAAGTGCATATAGATCAGATTGTGGTACAGCTCGATTCTGGAATTGTTCTGGTGCCATGTACCCGTACTGTACAGAGGAGAAGTATCAGGCACACAACACGATGCTTCTTATATTATACCATTGAGTAGACTACTTGCTAACACATGCAATAATCAACTTTGGCCATGAAAATAAAACCTGACACAGGCTATCAATTCATCTCAATGAATTGCAGGTCTATTTCAAGCCTTTGCTAGATTGCAATCTCAAGTCCTTCATCCATGTGTCGTAACTAGTCAGCTGCAAATGCAGCCGTACAAGTCAAGTGTTGACGTCTTGCTTGTGCTTAGCAATGTAAATATCAAAAAGTCCATGCTTTGTGTACTTACGGTGCCAACAACTGTGCTTCCAATCAAAGCTGTTGCAGCAACATCCTGCACAGCCCCAAAGTCCACCACTTTGACCTTCCCAGTCGCTTCATCCAAAATGATATTATCTGGCTGCCAAATTGGAAGGGCAGATTATGTTACTGCACTCATTCAGCAAAGGAAAGTACACCGGTCTGCCACTAAGGAGCAGCTGTAATGGAGGGGCAGACTTTCTTGACCCAATAGGTAGTACGGCACTCATGCAGCAAAGTGAGATACGCCAGTCTTGCCACTAAGGAAATTGATTACAAATTGCAGCATACAAAGACCGTCGAAAATTTCGGATGAGGCTTGCAGACTGTAGCCGGTGGTGCCTGCATTGCTGGGGTACAATAACCATGCACCCTAAAAGTTCGCTAAGGAAGATTGGTGCACTAGTCTGCAAACCTTGATGTCACGGTGTACAACTGCTGGTCGAAGATTTTCTAGGTAGCGCAGAATCTCAAGCACCTGCCCACGTTCAATCTCAAAGGCGTCGTGAGAGGAAGGGCATAACATGCAAAGTACAAGACAGCAGACTCATTCAAGTAGACAGGCTTCAAGATTCAACAAAATGACATGGCTTCGGCTGTCATGCCCAACCAGTTCAGAAGATGGTTGCATGTCTGCTTAGAGAGTGTGCAGCTGAGATGCACAGCTGAAATGTACCTCCAAAGCTATGCGCTTGACTTCTCTTTCGTCCACACGCCAGCCCCTTGACATAAGGTCTGCAAGCGAATTGCCCTCTGCAATTCTCTGAGCCAAGTAGAATGTCCGATCTTCCATGCTGTCAGCCTGACACCAGAAGAGCAACTTGATGACCATCAACACCAGCAGGCATAATTCCTGCTTCAGCTCTCTGGAGCTGCTTCCTGATTCATCTGCATCTTTGCATTCATTGCTGTCAATGTGAAACTGGTCTGATGCTACTTTTGGGCCGAATTGGCTGAATTTGAGGAAGAGAATACCTCGAAATAATCAACATATTCAGGTATTCCAGGATGTTTCAGCATTCGAAGCACCTTTGCTTCTCTCTTAAAGAGATCCAAGTCCTGATAGAACAACACAAGGCAATCTGAGCAATAATGTGAAAACTGATGACAAATGACACAAGAAAGGCAGTGGAGTCCTCACAAACTCTATCATGCATCCAATATGACTTCAAATTCGCCTGCTTTTGTCCTGCGACACGCTTGTTTTCCAACTCAGAATAGCAAAGAAGGGTTTAGCATTTGATAACCCACAATCTTCAATGATGTTCTTCTCTACTGCACTGCACCCAAGGTCAATCTAAATTACTTCAACTATAGTCACAAAAGTGGGCAGATGAGATGCTACAGGCCGTTGTAGAATGGCATGTAAACCTCAAGGATAGTGCTCATACCTCACCTTCCAACCTTTCATGCCTCGCAAGGAAACAGCCTTGAGCGCGATTTTCTCATTATTCTCGTTGACTGCTTCATAGGTTGTACCTACTCCACCTTGCCCCAGCAATTTGCTGATGGTATACTTTCCATTCACAACATCACCAGCTTTGTGTTGTACCCCAAACAAGCGGTCTTCTCGAGTGGACTCAAAGGATGGCAGCTTTGTAGCCGAAGTTACCTCCTTCAAAGAGTCCTCACTGAGAGTAATAGAAGAAGAGCAAGGAGCTCTGAAAAGAAAGTCTTCCAAAGGTGAGGACCACATGGTGCTCTTTACGATTTTGACCTCTATCTATCCGAAGTCACAAGCCAGGCACTTCACTTGGCCAACATATAAGAAAGAAGGTGTGTGCTGGAGGTTGTGAGCAACTAAAGACTGTCCTATTGACAGCAAGGACGTCTTGCTTGCTGACACCCACAAGTTGGCCAGTTAAGTACCTCCATCCTGCGTTTGCCATTCCTCCTTTTGCAAAATGCTGGGCCCTCCACCTTCTTCCTCCGATCCGAGGTGTTTGAACCTCGAAGTCAGCTTCCCCTCGTTGCAACGTCCTCCTCTTCCAAGCGCAGGAATATCTTTGCTTCTGCAATAATGGACAAGTACCTCATGAGCGAGTACCTCAGCATGTCAGGCAACGGCACACTTGATGCTACCAAGTGTGCAAGGCACACTTCAGAAGCTGAGCATGGAGCGACTTTTCTTAGCAGCTTTGCAAAATCAGACCCCCTTGTATTAGCTAAGGCTTGTGTACAAACTGATGAAAGGAAGTACAATCAGCAGCTAGGCCTGTGACCTGCCTCTTACGACAACCGAGGAGCTAAGGCAACTGAGCGATCAAGCTTGATTGAAATTTGCAGCCGCGGCACGCGCCGCATGCATAAGAGCAAGCCTTCGATGATAGCGCAATGATACGTCAATATCACCGCATGAGAGGGAAGCTGCCCGGGCAAAGCGTCGTGGATTACCAGCAGGATGCCTCGCTGCGCCCAAGCCCGAGGATATAGCCAAGCGTGGCACGGCCCTAGATCTGGCCACTGGTGCGCCATCGACATATCGCGCATGGCGCATACACTGTGACCAGAGCGCGAGGACGGCGTCGCGGCCGCAAGGGGTGTGGCCGCCATCGAGGACAGCGACTGGCAAGCCCAGCGCAACCACGCAGCAGGGCTGCCAGGACGGTCTTGCACAGAGTCCCGTTACGCAGCGGTCCACTGCCGCTCAGCCGCGGGCTCAGGCGGCGGCGGCGACGGCGATGGCGGCGGCGAGGGCAGGGACGGCTGCAGACCAGCAGGAGCTGTGACTCCTCGCGCACACTTCCTCCCCTCAGCTCATCTGGCTTCCTGTAGCTGATGCGGGGGTACTAAAAGCGCCCTGTCTGCCCGTAAAGAGCTTGTCGATTGCCGTCCGGTATTCAGGCATCAGTTTATCGACCTCTATGTGCTGACTAGTGGTTACTGTGCGGGTCAGCTTAGCAGCAGGTGATGTACATTTGTCAATGTGCTTGCCTTCGTACTTGGCCACACAGGCCCTCCATCTCCTAATACACACTCCATTCTCCAAGCCTGTGTTACGCTATTATAGTCATGAACACCGTCTGTATGCACCTGGCTGGCTTTTACAGCCGCTCTTCTCCAATCAGCAGCCGCATGCCCACAGGGACGGCTTGTAAATGAAGAAGATAACGGCTGCTAAGGAGCGGCTGTGAAAGCGAAACAAGAAAAATGAAAATAGAGAAGGCCAAAGTAGCCAAGTACAGTGGCAAGCACATCCCAGGCTGCTGCACAAAGTACATCACCTTGCGGCAGCTCGCCGCTTTGTTGAACCACATGTTGTCGCCGGGGCCGAGGGTGAGGAACATGTGCACATAATCGGTGGTCTCGTGCTTGCTGGAGGTGCTGATGAAAAGCCAGCCAGGTGCATACAGAGGCTGTTTGTGACTATATCAGCGTAGCCACAGGCTAGGCAAACAGGGCGCTCCTCGTACCCCCGTCTCAGCATTAGGAAGTCAGGTGAGCTGAGGCTTGTAGCATTCCATTCTTTTGGGCTGGCCTCTCCCAGCCACCAGTTAATCTGGCCGCGCTTGCTCTCTTGTAGCAGGGCTGCCGCTGCCAGTGGCGGGACAAAAGAGTCTTCCTCTGGAAAAGGAGGACCCACGCAGCCAAAGGTGTCAAATTGCGGCTTGTAGGAGGAGATCGCTAAGGAGGTAGTCAGAGTACTGCTGCAGCTTTCTCTGCTCTGCACTTCCCACTGCGTGGCGTACAGGCTGCAGAATCTCCTGGAGGCTCGGTGCCTTTTGGGTCTTGTGTCTGTGTACCAAATGCGTCTATCTGTTTCTCCAGCGCTTCCGAGCCAGTTGCGCCTTGCAGCACCCATGCCACCCACACCTCCTTAACGTCAGCCCCGAGGCCTAGTGGACGCTCCTCCAACTGTGCCTCGGCCTGCCCCCCACTTACCTGATTGGAGTCTGTCAGTGTGAGTGCACCTTTTCCGCAGAGGGCAAAGACCTCGCTACGCATGTGCTGCTATGTCCGCTGGCCTTGAAGTGGTGGGCGTCCACAGTCTACGACGGGATGCCCTGGCGGACTTGATGTGTGACGTCGGCTACCATTGTGGAGGTGAACAACATCATACCCATTACCACCGACGCTCAGGGACGCCATCACCGTTGCACCCTAAACAATGTGGGTGTACAACTTGGCGGACGTCCACGAGCCTTGATCGATGTGATTGTGACGGAGGCGTACAAGAGTTCAGCATTGACCCAAATTGCTGGACGCACGGTGAGGAATGCAGAAAGAAAGCTGCAGCATTACTTGAACTACCCCAATAATGGGCATCTTCTACCAGCCGCAACATTTTGGGCTGCATGGTCCTCGTTTCGTACCCTACTTGTGAAGACTGCAAGTTTGGGATAAGCACGACGTGAGGATATATTTTCTGTTGAGTTGGTCCTGCCAGCAGCCTATTTGTTGTTCTGGCAACATCGAGTACCAGCCTATTTGCAGCGAGTTTAGGCTCATGCTTTGCACCAGAAAGAGTTTGCGCGCCCATAGAGAAGATGGGCTGGCAGAGGCCAGCCCTTGAAGAATGGACCAGAAAGCTGGTCAAGCCTTAGCTGGTGGCACGAGGGCTTGTCAATTGCCATCTGGTATGCTTGGGCAACACTTAGCGAGCCCTTTCTATCTGTTAGCGGCCCTACGTGCTGACTAGTATTCACTGAGCGGGTCAGCTTAGCAGCAGGTGATGTACACTGTCTGTGTACTTGCCCTCGTACTTGGCCTCTCAGGCCCTCCATCACTCGAACACACTCCAGTTCCCTCGGCTCATCTGACCTCCAACGCAGGCACGGGGGTACTAAGAGCGCCGTGTTTGCTTAGCCTGTGGCTCCCCGCTAATACAGACGTGAACAACCTCTGTGTGCGCCTGGCTAGCTTTTAGCTTCATTCATTCATTCGTTCTTTTCCCTGGGCTGGCCTCTCCCAGCGACCGCCGCTTCTGGAAGCGTTTTTCTTCACTTCACAGCCGCTCTTCTTACAGCCGCTCTTAGATATCAGCATCTGCATTCTTTTCTCTTTCCTCCCTGTCCTCTTCCTCCCGCCCGGCGGCGGACCCCGCATCATCGCCGATGTGGTGACAACTGACTGCTTCGACTCCGCCAGTCCCACCAGATCGGCGTCGTTTGCAGGGCACGCGGTCGGCCTGGCGGCCCGGGTCAAGGAGCGAAATTATGCTGATCACCCGGTTGGTGATGAATTTCGCGGCCCTGGCGATGGATGTACACAGTTTCGGCAGCCGCTGGCTGGATCTCCTTCAGCGGCTTGCCCGCCAGGCCATTGACAACGCTCCCTTGCCCACGCCGTCCACACGCGAGCAGGCCGTGCTATGGCCGCCGCCTCTGGGTCTCGGCGGAGTGCCTCTTTCCTTGCAGCGAGCTACTCAGACCTGATGTTGCTCACTCGTGGGTACTGAGCTTCCCTCTGCATCGTCTCTGTGTTCTGCAGTGTTTTGTAGTGTAGTCCTTTTTCCGGCTCCTCTTTCTTTGGCTTTGGACATTGTCCATTCTTTTTTGGGCTGGCTTTGCCAGCCCCTCTTCTCTATGGGCGGGCACTTCTATCTTTCTTTTGGGCTGGCTTTGCCCCCTCGTCTCTATGGGCGAGCACTTCCCCCTCTTTTTTCGGCTCCTCTTTCTCGGGCGCATCATTGCCGATGTGGTCACCACTGATGTGGTCGACCGCTCCAACCCGGGGCTTTCTGCCTCGCGGGCTGGCCACGCTGCGGCAAAGGCCGCTCGCAGCAAGGCGGCCAAACACGCCGACCACCCGGCTGCCGACGAGTTCGTCCCCCTGGCTGTGGACGTGCATGGGGCTCTCGGATCCCACTGGCTCGACCTGTTGGCCAGGCTTGCACGGCGCGCTGTGTCCCGCAGGCGCGGTGAGCCGGCTGACTTCAACGCCGCTGGCTCGTGGGCTCAGGTGTATCGTATGCGCTTGTCCGTCTCCCTCCAGCGGTCCATGGCCCACGCCTTGCATCTGCGTGCTGGCCGTGCTCTCGCTGCGGCCTCCGGCTTTCGTCAGGGGGA
>WELB01000022.1:504548-523702 GCA_009602725.1 Spirogloea muscicola
GGCGGCGAGGCCTCGCATGGTGGCGGCAGCCGGCGCTGGCCGGCGCCGCAGCAGCTTCCGGCGGAGCGGCAGCCGAGGCCGGACGCCACGGTAGTGCGTGCTGCAACGGCGGCGGCTCGCCGGCGACGACGGCGGCTGGCGGGGCATGTCTGCCAGCGGCAACCCGCGGGACGATGGCGGGGAGCCGGAGAGCGGCGGCAAGGCCAAGGAGCGCATGTTGGCAGCCGCTCGCCGCTCTGCCCATGGCTGCGCTGCTGAGCCGCAGGCCAGCGAGGCTGGCACCCAGGCCGCCATGGAGGCTGGCGCCCGGGCCGTCACGGCGGACGTCGGGGCCGACCTCGGCGAGGTGTACTTCCTAGTGATGCACTTCCTCGCCGGCGGGCCGTGCACGGCTGCCGCGCGCCAGCTCCAGGACGAGCTGCTTCAGCACAAGCTCCTGCCCAGGCGGTACCATGCGCACTACGAGCGGCAGGGCCCTCCGGCCGAGGCCAGTGATGGCAACGTCATGTCATTCCCGCTCGTCTACTCGGAGGTCAAGGAGCGGTGAGCTGCTGCAGCTCCTATGGTTCGCTTCAAATGGGTTCCCATAGAATCTGCTTCTGTGCAACTTGGGTATCTAATTGAGAATGGCGATTGGCCAATGTTTTGCTACACTCAGCTCCCGACAGTGTCGGTGTCTCCTGCTGTGCATTGCACTTGCCACCTCACTTTGCAGCAGCTCTGTCTGTGCGCTTGAGGCTAGGCGAGACTGTAACACGGCTGGCCTGTTCCAGGTACAAGCACGTGGGCCACGACCACCTACTGCGCATCTTGGACCAGCACGTACTTCGCACCTCCTCGCTCAGTCAAGGCCAGGAGGGTGCTCTCGATGTGCTCAGTGCTGCAGACAAACCAACATTGCTGGGCGGCGGAGGGTTCTCCTTGCTGGATGGTAAGCATTGGAAAGCCATCAGGCACTTCCTGTTAAAAAGAATGAAGCTCCAAGATCTCACTAAGACAAGACAAGGGGAAGGGGCAAGAGCAGGGACTTGCTTGTACACTTGCTCCCAATGTACACAATGTTGGTGACATAAGCAGGTCAAGAGCAGGTCACCGATGTCCTTTTGACACCTTGCACTGGCAATTCGTCAGAGGAGAGAGCAAGTAGGGAGGTTCCATACCTTGTCCGGCAGATGCGCTGGCCACAGTGGCGAGCGGACCCCATCAGAGCTCTCACGCTACGGGAGGCTGGCGGGGGCTTCCGTGGGAGGCCCAACAGCTTGCCCTCCTCCAGGCTCTCAAGCTACGTACTCGCAAAGCCAAGTGTGTTGATCAACCGCATCGACATGATCAAGAAGCTGCGTGGGCACGTCAATGCTGTCTACTGTGGTATGCTGCTCCCGACTCAGGCAGATGTGCTGCATGCATACAAGTGAAAGATGGTGCTCAACAGCTATGCTTTTTGTTCATAGTGGGCACACAGCACTTGGTAGTGCATGTTGAGGACCTCTGAAGGTGCCCGTGCACAAGGCACTCTGGTTGACTGCAACTAAAGGCTGGCGCTTCATGTGGGGTTTTGCAGCTATATTTGACAGAACTGGCCAGCTGGTAATCACAGGTAGCGATGACCGCCTCGTCAAGATCTGGTCAATGGAGACAGCTCTGTGCCTCACCAGCTGTCGCGGACATGAGGTGAGCTCTTGATGCCGTTGTGCTCGGGCCTTCGCAGGCATGTGCACAATTGCTCTCTCTGCTGGTTGGTGAGTCATTCTGGGCTTAAGCAGGGCGTGCCTTGATAATCTTTTCTGCTAGGTATAACAGCATGTAGTTAAGCAATCCAATTGCAACACGAAACACAATCTGATTTCTGCGTTTTATACTCAAGAAGCCAGATTTGCGATGCTGCAGTAGCAAGGATTCGGCTGGGCTGCACTGTTGCCATTGGGCTGTACTGTGACTATCACTGTTGTCGATTGTCCAGGGCGACATCACCGATTTGGCAGTGAACAGCGACAACAAACTGGTGGCGTCTTCCTCCAATGACTGGACAGTCCGTGTAGTAAGTAAATGGCTGAGAGGCCTCAAGACCACCTGAAGAGCTTGTGACAGGGCTCCCATGACCAAGCACAGATCTCGACTTGTTGGAAAACTAGTAGGGCCACATAATGCAGAGCTGGAGACTGCTACTTGCCTTTAATGAGCGAGGTCGACCACGCAGACTAATAGCCCTATGCTGTCCATGCTCCTGTCCCTTGTCAGTATGCGTTCAGAGTTGCAAATATGACCTGTAGCATCCTTCTCTTTGCTCCTGTACTTCACTCTTACAGTGGCGACTGCCTGACGGAGGACCCATAGCGGTCCTTGGAACCGGACAATCTAGTCCAGAATGCTGGGGCCACACTCTAGCAGTCACAGCTATTGCCTTCTCACCTCGGACGAGCTGTGCAACACAACTCCTCTCGTGTGACTTCCACACTTCTTCCTTCATGTTTCGAGTTGCCTTCACAACTCATCTATTTTCTGGATGTCCGAGATTTTAAATTTCCTGCATTACTCCGTCGTTTCAATTGTCACCTTCGGAAGCATTTGGCGGTGTGCTGGCTGTCTCTGTACTGAAAGGCGTGTTGTAAAGTGCAGAGCGTCTGATGATGGAACCTGCCTCTTGTGGAAAGCCACTGATGCCACTTTACCACCGCGAGTGTACAAGCCTTCCAGCCCGAGCCCCGAGCCACTGTGTAAGAAATGATGCAGAAATTTGATAATTAGACAGTGAAGCGGATGTGCTACACTAGTTTGCTACACACGAGCATTGTATTCTGTCAACCTCTACACCTTCTATTTATCAGGTCCAAGAACTCCTTGACTTGGGGTTGCTCTGGACCTGCACTGGTCATGTTGTTGCCTGGTGCTTTGCAGCAGGGCGCACAGCGCAAGTTGCAGGCTTGAGGAATGTCGTGGATCCCCATGGCCAGAGTCAGAGTCCCCAGCAGATTCTCTGCTGCGCCTTCAACTCTGATGGCTCTATCTTCGTTACTGGCAGCAACGACCACGTAGCTCGGGTATATTTTCGTATTTAAAAGCATTTGTGGCCAGGTTATGAGCAGGGTAGAACAGAGTGCTAAACATCTCTTTACGTACGGTGATCAGCACACCGTAAGAGCAAGCAGGCACGGTCTTCAGATTGCTTCATCCACAAAGAATACTACTATGTAGCTTGCATGAAGAATGGCAGTTGCGATTACATTCGTGTCCGTTGGGATGAGCCTTCTGTGTTTTGCACCTTTGGCAAGCTTGAGCGGGCGTGCCTATCCAGGTCTGGGATGCTAACAGCAGATCAGCCACAAGTCAATCCATCAACACTGAGATAGCCATCCTCAGGGGACACGAGAAGGAGGTCAATTATGTCCAGTTCAGGTATAGTATGCAAGACCTGATTGTTGATTTGAGTGTCTGCTGGATTGCAGCTGTACAGCTTATGTGTTCACAATTACATGGAACATATGTATACACAAGTATGTGGAGCATAAGGGGATCAAATGACCAATTAACAAGCATGTGCTTCTCCTTCTTGCCTGCAGCGGCTGCGCAAGTAGGCATGCAGTCGCCCTCAGCAGCTCAGAGAGGTAGGAGCTCTTTGCAAGTTGTACAGAAGTCCTCAGATTTTTTACAAAGACTTAAGAGCCCATTGGTTCTGGGATGTCACATGCATCACGCAGTAGTGGAAATTGACATCTTGCTTTCCACCCTATCTTTCTGCTTCGAGCATCTTGAGCAACAGAGAAACATCTCATGTTGATTGCCTCCATCTTGCAACCAAGAAGACGGTGTTAGGGGGCAAGAACTCAAAGGCGTCAAGCTTCCGCTATGGCTTGTCTGTGAAGGCCTTGAGCTTTGCACTTCTTAGACATTGGGCTTCCTTTCTTCTGTTGGTCAGTCATTGTTCCTCAAGAACAGCTGCAGACAACATCGTGACCTGCTCTCGTGACGGGACTGCGATCATCTGGATGCCTCGGGCCCGCCCCAAGCATCATGTGGGTGAATCTGGAATGATAGTATCTTCTCTTGCTTCTCTGCTCAGATGCTCTGAATGCCAGCTTCCAGATAAAGTCACGTGATGAGGCTGCAGAAAGTCTGCCACTGTTCTCGGAAAAGCAAGGCTGCTCAGCTGCCAAGAGAGTTGAAGATGTTGTGTCTATGGCTGTTGTAATAACATTGGCAGCATAAGGGCCGGGCTTGGGTGAAGGCGTATCATCTCAAAGTACCGCTGCCAAGCCCAGCAAAGACTGGAGGCAGCCGTGCGAAGCTCCAGGCCATTCCGTGTGGAGTCAATGTCATGACCTGGTCTCTTGACAATAGATTTGTCATGGCTGCAATAATGGGTGAGCTTGATACTTGCTGTAGGCCCTTTTGCCAGAAGTCTTCTTGTAGTGAACCTCAATCGATCATATTGCAAAACTGAGCAGTCCTAAGTATGTCAGATTAACACAACGCTAAGTACAAGGTCATATGACTCTCATTAAATACAGTTTATGGACACTTCTTACCGAAAAAATCTGCTGTCACCATGTATCATCAGAGTCATGGGCAACACATGATATTTATCTTGGAGGACATAGGTCTGCTCGTTGACATGTCATGATCGCATGCAAAGTATCGCAGAGCTTCTCCATCTATGAGCACACGGCACAGGAGTGCCGAGTGAGTCCACGTTAGCATGATAATCAGATCTGATGTGTGGTTCCTCGTGGTAAGGGGTGGTGCAGACTGCAGGATTTGTGTTTGGAATGCAGCTGATGGCAGCCTTGTGCACAGCTTGAGCGGCCATGATAAGCAGGTCAGATTACTCAATGGACCTGCTGCGAAGGCTAGCGTTTCAGAAGGCTTTCACAGGAGCTTTGCAAATATACCAGGCTCTGATGTGCCATGCTTTGTATGTCAGAAATATGAAAGCTTAGTCCAGCCTAGAGTGCTCGAGAAATGAGACGTACATAAGTAATGCTTGGATTTTGCACCTTGCTTTACATCACTGCCAGACATATGTTCTCGATGTACATCCCTTCAATCCTCGGATTGCCATGAGCGCTGGTTATGACGGCAAGATCATTGTCTGGGATGTAAGTGACCGTTGGACCCAGCACTTGTTTCACATGTATGCATCTACGACGAAGTGATGTCTCGTTGAGGCTCAGTGATCTGAATAGGAGGTCTCGCAAAACAAAGCAGTCAACAGCTGGCATGGACTACAAGGGTAGAATCAGTCACTAAGCTCTTTTCAAACAACCAAACTCACTTAAGAATGCTAGTACAAGGCAATTCAACTGGCAGCACAACTAAGGTATTTGTCCTCATGCAGGTCTGAAGACCTTCTTGTTCCTGTGTCATGTAGATCTGGGAGGGCCAAGCAGTCAGAGTGTACACCACTGCTTGCGGTTCGTCCGAGCCCTACAGCCTTGTGGACGCCCATTTTTCTCCGTAAGAACCAACTCAACCACCAAGACTTATCCATCTTCCAGAGTCCTGTTTGAAGCGCAAGTATCAGTAAAATGGGAACTCAGACGTGTATCAGAAATGCAAAAAGAGGGCTTCTCTTGCTTTTGTGAGGTCCTTGAAAGCACTCTCACATTGACAAGCACCTTTAGCAGCAGCGGCATCATCAGTATCAGAAACTCATTGTTGTAATAGAGCTGGGATAGCTTCTCTTCCTGCATAATTTTGCTGCATTCATTGCTCTATTCTCGAGGAGCCTGGATTGTGTATTAAACTCAGCTTGTCTAATGCATGCAGGGATGGTACTTCGATGGTAGTCTCGGACGAGGTCGGGCAGATCTACCTCTTCTCCACGGGCGCTGGCAAGAGTCAACAGGAGGCTCAATATGACCAGGTGAAGAGGACCTCCAAGCCAGACATTCCTTTTAACGCACAAAAGCTTCTAGGTGACCACTTCGCGAGCTGGATATCCAGATGGGTCCTTGCTGATTCAGTGGCTTTTTACTTGCAGTTCTTCCTCGGCGACTATGGATTGCTCCTGAGAGATGGGCACGGGAATGTTCTCGATCAGGTACTAAAGTCTGACATGTCACCGTATACTAGGATTTACGAGTTTCTTGTGCTCCATGACTCGGTCACACAGCTCTTGTGCTGTTGCAGATCGTGCACGTTCTATCATGTGTAATATGTTCGATAAATGTCGCTTGTCAATATGTCATGGCCATAGCTCAGTGTGCCATGCAATTGCCATTTAGTCTGGCATATGGAAGACAAAGTGCTGCCGGTCAGTACTTTGTCTTCCATAAGACCTATTGACCTGTTGTCTGCGATTAATGTCGCTTGTTCATATGTCATGGCCATAGCTCGGTGTGGCATGCAATTGCCATTTAGTCTGGCATATGGAAGACAAAGTGCTGCCGGTCCGTACTTCCAGGTCAGCTGTAGTCTTGTGTTGCTACCAGGCTAGCTAGCGGATGCTAAGCTCTTCTGCTGATTGGCATGTGACAGGAGACAGAATTGCCTCCTCACGAGCGAAATGTGAGGGACCTACTTTGCGATGCAGGTATCATAAACTTAACGAGGTCTTGACGAGCATTCGATCTTGTGTGAAAGTCTTTAGGGCACGGGCAAAATGGAGATTGTTGTCAGTGTGCGCTCCAACCCAGCTTTGGTTACAGATCCGTCAGGTGATATTGGATGGTATTGCGCCAACTTGTTGGGTCTTTGAGACTATATATATGTCATTGTTCAGCTTCACACTGACACTGTGGGGCTTATGCCAGGCATGATTCCTTACCCCGAGCCCATCCAGAGCAACTTCCAGCGGCGGCGCCTCTCCTTGCTGGGGCGTCGCTGGTCACCAGGTGTGTCGGCGCGGGCGCGGGCAGCTGCCGTCTCCAGTCGACGTGTGGCAGCTGAGCTGGGAGATTATTTGCCAGACCATGATGACAGGTTTGTGCAGCTGCCCTTAGCATCAAGGGCTTTTAGCAGCTGGGACGGCTGGGGCGCCCCTTGACACTGCCGCCCAAGTTTATTGATTAGTCATGGCTGATTCGTCAGATGCGGGTGCATCTCACAGGACCAGGTCAGGTGAAGACACAATCCGGGGAAGGGTGAGGAGCTCGGGGCGGGGGACGTCCAATGTGGCTTACATTGATGTTGCTGAGGAGGACGAGGAGAGAGGAGGCGAAGGTGACAGTGAGGAAGAGGAGGGAGGGTCAAACTACACGGCAAGCAGGGATGCGGAACTCTCAGACAGTGAGTCGGGCTCAGATACTTCCACGAGCGAGAGCGAGCTGGATACAGAGGCCACCACCAGGACTCTCCGATCTGCTGCGCAGCCGAAGGAGGCACGCGCTACGCACGTCAGGAAGAAGAGGGACGCTGTGAGTATTGGGGTACGTCAGAGTACAGTAGTGAGAGTGATGGTCATCGAGAGTCTTGCTCTATAGCTGGGCAGCACAGACTGTACACACAGGCAGCACACACAGATTTGCCGGGGCTAGCTTCGTCTGAAGTGTTGGGCTTGCATGTGTCAGCCATAGTAAGACACTCTGCATCAAAGTGCAGGTGTGCTTCTCGCAGAGGGGGCGGAGGCTGAAGCGCAGGGAGACTGAGGTCGAGAGCGACGCTGATGGCTCAGACTTTGAAGCGGAAACTCAGAAGAGGAAGAGGGAGAGGGAGAAGCGGGACCGCAAGCGGGAACGGCGGCGGAAGGACCGCGCTTCAGCCCGGGCTGCAAGCCTGTCTGAGTGTTCAGCAGAGCCTGCATCACAACAGGGAGGAGCTCGCGAAGCAGCTGCAGCTGAATGCGCTGAGCCTTCAGGCGCACTTGAGAGTTGGGTACCCCGTGGAGAGAGGTCGGCTCGAGTCCATGATGCTGGCACAGAGCCTGCTTACAGCGCACAGTTTGCGCTGCCGCTGGGCTGGGACGGTGGGCGGCGGCCGCGGACGCAGCGGCCGCGGCAGCTGCGCATCATCCTCCGAGGTGCACGCTTGCCCAGAAGCGCCGACGGTTGCTCCCAGTCCCCGGCCCTACCAGGCGACTGAAGGACAGGCCTGTTCTCTAACTTCGGCCGGGAGCACTATTGACGACCTCAGAGCAGGGAGTGGTCAGAGCTGAGCTGCGATTGGACCAGCATAGCCCAGCGCTTCACTGGAGGTGCTCTCTTGTTTGATGGGGGATGGTGGCGCATACCGCTTCCTGGTCATGCTCGGGGGAGTTCACCCAGGTACAGATTATGTCAGGTTGGCTTGAACTATTAAATCCAAAGGTCATGATGGTGACACGACGGCTGTGCTCTTTCCTGTCCCTAGCTGAGCCATAGGTAGACATTATTGACAAGCTCGCCTACAGAGCTAGTCGGTTGGGCTCAAGTGCGGAGGCTGAGGCCTCATTTGAGGCACTCGTAGCCCCAAGATCCCGGCCTAGCCTTTGGCTTTACGTCAAGCATTCAACTGCTCATCCTCACTGTGGTCTGGTGTCGTTTGGGGCCACTATCAAAGTGGGCACGCGGCTACGTGGGTTGGGGGGCATGCCGGCCCCTTCAGAACTCGGCCCGATCCGTTTGGGCTGTCCTTTCACAGCCACTCGCCCCCTGGAAAGATCTTCTTACTTACTCGCAAGCACCTACCTCCTTAGGGGCTCCAGGGCTGGGACTCCGCAGTGCAGGAGCATCAGAAGCGGCGGGGCGAGAGAGAAGGCGCATGAAGTGGACGGGCGGCCAACCCGAGCCAGTACACTGTTCACTCACGAGGCAAAGTAAGTGCAAGATCGGGGCTACATAACCGGAAGCTCCAGGCTGGAGGGGATTTAAAGCAGGGCAAGGGCACGGCTGGAAAGGGGGATGCAGAGTGGTGGGGCGTGGCCGGTGCGCCGGCCGCTGGGCCGAGGCCGAGCGGATACGAGCATCGTGTGAGTAGGGTGGTGGGTGGGACCGGGGGGCCGAATGGCAGGGCCGTGGTGGGTGAGGCACGGGGGAGGGAGGGTAAATGAAAGAAGCTCGTCCACAGCAAGGCGAAGCTCGTTGCTTGGGGGATTGGCTGTGGTAAGAGCTTCCATATGCCCTCTTTTCTATGGGCGAGCACTTTCTTTTTCCAGAGAAACGGAAGTGAGCTCCATCCAAAGGGGCGGAGGGCTGTGAACCAGTTAATCTGGCCGCGCTTGCTCTGTGAATAGGAGAAAGGGCTCGCCCATTGAGGATAGGGGCTGGATAAGCCAGCCCAGAAAAGGATGAACAAAGTACGAGAAGGGGGGCCAGGGGAAGCGCTGGCCGTGAACAGCCAGCCCGAAAAGGGAAGTAAGCTCATCCAAGTGGCTCGCTCAAAGGGTGCGAGGGCTGTGAGAAGCCAGAAGCGGAAGGGCAGGAGAAGGAGGCCGAGAGAGGGGAGGGGTTGGTGCCTGGAGCGGGAGGGAAAAGAGACGGAGCGGGACCATGGAGGAGGGAGGGAGAGGCGGGGCCGGGGGGAGAGAAAGCGGCTGACAGGCGGGAAGGAAGCGCGGCGGAGTAAGGGGGTGCTGGTCGGTGAGGAGGGGGTTGGCGCCCGGGGCGTGTCCCGTTGAGCGCCCAGCGGGGTGGCACCTGGGAGCGGCGGCCGCCCAGGAGGAATCCCCAGATCCTCAGCACCGCCAGCGGTTGCCAGGGGCCTGGGCACAGAGGGCCAGGGTGGGGGGGCGCGCCTCGCCGGCCCGTTGACCGGGGGGCAAAGGAAAGCCCGCGGCTTGAGCTAGCCGCGCCCCCCGCCGCCCGGCCGTCCGATGCGCCGATCGGGTTGTCAATCGCCGTCCGATTAAGACGGCGGCCAGGTCAACGGCCCCGCCCCGGGGGTCCAGATGCCCGCCGGCGCAGGCGCCGGAATCGGCCGAGCGGGCAGGCACCCAAAATGTACATTAAGGAGAATAAACTGAGGCGCCCACGACCCAAGCGGTCCGGTCCATCTAGTAGCCGCGCCAGGGGCGGGGAATTAAATGAAGCTAGCTAAGCGGTCCTGTAGTCACCGCGCCGGGGGCGGAAATTCAGATTATTTCTTTTGGAGTTTTTGGGCCAAACCTCCCCAACGGCAGGTCCCCGGCTTTGCGGGACCATGGGGGGGGTGCAGGCAGCCATGGCGGCCAGCCGTGTGCCCGGGAAGGTGGCGCGAAGGTGAGCGCGCGCAGGCTGGCCCGCCTGGGCGCGCCGGAGCAGGCTTGCCGCCGCCCTCCTCCTCGCCCACAAGCCAAAGCCCCCCCCCACCTCCCTCCGGCACAGACCAGCCCAAGCTCAGCCAAGCCCAGGCCATTATCCGGATTGCTGGGCTCGGCCCTCCCTCCTCCGCCGGCCTTGACTGCGCAGCCCGGGACTGCACTCTGCGGCGCTCCTGGCGGTGCCTCGAGAGGCCTGCTAGCGTCGCTTTGGTACTGGGTTCATCTAGTTGAGACGTGGGCGCCTCACGCCTCGCTCTGGCAAGACCGGGCGCGACGGAGCCTCCGACGGCCTCCCCGCCTCTGCCCTCTCGGCTCTGCTTGGGAACCTTACGGCGTGATCGCCGGAGCACCTCTGACGGCCCACCGAGTCGGCGGGGGCCCACAGTTTCAATTGCCGCCGGATGCGCGATGTGGGCGCGGTGACCCTCAGTGCCGGATCCAGCGCTCGGCTGCCCAATTGCGGTTTCGTGGAGAGCGGCCGCGGCGCCATGGCGTCGGCGCTGCTTTCGGTGGTCCTAGCGCTGGCGCTGGCCGCGTACGCGCCGGCCGTCGCCGCCATGGCGCCCGTGACGCTGGACGAGTCCGTCCCGGGCTTGGTGACGATCGGCAATGACATCCTGAACATCACGCTGCGCCGGCCGCAGGGGCAGCTTGTCCGGATTGCCTACGGCCCCTACTCCAATCTCCTCAATGGTGAGCCATGCCGCCGCTGCCGCTGCCGCCGCCGCCTCCGCCGTTGGACAGACCTCCTGATCAACAAGCGGCCGAGTGCCTGGTCAACTAACTACAGATCGTTGAGGGCAAGTCTTGCCGGCCTTGCTGCGTGGCGGTGGATGAGGTTTGAGGGGTCTGTCGCAGCAGAGCAGAGATTGATTGAGGACGGGGCTGGATCCAGGAGAGAGGGAGGGCCAGCTGAACGAGAGGAGCACACAATTGACTAGCATGGGGTTGTCCTTGTCTTGGTCGTCCATGGGTGATGGTCTTGGACCGTGTGTTTAGCGGGCGTGTCTCTTGCGGCTGGCGTTCTTTTGAGTTGAATAGATGACGGCGGTGGACCCAGCGGTGGCTCAACACGTCTTGAGCCACCGCCACCGTCACCATCTTGAGCCACCGCGCTCGGAGTTTGCCAGATTGCATGATGCCGCCCTGATGTTACCCTGCATGCTTGTTCAACCGTTGCAGAGCCCCCAACCGACAATCCAATGGCCCAAGCAGCGGCAGTACTGGTGGCCAAAGCAGCATTGGGCGACGATCCGGCGGCCAGCACAGCAGACAACCAGAATTACGTCGGCGGCGCTGAGACAGATCGCGCCTACTACGACATGCATTGGAAGAAGCCCGGCCAGGTGGACGACACGTATGACAGCATGAGCATGACAAAGTATGAGGTGAGGACTGCGGCGTCCGCGCACCGCTGATGTGCCAGACGGGCTAGACTCTCGAGTCTTCCTGTTGGCATGACACTGTGTGGTAGGACGGTATGCTGCAGAGTTGAATGCAGTGTGGAGTTGTCGGATACCAAATTAGGAAGTGACCTCAGAGTCGAGTTGCGAACATGTCAATCTATCAGATCTGACCATGTTTGCTCAGTTCAGGAGTCCAGGCAGTCCAAGCAAGCACAATGATACTGAGACTTTCAAGAATGATAGTTTATGTAGACCCGAAAACTCTCATTGGCGGGCAGTAAAGCGACTAAATCGTGGACATCAAATTTGTTCTGAGAGGGACTGAGCATATGGTCGGCGTGGACTTGCAGGTAATTGACAACAGCCCCGAGCGTGTGATTGTGTCCTTCACGCGGAGCCCGAGTTCCAAGTCGACTAGCTCGCAGGCACCGCTGAATGTGGACATCCGATACAGCATGGCTGCAGGCAGCCCCGGATACCACAGCTATGCGACACTTGAGCACCTCGCGTCATATGCCCAAGTCAGCATCTCCGAGTTTCGGGCCGTGATGAAGCTGCGTGCCCAAAGCTTCACGTGGGCTCAGCTGGCTGACGACCGCGGCCGTGTGATGCCGGCGCTCGCCGACCGCCTGGACAAGAACAGCCAGGCTACCATGGTGCCGGAGGATCGGAAGCTCCTCAAGCCCCAGAATCCCGCTCTCATAGTAAGTAACAAGGCTCCTTGCACTGACATGGAATTGAATACCGTTGGCATCTGTCTGTATTGCATCCCTTGACGTGCTTTGGGTACCGCCATGCTTGACTTGCATGCAAGCTAGTTACATGCGAAGAAGCAACCCTTGGTGTCCTTTCACCCATGATTATTCGGCAGGGGTAACCCGAGCTCTGTTCCAGATCTAGTGCTTCTCATCACTGAGCTGATCACCTCAATGCATCATGGCTGTCCTGCAGAATGAGCAGGAGGACAAGTATCACTATCTCGCGGATGTTAAGGATCAACTAGTATACGGGTGGGTGACAAACGACACTGTCCCCGTGGGATTATGGTCCATCAACCCGGAAAAGTATGAATACATGGGAGGCGGCCCACTGAAGCAGGACCTCACTGTGCAGGTAATTGTATACTCCTGCATCAGTCTGGACAGATGCGTCACTTGATCTTGATGACCTTCATCAATCAAGGTCACCTCTGCTCATTCCAATGGCTAAACCAAATGATGGTGCATGTGCTGCCTAGCAGTATGCCAGGTGTATACGCTGCACATGACTACGAGAGTCTTCAGTAGAGCAAATATCATCATCCTAATGCAGGTGCTCAATCAGTGTGCTTGGCGCTGCACAAGCACTTCCTGCACTGAAGGCCATTCCTGAGCTGAGGGAGCTCATTGGGGGCTATCTTTCTCATCAATGTGCAGACGGGCCCCTTCTTGCTTTTCTACCTCCACTCGCAGCACGCGGGCACGCCTGGCATCTACCTCCCGACTGGCACGCCATGGGCCAAGGTGTTTGGCCCCTTCTTTGTGCATGTCAACCAGGCTGGGCCGACCCTTCAGGGCGGCTCAGGCCCCAACGACCTCTGGGGCGCCGCCAAGCTACAGGCTGTGTACGAGTTCTGGTCCTGGCCCTATCGCTGGGCTGCTTCCGCAGCTTATCCGATTGCCGGTGAGTGCCCTTGAGCATGATAGATATATGTTTACTTGTGATCCTCATCAAATACTTGTCTGCTGGAGGCAGGCTTTGACTGGAGAGGATATCGTTTTTTTACACAATCCTGCTCTACTGTCCATGCATGAGCTTGGAGACACGGCCTTGTTGAGCTGCAACAGCGCCTAACTGCTCAAGTTCCGCTCCTGCTGCCGCCTGCAGGTCTCCGGGGGACAGTCAGTGGCAAGCTGGTCGTGGATGACCCGTACCTGACGACTGCGGTGGATCTTTCCAAGGCCTGGGTGTCGCTTGCGAACCCTGGCGCAGCTGGATCATGGGCCCAGGAGGTGTATGGATACCAGTACTGGACGCAGCCCGATGTAACCGGAACATTTACGCTGACCAATGTGCGGCCAGGCACATACAACGTGTATGCCTATGTGCCTGGTGTCTATGGCGACTACATGTACGGCATCATCTTTGTCAGCTATGGCACAGAGCTCAAGCTCCAGCGTCTTGTTTTCTCGGTATGTCAAACCTCCCACAATGTGAGCGGAGGTCCTAGCTGATGATTAGCTGCCCCTCTTTAGCACACCTGCGTTGTTATTCTATATTCACGTAAGGTCACACATTAGAGGAAGTAAACTAATCTATCAGATCAGGAAGATACCACAGAGTGTTTGGGTCAGAAAACGTCCCTCAATGTTGGCCCAAGTTAGATATGCCCTTATCATTGGCTGTTGATGGTCGTGGTGTGTCCTAGCCTTTCTCAGTCTCCCAGTTGACTGACAGTGACCCAGCTGTGCTTCCGAGCAGCCTCCTCGCGCAGGACCGACGCTGTGGGAGATTGGCATCCCCGATCGCACGGCCGAGGAGTTCTTCGTCCCACCCATGAACCCGCTGAGCCCCTACCCATACGGTGCCACTGGCGACAACCGGTGGAGGAACTATGGGTCCTGGCTGGCGTACGCTGCGACGTGGCCCAACGACGTCACGTTCAACGCCAACACCGACAGCTACGCCACCAGCTGGCCCTACTGCCAGACTGTGCGGGCCAAGGGCAGCAATGCGTATAGTCCAACGACATGGACAATCAACTTTGCCCTCGCTGCGATCCCCTCACCCAACAGTAAGTCTGCACAAAGGTCCACGCTTGAAACCCTTGCATGATGGACAACTCTGGCACTTGCCAACTATGTGATAGCCACTTATGTATCCAAGCAAAGTTCCTATCTTGGGCGAGTTCTGATATTCTCGACTGATGCTATGATAACCGATGGTTTTCTTCCAGGCATATACACAATGCGCATGGCCTTTGCAGGCTCGCACGCTGCAGGCATTGTGGTGCAGGTCAACGGCCTCTCCCGCCCAGTCTTCGACACCACCCAGCTGGCCATTGGCCGTGACAATGGCATGGCCAGAGCCACCATTCATGGGTACTATGAATCCTTTGACTTCACAATCGCTGGCAGCTTGCTGAAGGCCGGCCCCAACTCCATCACACTGACGCAGACGCGCGTCTTCGGCCCCTTCATCTACGTCATGTACGACTACCTCCGCCTTGAGGGGCCGATTTAGCCGGGCCCTCAAGCCAGACATACCATTGTTTAGTCCCAGGGGGACCTTGCGAGGATCTCCTGCAGCTCTTCCCATACCAAGTCACTCACAGAACCCTTGATGTACCTTTCGTCAATTATTCCTCCTGATATGCTGCTCATAGACCAACTTCGGGACCCTTTGATTAGGATTTCGCAGAACGTGTACACTAGGACTTTCATGATTTCTTTCACGCACGGTCACACGTGTGTGGCCTGAGCTTATATCCAAGAGAACCGCCACTCCCCAGCGGGGACAAGAATACTAGGCACACCACATCCATTGTAGTCTCTGCTAGAGCCCCTGACTTTGTCAACTTGCACAACTGAGACCATTACCTTCTTCCCATGGACAATGAGGCTGCAGTCTTAGAGCCTCGCATTCTTTTGTGGGCTGGGACGAGTGCAAGGCTCTGCTGCAGCTTTCGCTCCCGGCAGCCCCACTCATTGAATTGAGCAGGACCTTGAACAGACTGGAGCGAGTGCTCCAGGTGCACATCACCCACGTAACGCAACTTCGACTGCCGCTTGCAATAGCCGTCCTTGGCTAAGTGCAAGATTTGCATGACAAGTGACAATGCTGAATAGTAGCTTAGACCTCCAAAACCAGGTCAAGACATCAACAGGTCTTTCACTCAAATGCAGCCGATGTGAAACGCCGGACTTCTCTATGGGCTTCAGAGTCCCCTTCAGCTGCTGACTAATAGCCAGCATTCCATTCAACCTGCGGAGTGCGTGCATGCTTACCACAGCATGATCCACCTGCAGCAAATGGCAGCTCAAATTTGTCTTCATTCTAGCCCCTGGATCTGGTGGTCAATCATGGAGCGAGCTAAGGTATCATCTGCCCCAGTAAGCTTTTGCCCAGTGCAGGCAGAGCTTGCTGGCAGAAGCTTGCTGATGCTCACCAAGCAAAGATCCTCCCAATAACCTATCAAGTTCTGGCAATGCCCTCCCTTGGATATTATATTTGATCCATACGACCTCGACCAACCCAAGGCATCTGGGCTGCATCTGGGCTAAACCCTTACAGAGGACAACCAGGCTATGCCACTTCTAGTGTCAAGATGCATGTCATCCACTTCTGTGGAATGTTGGTATCCTCCTGGTGGCATGTGCTTAACATCCCCATGCTTTCTGCCACTCTAGAGGAGGTCCGCAACATTTGATGGAAGCTCCTCAATGATGGTGTTGTAAAAACGCTGGATGTCCTGCAGCATGCGCTCGTCCTCTTTCGTCACGAAGTTGATAGCCACGCCCTTTCGTCCGAAACGGCCAGAGCGACCAATACGGTGCAAATAATTTTCTGGCTGTGTCGGCAGGTCGTAGTTGATAACAAGCGAAACCTGTCGCCACAATTACCTCTTCAATCAGTGATGCGACTACTTAAGAGCAACATTTACCACAGCAACATCACTTTAGATGAGAGTGGTGGCAGTCATTCTAATAACATATGATTCAAGCATCACCAGATTGATATCTTGTCATAATAAGGTTGCCATTATGCAGTTCAAATAGGCAAGTTAAGTGAGCCCACTGCACCTGCTGGACATCAATGCCTCTGGCAAGAAGGTCTGTGGTGATTAACACACGGGAGGACCCAGAGCGGAATTCACGCATGATAATGTCGCGCGTATTCTGGTCCATGTCTCCATGGGTGGCAGAGACAGTGTGGTCACGCGATCGCATCTTGTCCGTGAGCCAGTCGACCTTCCTCCTTGTGTTGATGAAAATGACAGACTGGCAATCACAAGCACCATGGAACTAACATATCAGTCATGCGCACTTTACCTGCAACTTATGTGATAGCCGCAACTCCTGCTGCAACCAGTCCTTGCCATAAATAGGACTCGGACTCTTTCGCTATCTAGCTATCAGAAACTTGCATTTCAACGTCACTGCAACTCTCCAAATGCCCCTAGCTTTGCTTATAGCTCACACGAGCACTCACCTGCGTGATTGCGAGTGTCTCGTATAAGTCGCACAGTGTGTCCAGCTTCCACTCCTCGCGGTCCACGTTCACATAGAACTGCTTGATACCCTCAAGGGTCAGCTCGTCGCGCTTCACCAAGATCTTCACAGGCTTGTTCATGAACTTGCGCGTGATCTCGAGCGCCTCTGGCGGCATGGTGGCAGAGAACACGCCCACTTGCAGCTTGGGTGGCAGGAGCTGGAAAATATCATAAATCTGCACAGAGCACAAAACGACACCTCTTTACCTCCCTTAACATTGGTCAGCGAAGGTCCTGAGCCATGGAAGGATCGTACTTCCATATGATTACGTACGATTGTATGAAGAGAATATATACTCGAACTTCCTGATAACCACAATAAATAGACGGCCACAGAAAGTATTGCTATGGTACTCACCTGGTCCTTAAATCCGCGAGAGAGCATCTCGTCGGCCTCATCCAAGACAAAGACCTTGATGTTGTCTGGCCGCAGAGCATGCCGCCTCAGCATGTCGTATACTCTTCCTGGCGTTCCTACCACAACATGGACCCCAGACTGCAGCCAACACATAGCAAAGCAGCTGCTACTATAATATGTGGCATCATGATGGCGTAGCCATAACACCATACAGATGGTTATATGGCTACTTGTCATAGAATGGAACGCTTTTGAAATCCTAATGTGCAGATGCTTCTTTCTGCATACTGATGAAAGTAGTAAGCATGTGTATATGCTCATCCTTACAGACACGGGCGCATGATCTTTGATACTCCACCTCTGGCACCAACTGTGATTGACTGTGAAGTCTGGCAAGCTTCAAACCTGCAGAATGCGCTGGTCCTCACGTACGCTTGTGCCTCCAACACAGGCGTGCACCTTGACTTGGAGATAATCACCAAGCGCGCGCATGACCTTCTCAATCTGCTGCGCAAGCTCGCGCGTGGGTGCCAGCACGAGTGCCTGGCAGTCGAGCAGGGTGTAGTCGAGCTGCTGCAGGATGCCGGAGCAGAAAGTGGCAGTCTTGCCAGTGCCTGACTGCGCCTGCTGGATCACATCCAGGCCCTTCGTGAAGGGCACGATGCCGCGCTGCTGGATAGCGGACGGCTTCTCGAAACCTGCCACAGAAATTATGTGCATGCTCTGAAGACTTAGCCCTCGACGTAGTAATGACCTTCTGCTATTAGTCTGACGTGAGTCAACAACCAAGCCTGCCGCTGATACCCAATCCCAGCTTTATTGAGATGCAGCAAACTTGATCAAGCCACTGCACAGCGGACAACATTAATAAACATTTGACAAGCTTAAGCGCATAGCCTTGGGGCCCACGTGAGTACAATAGAGACAGCGACAATACTCTCAGGTAGGCAGCTATGCGTCCATAATATAACCCCTGGAGCTGATCCCGGCAAGACAAACCGGCGAGCCTGGCAGTGTGGGGTATGTTCCGAGACGTGGAGACCCACCATAAGCATAGATTCCGCGGAGAAGGTTCTCGTGGAGGCCCATGACATCAAACGACTCATGCACCTCCTCCCAGGTTGAGATGAAGTCCTCGCCCTCGCCGGCCAGGCTGCACACGGACGAAACCGCCGCACGATGGTCACTGAGCGCGACAACACAGGGATTGGCGAAGGCCGGCACAGAGACGCCAAGGACAAGCGCCTGCAGGGGTTGTCGGCGGATCTGCCACACCCGGTTGTCAGGCCGAGTGACAAGGAAATCCAAGCCAATATGACGACGCTGTGCACAACAGCAGACATAGTATGTGTGTCTTGTGACAGGCCGTGCAGCGGCCTGACATAGGACAGGCGGGCTTGAAGCAGGGCACAGGAGCACGCCATCAGACGATGCACGCTCGCTCTCGCTGCCAGGACAGCGCCACAGCGGCGCAGCATCCCTCGGCTTGGCTGCCGGGAGAGCGCGTGCCGGGCATGATGGACCAAGAGCTTGACGGGGCGGGCGCATGGCCGCGGGATCGTGGCGGCAGGTGATGCACCCCGGACACTGTGCCTAGACGAGCGAACCGTGCTAGAAGCGACTACCTAACGAGAGTGGAGAAGGTGCTCACATCTGCTCCATCTTCTGATCATACTGCTTGGCGTCGAACTTCTCGGCCTCAGGCGCGAGCCCTGCCATGCTTGCGAACTGCGCGGGGAGATGCAAGGCGGCGAGCCGAGGGCGACGTCAGCCGGCTTCAGAGTCCGCGGCGCGCCCGGCGACGGCCGATTCGGCGAGCCATGGACGGCCGGCGGCGGAGAATGCCGCAGGCGGCGGAGGCTCGTGCCGATGGCCCCGCCGCGGGCAGCGCCGCGGCGGGACAGAGCGGTCGTTGCTAGCCGCCGCGCTGAGGGCAGCGACGACGGCTGGAGCGGCGGCGTCACCTGCGACGGGGAGGAGTGCGGCGGC
>WELB01000022.1:556515-566552 GCA_009602725.1 Spirogloea muscicola
GCCGCGCGCCGGCAACGGTGGCCCTCGACCTCGCCGGCTGCGCCGTCGCGGACGCCGACGTCGCCGCCGCGCTCGCGGACCTGCGCTGCCTCCGCCGCCTCGTCCTCGACAGCTGCCAGAAGCTGTGAGCTCTGCCGCTGCAGTTGCTATCATAGAAATCCATCGCCATGGTAATTGCTCATTTCCACGGTAATTGCTGCAGGCAATAGCCTAATTAGGCCCGCAGCTTGTTCAACACAAATGTATCTTGCTAATGGAAGCGTAGCTGTTCAAAGCGCCGGCCTGTCAAGCCGGAGGTCGCGAGTTAAAACCTGGTGGGTGCTGACGCGCAACCGCTGCCACCGTCGCTGCCGCCTCCGCTGCCGTCGTTGCTGCTGCCATTGATGCAGGACTTCGGCTATCGCTGAGATCGTGGTGGAGGCATCGATTTTCGATGGCGCTACTGCCGGTGCCGGCGGCCGCAGCCGGGGGCTCGCGTCGGTCAGCCTGCAGCGGTGCTTCCGCCTGGGGCCGGCTGCCGCCGGCTTCCTCCTGGCAGCGGTCGGCGGGTATGCCGCGGCGGCCAGCGCCGCGGCGGTGCCGTCCCGCCTGCGCTGCCTCCTGCTGAGCCACCTGGACTGCCTCGAGTTCCCGAGCCGGCTGGACCTGGAAGCTGCCGCAACAGCGGCCGCGGCCGATGCCGCCGCCATACCTCCAGTGCTCGTCCAGCCCCCGGCGGCAGCTGGCGGCGGCGGCGGCCTTCGTGTCCTGGCCCTCCAGAATTGCACCGGCCTTGGTCCCGTGGAGTTAGTGCTGGTGGTAAGCCCTCCCTAATGGTCGCTAATCGACTGATGGCAACTAGCGCCGGCCCAAGTAAGTTGCAGCTGCTGGTCAGAGAGATGGTCTGACGCTTCAGCGCGGCGGTTGTCCGGCAGGCAGCGACGTGTCCCGGGCTGGAGCTCCTGCTCCTCGGCGGCTCTGGCCAGGGCCTCGGCCTGGACCGGCCCGAGAGCGTGCCTCCGGAGAAGGTGGCGGCGGCGGTGGCGGCGCTCGCTGCAGCCGCTGCACGCCTGCCGTGCCTCCACATGCTGGAGTTGACCTTCTTCGGGGCAGCAGTTACTGGCAGCCTTCGGTAAGGCCTCCTTCGCTCTATAGACTAGACACTTATGTTTGACAATAATATTAGGCAGTATTGACCGGTTGAGGGTTAAAGGCCAAATTATTAGGAAAATGATACAAAGAGCAAAGTCATTAGTCTTATGGATCTGTGGCTGCAGTGAAGGCCTAGGGCATAGGAGGCATGGACTTGGGCAGCGGTCTGCTGCCGCTGCGCCTCTGCAGCAAGGCTGATGGCAGTGTGGCAATGGCTGCGTGGCCGCGGCGGCGGCGCAGGGCGGAGATCGGGCTTGGCATCTTGGTCCTTGACCTGTGCAGCGAGCCGGACGTTGTGACGGCCGCTGAGCTCGTGCAGCAGCTTCCCGTAGCGCGGCGCTCTCCGGGCATGGCCTACTTCCTCGACCTTCAGCAGGCGCAGCTGGCGGCCACTGCCGTCCACTCTCCACGCCGGCTCAAGGTGGCAGCTGCCGGGCGAGTCGTTGCCGCGGCTGCTGGTGATAAGCGGCAGGAGCCCCTGTGGCTGCCGGCTGGCTTGGCCAGCGACCAAGCCACGGTGGAGTACTGCAAAGCTGTAGCACCAAGCGCAGACGGCAGCACCTGGTGCCGTGGAGGCCTTGACAACGGTGGCAACCGGGACGTCGACTGGGGGCCTTCGCTTGCGGATGTGACAGGAAGGCTTGACCTTCAGTGGCAGGCGCTGTCGCCGGGCGCCGCCCTTGCCACTCCTGGGGTCAAGGGCCTGCTGGCGAACACTTTGTCGCCGACGGTGGACATGGAAGGCTGGAAGACGGCAGAGCAGGAGGACTTTGTGGCGGCTCTGCGTGCTGCCGCTAATTGCTCTGACCTCCGGCGCCGCTCGCCGCTGCATGTCTTTGCCGCCCGTGGCGAGCCGGAGGCCACAGCCGGCCTTCTGGCACTGGGGGCCTCTGCGGTAGGCGTGCGCGACTCGGGTGGCGCCACTGCGCTTTTCATTGCTGCCGAAGGCGGCCATGCCCGCATCTGCAAGGTGTCCTGGCATGGACCTCACTACATCAATACTTGACATGTATGATCCTTCACTCTTCCTGCTGCTGACTGTCCTGGGTGTACATGCTCAAACGCTACTGCCTCACACAAACGCAGGTGCTGTTGCGAGGCGGTGCTGCGGTGCTAGCCATGAATCGCGCGGGCGAGACGCCACTCTACATTGCCGCTCTCAAGGGTTTCTCTTCGGTCGTTGAGGTGTTGCTCGCACATTGCCAAGAGTACGGGATTGAGTGGCAGGATGCTGCCGCTTACGGTACGTGCCGCTACAACATGCACATTAAGATTCACATATTGCTTGTATCTATTGTCAATCACTTACAAAGCACTCTGCTATGAGTAACGTTGATGCGGAGATCAGATTGTTATGATTACTGCAAGTGGAGCAGAACTTAAGATGAACATACTGCACCCATTATTACACAGAGTCCTTGTTTGGCAGTGGCCAACTTTTGGCACTTCGACCGTTTGGCACAAAGTATCTAGATGATGACATTTGGAAAAGTGGTGTGAGATCACCAAGTTCATCGTCTCCTTTCTTGGGATTGGTCCAAGCATAGCACCGTCTTATCCTCTTGATGCTTTGCAGGAGATGGCTGGACACCGCTGATGGCTGCAGCAGTCGCAGACCGGCAGCACGTCGCATTTCTGCTCCTGCAGGCTGCAGGAGCTCGCCTGTCGCCAGGGCCGCAGTGCAGCAATGGTGACTTCCGGGATGGCCAGCCCTGGAGCGCGTCTCACGCACTTGGAGACCTCGAGTCAGGTGACTGCAACGTGGTCGACACCAAAAGGGCAGCAGCGCTGGGGGACAGCGGCCACGATAGCGGCATGCTGGAGCGGTCGCCAGCCTTCTACCACCCGCCGATGCTGCTGAACATGCGGAACCGGTACGGGCAGACGGCGCTGCATGTCGCAGCGCGCCGGGGCTCGGCGTGGTTCGTGGAGGTGCTCCTGCTGGCCGGCGCATCAAATGCCCTGGAAGACAACTACGGCATGCGCGCTGTGGATGTCGCATTGCGACACGGGCACGCCGTCGTCGCTCAGTTGCTGTGGGCGGCCGACTGTGGAACTGGGGTCGACGTTGTCTGCGACACCGGCATTCGTGCCGGCAGTGAGGACGGCCCCCCAGCCTCTTCCAGAGGCCAAGGGGGGAGGCGGCGGCGGGCCAAGGCGCAGCACACCGATTGTGCGGCAGCCGCTCCAACACCTGCAAGAGGAAGCGACGCCTCAGCACCGCTTGCCCATGGGCGCCTTGCAAGGAGCCGGAGGGGGCCCACCGGCCATGGTGGCTCGAGCAAGGCGGCAGTGCCAGACGACATACTGCGAGCTTGAGCTAGTGGTCTTGCAGCTCGTGGTGCTCAGGCCCCCTACAATAACCACTTGCCTGTATAAGTATTCTTCAACTACCAGCATGAATTTGTGCCAGATGCTGGCTGGATGGTTGGCTGGATGGATGCTGGATGGTTCTTTTAAAGGTGGCCATTGAAGGAAATATTTTTCAATGACCTTTGCCTTGACATTTGTTCCTTCAAGCAGTGACTGCCCTCGAGTCGCCACTTGAGCAGCAAGCATAAGAACCGCCGGAGGATATAACACCAATTCTGTCATGGAACTTGCTTGACACGTTCGACTTCCATAGTAAACAATGAGGATGGCTGCTGCACTTCAAAAATCTACAGGGGAATTGAGCCATTCGACGTGCTCCTTCTGAGGAGCCTGTGCAACAAGGCCAGGCTAGAATGCATCAAGTGGTGCCTATTCTGTGGTCACTGCACCCTTGGCCCTACACGCACATCTTCTAGGACATATACAGTCTGTCCGACTGAAAAGAATTTGTATCAGGCTACAAAAAGGGGATGCCAAGGTGGCCCTGGCTTCAGTAGTGTAGGTATGAATGGCAAAGTTTGCCGCAGACTAAAGTTTGCAGCCAAAACCACCTAGTTAGTCAATCAGACCTCAGGAGGCTCCATTGCAAGAGTCCACTGTATTTCCACCAGCATCCCCAGAACTTACATCAGATCTTCCAATGCCACTGACAGGCGTCGGCTTTGTTGAGGCAGGCTGCCCGGGCACCTCCAGGTGATGCATCTCCTTCTGCACCTGCTCCAGCCTCCGCATGACGTCCAGTCTGTCTGAGCCGTATGCGCTGGGTATCTGCAATGGCACCACGTCCAAAGTCAGGACGGATGTTCCGCCCATACCACAGTCAGGAGCACTCAGTGTCACGGGCGGGCGGGTGCTGTATGGTGCCTGCAGATGTATGGCAAGGTGGTTGTCGCATATGTCAACTTCAAGGAGAAGCCAGTCATTAACCATCACTTCTGCTGACTGAGGATCAAGCCACATTGAGATGCTCCAAGACAAAATATGGCAGAATTCAGATGACTTGCAATGCTGTTGAGAGCCCTACCAGTCCAGGGATGTACTTCTGAATGGCTGCAAGTATGGCTGCATGCCCTACTGCTGTGACCTGACCGTGGATAAAAGATAGCATTCAGATTAGCCACGACTCAATTCAGCCACGGAGGACTGCGTACTTCTCTATATTGTGCAATGTATGCAGCAATCAATAATGGCCTCCATAGAGAGAAGCAGGACTGTGCTTGATGTGTCGATGTGGGTCCTACTTTAGTTGAATGATGATGACCAACTCTACTAGCCCTCAGCTGCACGTGTGGCGCAGGTAGCTCAGCATTGGATTACCGGCAGCAACATGAGGAAGCCAATGGGGATGACCGAGGCCAAGTCTGTGAGAGTGCGCCTCAGAATCTTGCGCTCCCGCACTGTGAGCTCCTGTCCAGCGACGCTGCGACGTAGGAGGACCATCGCTGCAGCGACGTCGGTGCTTAAGAGTTGGGTTCCCCTCCATGCATCCTGCAGTATCAGAGAAGAATAATGAAAGCATGTAAATAGCAATTCATACGACTGACATGAGAAACCTAATTTCATCTGTCAACCTGCACATGCAGAAATTTACACTGACTTCCCAGCAGATACAATGCTCTCTTCAATAAACTCAGTGAATCTGCACCGCACATGCAGTATAGGTGCTAATGGGCTGGTAGCTCACGGCGCCAGCATCCTTGAGCTTCTCCACAGACTCGTTGAAGAAGTTGCGGTAATCTCCCATGTCTGTGTCCAGAGAAGGTGTGGCCGGTTGCCTCCCAAATGGGGACCAGAGGCGTGGGCCCGTCACTGTAACTGGCGGATCCTTGGAGTCCTCCTTCAAACGCATCATGAAATAATTGATTTTTGCATAAATAAGAAGCACCAAGGAGATCGACATTTCTACGTGTAAAAGTATGGTCTACTACACCTCGGCTCGCTCTCAGCTTGTTGTTTAGGTTGCTTGCCATAGCCAATGTGCTCACCGTGCTGCTGGTTGAGCATTGCCTGAGGCGCTCCTCCAGGATGCTGAGCTCCTGTCGCAGGACCTCGAAGCGCTCCGCTTCCGCTCCAATCATTGCGCCAGCAGCCTCCTCCATAGCTGCTGCAGCTTCTTCCTCAAACTCTAACGCTTCCTGTATTTATGTGAATCATATAGAGGATGTTCATTGAGTCTGCGCAAATTCATGCTGAATACCCATTGCCTCTAAGTATCTAGCCCTTAGGTACTTGTAATCAGCCTTACAATATCACCCAATTACACTTACCTTGGGAGGTACCAGGCCTTGCAGCGGTCCTAATGATTGCTCCTTGTCAACCCTCGAGTGGAAAATTGGCACGAGCTGCACCGCTGTTCCCATGAGGGCGCTGCTCGCCTCACTCACAGCAGACGACAGCCTGCCAACAGAAATACTTGCTGAGACTTCTGGACTGAATGCTCCACAAGAGCGTCCGCAGTACATGTCAGGTACACCACATTGACAGAGCGTCCTTGCCACTGTGCTTGGCTTGCATGCAGCTACCTGCTCATGTTTCTCACAGTCTGACGCAAGATCAGAGTAGGACAGTCCACCTGGTCAGCAGCAAGCCCCCGCGAGGTTGCACGGCGTTGCTGTCTGCTTGCCTCTGCTCCCTCGCTTTGTCCCTCTCCTCTTCCTTCCTTTGCTTTCTCTCCTTCGCCTGAACCTGCACAGTCACAAGAGCCAGGACCCCCTTTAAGGTCTGCAGATGTCTGAAGCATCATAACTCATTCCTTACATGAACAGGGACACAATTGTCAAACTACACAGCAAGCAGTATACTGGCTAGACGCCTGCCTTCCTCTTCCGCTTGCTCGCTTCCCGCTCTAAGGCCTTTGCCTTGAGTGCCCCTTCGAGCGCCTCGACCTCCCGCTTCAGCATCTTCACATTCTCAAGCTCCGCCTTGGCAGCCAGCAGCTTCTCAGTGCCGCAGCCCTTGCTGCTGCCAGCGTCTGAGGCCGCCACCAGCAGCTCCAGCTTCCTGATTGTCGCCTCCACGCCACCCAGGACCTGCGCTCATGCACGCAGAATCATCTCATACATCCACAGACTATACTGCTGATTGATGCTCAGAGTGTGGTCAGGAAGATGGAAAGCAATAGAGGCTTCCACACCAATGTAATGGGAGCTTGGTGCTCCACAAAGTAAGAAAGTAAGTGTGCTCTGCTTTGCACATTCAACTTAAGGACTGAATGTCAGAGTAACAACCTCATCCAGCGCAGACATCCCCGTCGAGACCTCCCGCAGCTCCCTCTGCTTGGCCTCGTGAAGGGGTGTCGTGCTCGAAGTCATGGCCTCCCCAGCCTCACCTTGCTCCTCGCCCCCTCGCAGCAGCCTGCTGAGCGTCTGCCCGACCCCTGTGGCCACTTGTCCGACTCCCTCCCTGTGGCCAACAGATGAAGAAGAAAATCTGAATAGTGGTGCTGCAACAACTAGACAGCTTGTCACTAGGCTTCTGCTGGTTCTACGATCCATTGCATGTCAAAAGGATTACTGGACAAAGTATGATAGAGGAGCTTGATATCCTCAAAACAGTTACCCAACAGCATACCGATCTAGAGTGTCGCTTTTGATGACAGCCTGCACTGCTATGGCTTCTGTACATTCTGATAGCCTTCGCTTACTGCTGGAGGGAAGCAGGAACAGAGGACTTCAGAACCTCAATTATCAGAACCTATGAGAACCAGCTATATCAATAGGAGTGCAATGTGCGGTCCACATTCTCCTCTGCCCGTATTCATCTCAACACGCAGCTACAATTGACCAGTTAGGCGTGAGGTAAAAATTTGAAGAAGCTTCGACATCTGCAAAGGCTACTCATGCTCACCTGTCCCGCAGGAACATTGCGGCACGTGACGAGGGCTTGCCAGCTACCCAAGCGCTGTGAGTGGAGAATGTGCAGATCCACGCTCGACAAACGCCCTCTGCTTTTGAGATTATACTCTTAAATTCCGCTGGCGATGTCAACATCCCATTCTCATGTTGGTGGACCGTGGCTCTGTGCGGTTGCTCGCTGGGCGGGAAGAAAGGCAGCCAGGCTAGCTCCTCAGTCACAACCTGGAATTGGAGGCAGTCAGCAGCTGCAGACTTGTGAGATGTGCTGACAAGACTTGCTATAAATGAATGCTGTAATGTTCCTTTACTATGACGATCAGGCAATGCCAAAGACCAACAACCCAATCGCAGAATACCAGCAACTGCAATACCAGCAAGAGTGCTCCGTGCAGTAGGCTTACATTCTTGACAGAAGAGCATTGAAGGCTGATGATGTCTGATGCTATACAGACTTAAGCGACTTCCAAGGTTCTGCATGACTTAAGCTAGAGTAGGATCTCCCACCTCCACAAATAGTTGGTAAGAGCGCACACTGGCCAGCTCGGGAAAGAAGAGAACGCTGCCGCCTTCCAAATGCCTGTGCTATGATGCAGCAGCAGTGTCAGAGCCAGACTCAGTTGCTCCTCCTTCTAACACTATCCTCCCAACCTATTCTGTCAAGGGGAGGCTCCAAGAAGTTAAAGGCCTTGAATTACGACAATGTTTGAGTTACTCCGAGCTTCTTGTGCGATTGAAGTATAGTTTCCTTTCAATGGTTGCAAGCTGGCTGACCTGAGCAAGCTGGCAATGCTTTTGTCTGCATCCAGCGAGCCCCTGGATGCAAGGAAAGACCGTGTGCTGCGGCCCAGGGCAGCAAACACGCCAAAGACTGCGAGGTCGCTTCCAAGGGCCTGCATATAAACGTGCCAACAGAGGACACGGTGAGAAGGTCATGGAGCCAAATGGCATGCTGACCTTCTTTCAGCCCAGCTTTGACACGTGATACAGTAAGAAGTCAGTCATGACAGAACATTTATATCAGGGAGAAATACATAGTAAGAGGTACGCAGATTGTCGCTCTGAGAGATAGTCAGAGGAACAAGTAGACTAGTAGCAATGCCAATGGCAGTAGAAGTCGCACTTGCAGTAGCTGTAGCAAACAACCAATAACAGTAGTCGCAGCGTTGAAGCAAATATACACTACAATACCGAAGTCGAAGGCTGTCAGAGCCTATCCCTGAATCCTCAGCTCTAATACTAAGCGCATAAGCGCAAACCCCAGGCTTTCAGTACCTCAAGGTCCTCACAAGTCCATGAGGAGTACACGCCCTCCCTCGAGATCGCCTGCCGAAGCTGCGCCTCCAGGAACTGCACCCAGAAGGCCAATTCTGGCTTGCCGCTGCCGCTCGTGTCTCCGCCACATGCGGCCGCTGCTCGGGGGCCCATGACATGCAGGAAGGTCTGCGCCAGCCCAGCGAGGGCGGCACTCTGCTGCGCCGCCTCCAGGGAGACAGCATCTGCTGTCAGCTGGATCAGGTCGCCGGCCTCCTTGCGCAGCGCCTCCGTGAGCGCTGTTGGCAGGGCCGCCGCCAGTAGCAAAATGGCACCACAGACGCGCAGCGCCAGGGTTGCCAGGACTGCATTGCAATCATGGTCCAAGGAACCATATGCAGCCTCCGAGCGCCTGCCATGGATGATGCAAATTGAGGAATTTGTCATGGATGTGTTGTTGCGAGTACGTTTAAGTACTACTAAGAGCGTGACTCTAATTTGGACTAAAGGTCACATTTGCATCCTGCGACATGGGTGTACATGTTTACATGCTGACCACAAGGTTGATCTTCTTAGAGTCTGTGCACTTTGTAATAAAGCAGAGGAGATTACTATTAAGTCAGACACCTTGTGATGGTTATGTAGGCACAACACATAGTGGACACGGTCAGTAAGACAGTTGATATCATAACAGGCTCAAATGGATGATGCAGAGTAGAGATGTGCAGTGTTGCTCGCTCACGAGAGCGGTGTCAATGAAGCGTTGACGAAGCTGCCATTGAAGGCGCGGAGCATTGCCGAGACCTGGCCCGGGTGCACATCGGCCCAGAACCAGCGGTCCAGGCTGGGATCACCACGCGACGCCAGCGACTCGCGGACGTGCCCATCGAGCTGAGCGAGCAGCGGCGCGAAGCTGCTGACCAGGAGAGAGTGGCGGCCATGAGCTACTCAGCTTACACAAGGACGTCATGGCCGGCCGTCGGCTGCATAGTGACGTACAAGAGATGGTTGACGTGACCATCAGACTGACTGCAGACCAAGTGGCCAACCAACTACAGCTACTACGGCTCTCGGCAGCGTACCTTTGCGCCACAGCGGCGCTCACGCGGCTGCCCTGCCCGGCGCCCCGGTCCTCCGCGACCTCAATGACCGCTGTGATTGCTGCAAGAGCCGCACCCTGCAGCAGAGACGCGATCGCAACCTGGGGGTCAGCTCATTAAGGTCGACCACAGGCGCGAGTGCACCATGGCGTCTGGGACAAGGTGAGGCAGAGATGGGTTTAAGGTTGGGGTTTTAGGGTTAGGGTTAGGAAGTACGATAAGGGTTCAGGGCAGGGTGAGCACCTGGTGGGCGACGGACCGGGCCCACGCGGCGTCGCCCTTGAGGCCGAGCCAGCCGCGCGGCGCGAACCACGGCGCCCGCCGGGCG
>WELB01000022.1:588536-613813 GCA_009602725.1 Spirogloea muscicola
GCGGCCCGCGGCGGCGGCCCCGCGCCTGGCGCCGCCGCGAGTGCCGGAACCGCGACGACAGCGAAAACCAAATCCGATAGCGACGGCGGCAGCGGCGGCGGCGGCGACGGCGGCGGCGGCGAGCTCGAGGCGCTGGCGGCCGAGGCCCTATGCCAAGTGCTGATCAACGGCGTGGAGGTCTGCATCGAGGACCTCCCGGTGGCGGCGGCGGTGACTGTGGGCGTGGCCGTTTACCCGCCGCCGTTCTCGTGGATAAATCACAGCTGCAGGCCCTGCGCGGCTTTCACGATCAATTGCGCGCCGCGATCCGGCGCCGGCCCGACTCTCAGCCTCAGAGCCCTCAGAGACATTGCCGGCGGCGATGAGATCTCCATCGCTTACGTTGATGTAATGAGGCCTCCGGCCGAGCGCCAAACGGATTTGCTAACGCGATTCTGCTTTAAATGCGACTGCCCACGATGCGCTGGGGCGCCCATTGGCATGGCCGATCGGCGCCTGGCGGCCGTCGGCGGCTGCGCTTCCGCCGCCGGGTCGTGCCGTGGCTGCCTCGTCCAGGAGGCGCTGGTGTGCTCGCCAGTACGACCCTAAACCCTACGTACCCTAAACCCTTATTCCCAAAGAGATTGACGTACTTTGCCTGTAATGTTGACTCAAAGCTTCAAAGCAAGTGCAAGTCCACTGAGACAAGCATAGCTGAAAACCCTTGATTCCTAAAACCCTTCACCTAAATCCACACCCTAATCACTAACCCCAAACCCTACCCTAGACTCTAACCTAAATTTAATATCCTTCAATTCCTAAACTCCTACAGCCCTAAAACTACCTAAACCCTGGCCTTGTAGGCTTCTGGGTCAAGCACTCAGGAGCTGTGTCTGGCAGGCTAGCAGCCACCCTTGGAGCCCGGCGGCGTTGCCAGCGGCGGCGGAGGCGGCAGTGGCGGCGGCAGCAGCGGCTGCGACACGATCCACGTGTTCCGGTGCGACGAGTGCGGCGGGCGCCTGGCGTCGTCGGCGCTGGCGCGGAGCCTCGAGCTCATTGGCGACGACGTGGCTGCTGGCGTGACGGCGCTGCTCTCCGCTGACGATGGCAATGGCGGCGGTCCGGCGGAGGCCTTCCGACAGCTGGAGGACGTCATTGTGGAAGCGCTCTCGCGTGAAAAGTTGCCTGTTGATTGCTTCTTGGGTGACCGGCCGTGCAGAAGCGGCTGCATTAGTGGAAGCAAGCAGCAAATGGCTGCATCGGACTATGACGACAGCGATGAGGCGGTCTTATCGCTCGACCCTCCGCTAGGCAGCGGTGGCTACCATAGCGAGCAGTCCGCTGCAATAGCCTCCAGAATGACCCGCTTGGGCAAGCTCTCTGGCGACGAACAGGTGGCGACCACGGTCGTGCGCGCGCTGCACGAGCTCCACGCCACGTGCCTCGAGGCGTACGCCGCCGCAGCGTGCGCTGCGCACTGCTGTGTGCTGGCAATGAGCGGCTGCGGCGGCCCGCAACTTGGCGCAGCGGTCGTGTATGCGGCAGCTTTGGCGCTGGCAGCAGACGCGCTCGTGCGCGAGGGCGAGGCTGGCGCTGCGCCACTGGCGGGCCGCTACTGGCTGGACCTTGGCAACGCCCTGGCCTTGCTTGGCTCAGAGGCAACGGTGCTCCAGCTAGCGATCACGCCAGCGGCCGCCCTGGTTGGCGTCAGGCTCGTGCAGGATGCAGCGGCTCAAAGTCCTGGCAATATTGCTGCTGTTCTTGACCTCCTTGTCAATCTCGTGGAGATGGCGGCGTTGCCATCCATCGACAACGGCATCAATACCGGCTGCTATTCTGCTGGTGCTGCTGTTGCACTTGCTAGCCAAGCGAATGCAGCCACTGCAGTCTGCTATCTGCGAGCGCTTGAGCTTCTCACTCTCTGCCACGGCCCACAGCATGCCGCCACAGTGCTCGCACGTGACCGCCTGTGCAGCAGCCGGGCACTTGGTGCATCGGCGGCTGAACAAGCTTTGTCGCCAACAAGGTGAGCACCTCAAGAATTAAATGGAAATCCTGACAATCCATTGCACCCTTTGTCGACTATTTTGAGAAAACCTGAGCCCTGACTTCTAGCTGAATGCTTCAGCCCACTTTCACCTAAACATACCTCCAGCTTCTCAGTTTCTCAATGCCATCCACTACCCTGATTGTCAGGTTATTGACCTTTTCAGTCTCCTAATCGATCAGAAATTCAGTCAAGTGTCAGATTTGCCCTGCTGTGTGTGATATCTGGACCCTTAACGCCTGGTCTACCGAAGCTGCTAAAGATTCGACCTTGCTGTCAACTGCAGGACTTCATCACCCAAGGTGCATTTGATGCAGGAACTCCTTCAGCTGTGACATTCAGAGGGTGTTAGTGGCAATGTTGGCCGTGCGTCTGGCGCTGCATGCAGGAGATTGTCCAGTCGCCTTAGCAGACACAGGCAACAATGCAGGCTGCATTGTCAATCCTCTCCACCATCTATGTCACAATCACACTTGTGACCTTCAAAAGGTTCGCCATTGGACATGAGAGGTGGCGCACTGGCATTGCAAACACAAGCTTCCGACTTCCCAAATAGGTACATGGAGTTCTGCAAGCTTCCACCATGTTGCAGGGTATCAAGGGTCCGGTTCTTAGGCATCACAAATACTCAAGGGCATGCAGTAGGCATGCAGCGTGGTAGCGGAGTCTGCCGCACTGTCTGACGTGCTCAGCACTTCTGTGACTTGATAAGAGCAGTGACAAAATTAGTGGAGAAGGCGCCCAGTTTGTCTTCTAGGAGATGCTTGCAGTTCCACACAGACCAGCAGGCACCGCAAGATGCAATGTATTGACGTTCAAACTACTGCCTACTGGTCGCCTAGCTTGTCACTGAAACTGCTTCTTCTAGCTGAAGAGGACAACAACAGTACATGCCAGATAATGTCTGCCTGGCCTGCTCAAGCGAAGCCAGCCTCAGCCAAGGTATCAGAGATTCTGGGTTTGATGCCCGTTGCAGGCATCAATGTCTCCGGCATGACAAGTCAAGTCTTGACTTTTGAAACGATGAGGCCATTTGAAGAAAGGCTCTTCGAGTAGAGGGCGATGGCTGTAATCGGCCAGCCCAGGAAAAGAATGACAATGGCTGTTTGGGTTTCTTCTGACCTCGAGGGAGCCAGGCGTGGCCGTCCATGGCAGATGACGGCATGCTCTGGGGAGCTTGGCTCCACTCAGAAGCTTCTGCAGCTCAACCAGCCGGTGCGCATCGCGGAGCCTTGCACTGCATGCCTTGGCCTGAAGAGAGGCCAGGGAGCAATGGCCAGCGCCTGGGGAGTACTGCAGCATTTCAGCAATTCTGAAAGCCATAGGGGTCGGACACCGATGAGTGGAGTGGATCTACACCCCAAAGGATGCGAGCCCCACAGCACCTTGCTCTCCACCATCGGCCCCGCCAAACGGACCACTTGCGGTGCCGGTGACAGCCCTCTCTGCACATTGCGGAATCATTAAGACTGCAGCTTGTTGGACATAAATGGTCAATGCATCTTGGTAAGATCAACCATTGAAGTGCTGAGAGACCTATGACCATCAGGCTCTGATCTAGCTCAATGATGAGCAGACAGGTTACCAAGTCCCCTGTACAGCAATGCTGGTGCAGTCTTATCTCGACCAAGTCCCTTGCAAAGCATCAAACGCAGACCTGTGAGGTTGCTGATGACAGTGGGGTTGCGCTGCGCCAAGAGCGCCTTGAGCTGGTCGCCACCAGCGCCCAGTAGGAGGCTCTTGAAGCTCTGGCGCTGCTCCCGTGCGCTGCTTGTTTTTAACAGGTCCTTCTCAAACGCAGCAAGTCTCTCAAAAGTCATCGATGGTAGGCACAACAAAATCTGTATTTGCATGGAGTCATAAGTCAGCCTCCCACGAGAACGGTAGGCAACAAAGGATGCCGCAAGCTTAAGTCCCTGATGTACAGCCCTTGCTCATTTCAAACTAAAATGGCTAAGATTTACCAAGGCACATTGTTGATTTACCAAGGCATACGAGACGCGTTATAGTCCAGCTGACATTGTTCTGACATGACTACCGCATGTACGAACTACAAGTGAATTTGGATTAAAGACCTTTTCAGAAAGAGTTTGCTGTGCCAACTGACCTCACGAGGCGCGCTCGAGAAGGGAGAGAGGCGGATGTATATTTCTCTTAGTAAGCCCACTAGCTCGGACTGGAAAGAGGAGTTTGACTCCAAGGTAAGACCTTGTATGCCCGCTAGGAATACTTCCTTGGCAACGACAGCCAAGAGCAGGGTGCCGGCCTGTGTCGTAAGTGCAGGCCAGGCTGCAATAGCATTGCAAAAAGAAAGAGCTTTGTGGGCCGAATCGCTGTCAGGCCAATTCATTGCCTCGGTGGCTAGCTGGAGGGCAGCTTCTGCCACCGCTACATCGCTTATGAAGAAACTGCAAAGGTCACAACCAGATCAAACTCAGACTTCAGACATCAGTACTACATGCCAGAGTTGAAGCTGCAGTCAGATGACGTAGTCGCACATGGCAACTGCTAATCATGCCTTGTACTTGCATCATGAAGCACAGCTTCCTATAGATCTTGCTGCCTAAAGTTCTCATCAAGCTCTCATCAACCACATCATCAACAATGCAGACGACATATTGTACCTGAGAAGATCTCCTCCCTGCTGGCCTGCTTCAGAGGGAGCTGCCCCCGCATGCACTTCATGAGAAGGCCTCTCTCTTTCGTGGACTTCTGTGCGGGCTGATGCAATCATCATGAGAAGGCCACAAGCTTCCCTGGTGAAATCACGCAGCAACTTCTCTTCCAATACCTCCACACTCGTTTGTTGCTCAGAGCCGGACCGTTTTGCCCCCCCCATCATGGCAGATGTCTCTGCACTGCTCTTCAGGGTAGCCCATGCAATGGACAGCGCTTTCTGGTTGTGGATCACGATGGGCGAGATAAGGGGTCTCAGCCAGGCATGCCACTGTGCAGGAGGGCAGTGCTTCAAAATGGGGCCAATGATGACACGAAGAAGCTGTCTTTGATGTCGGTGCTCCATCGAGTCAAGGCCCTCTAGAAGTGCCTGGGATATGTCGAGCACTCGCGGATTGCAGCTCTCAAAGAAGGCATCACCCATTCGCATAGCCGCTGCGCCAATAGCATTATACCTGCACAGCCTTCTCCAGTCAGGCATTCTGCATCTGATTGACCGAATATAATTTGAAGAAAATGATGGTCTTACTAGATTATCTGAGTTTAGCAGTTCAGCGCGGGCAGTACCAGATCCTTTTATCCTGTGAGTACCATAAGCCAACCCTGCTGCTCTAAGACAAGAATCCGCTCCTATGGCATAGACACAGTAGCGCTTATCTGGATTGCCTTGTACAATGACTCAACTCAGACGACTGTCCTCTAGTACATTGTTCGCAGAGAAAGTACATGCTAAAATATGCTCTGGCAAATCTTGCTTGCGTATGCAACACTTGCACTTGTGCAGATCCGTGTTGGACGTACCCGCTATCTCGGATGCCTTTCAGCCAGGCGCGGATGCTGTTGACATCAGTAGCCATCTCCATCGTCAAGGAGCTGCCATCGGCGTCCGCATCGGCTTCATTCTGCAGAGCTGGGATAGGCGCCACAGCACCCAGGAGTGCCGCCTGTTCATGAGGCCCCATCAGGAGGGCCAGCTGGAGGCCCTTGGGCAGCACTGATTTTATTGCTGGGGTCCACAGACTGTGTATGCATCTGAGGAGCTGCAGTACAGCACAACAGTCATTCAATACAACATGCACAGGAAGAAAGGTTGGCAGCTATAGAATCTGTACAGAAGCATACAAACAGATGTCTGGCAAGTGTTGATGCCTTTTCTTGGTTACCACCAGATTGTACACAACCTGGAGAAGGGGTGGGAGTATCCACTCAAGGTGAGGCAAGAGAGGATGCCGGCCACCAGGTATACCAGTAATGGAAACAGCCCGTCGTAGTGCTTTCTCAAACAAGGTAACAGCATAGAAAATCCACCATATTTCTGTGGTGGAGTTGTTGTCTGAAGGGGCAGCAGTCACAGCAGCTCCATCAAAGGCTGCATCTAATCTAGAAGATAGTAGACGGGCTAGAGCATGGCCACTTGAGAGGTAGAGATGCTGCCATTGCTGGTCAACCCATTTATCTCTGACGGGGCTCAACAACCAATTTAGGACCTGAGCCTGCTCATCAACCCTGCATGACAATATTATCTGTGAGGACAATTGTGGCAGACCTATGCTTTATATTAGCCCGCGTACTCCAATGGGGTACATGTTACTCCAGCAGTGATTTGGCCAGCAGTGCTTAGCAATTATATACATCACCTTCGAGAGCACTTCACAAACAAGTCACGTCTACGACACGGCATAGTGTGCTAGTATCCACTCTGACTGGCAAACTATATGCCTACTTCTTTGTCAGAGTTGAAGCTGATGATTGCAAGACATACCCAGCTGCACCTCCTATCATCATAAGAGCCTCTCCAAGCAGATTGTGCTCCTTCTCACCAACAACATTTTGTTGGCGCATGCGCTGTAAAGATACAACAAAGTCCTGCCAGAAACTAGTAGATGGCTTGTCAAATATGCATGCTGGCTCCAGATGATATTCTTGAGTAGCAACTAGAAACAAAACTTGCTGTCTCTAGGGGCCTGCGATTCACAGCTCACATTAAGCTGCAGATAGCAGCAGATATGCTTCCCTGAAGGATGATCAGAATCACAATTTACAATGCCAAGTGCGGAACTGCTGTTTTTGTACTCCTGAGGCAGACCTTTATATGTGGCACAAGTACAGCTCCAGCAGTGCGAGCAATACGAAGAATAGATGTGCAGACTTGTACCCTCGCGTGGAGGATTGCAAGGTCATCTGTCAAGAAGTCACTGGACTGGGAAGGCAAAGGTAGAGCATCCATATGAGGCGTTCTTTCGTAAGACCAGTCATTGCAAAGTGCATACACGACTAACAACATCATTGCAGCAAGTCATCTTTCATTTGCACACAAACAGCTCAAGCGTAGTGGCACATTGTAATGGCTGAATATACCTGCTTGAGAGCTGATAGAGCAAAGAGGAAGGAGAAAAGTTTCTGCACTACGACGAGGGCAGCCTGTGGGTTGTGCCTCAATTGAGGACGAAAGGAGTCAAGTAGACGCCCTTTCATCTCAATATGCTGCGGATCTTGCCAATTTACAGCAAGGACCATCTGCAACATGCCTGCAGGAATGGTCAGCTTCTTGATCCTTGGACCTACTTCGAGTACAGACGACAGGCTGAGCTAAGCTCTCATCTTGCAATGACATCATGAATAAGTGGAGTTGGTGCTGATGTGTGCTTATGCATGAAACATGTACACCATGAGCCTCCAACTTCTGTCAAAATCAATGCTTTAAGCGACATGCTTTAGGAGACATGTAATACCCTCACGACTTCCACGGACTATTGTAGCAAACAGCTCACGCACGTTGTAATATCAGATCAAGGTCGCGTCCGCTCCCAGTCGGTGCAGCCATATCTGCGTCTGCCAAAACAGAGTCAGGAATGGCCGCCATCATCGTCTCGAGCATCACTTGACAACCACCGATCGTGATCACTGCCTGCGTAGATGTGATAGACGGAAGGGTCAGCAAAGTCTTTCCTTTACTACAGGGTACTCATGCTCATATTGGGTTGTGCTCAAGCTGCCAAAAGAGGAACAGCATCAGTGGCCAAAGAGAGCGAAGGTGTTGACAGCTTGCGTCCCATTTACACCTCAACTACTTGATATGCTGATAGGAGGAATACATTGAAAGCTCATTTCACAGGCTGCTCATACGCAACAGGAATCCATACTAGATGCCTGAGGGGGTACAGCAATTGCTGCTACAAGAACAAGTATGCTGACAGATTGGGTACACATGTACACCTCGAAGAATGTACATGGGTAACGTGAAGAGTATGAGATACTCACAGAAGGAATGCCTTGGAAGCTCGCTGATGCATGAGCAACAGGAGTGATGGTGGCTTCCAACTTTTGAGCTACTTTGCTAGCTGTCAATAGTGGGTACTGTTGAGTGACAAGCCTGATGAGTTCAATCTGTACAAGGCACAAGCTTGTGTTTAGCGAGTCAATGTCACTTGAAGGGCCTGCCTACATGCTTTGGCCTCCATGTTGGAATACGTCATTGGCCCCAGAGATGCAGAAATCAGATGCTCTGGCTTGCTTGGTGCACATCCTGAAGAGTACAAATGACTAAGCGTACCAGGCGGCTGCGATGCTGGGCAAAATCAGGTGAGCCACTCAGCTCCTCAAAGCCGTGCTCATCCTCCTCTGGACCCTTTCTCAGAAGTCTCTCAGCCACCACATCAAGTAATGATGCGACCACCTCAACATTTACCAGGATACTAGCATCCCTCCTGACCTTCATGTGCGAAGTGCTACCACCTATGCCATGCTCAGCAGCGCCCTCCACTTGTGCAGAAGCGAAGCTTTCTCGCAACAGTGTCTGCAAGCAGCACATAATGCAAGTCAGCATGAGAGTAAGCTGCTCGATGAGGTAAGTGTCCAAAGCTTACCGCAGCTCAAGATCTCGAACAAGCAATCGTCCTAGCTTCTGAACCAAACCTTTGATAGGATCTCCAGACATGCTTTAATTATCTCACCTTTACATGGCCACTTCTGCTTCAGATGAAGTGGACCAAGCAATGTGTATATTGCAGTAGGGGCATTGGATCAGGCAGACTCACCAGCCAAAGTGGCAACGTCAATGAGTGGAGCACAAACGAAGGATGCTGGAAGAACCAAAGCATCTGCAAGCACAAGGGTTCAAGAAGCCACCACAATAGTGCTTGATGCCCTCCAGTACGTCCAAGACTGCTCAATTGTGCAAGTGCTAACATCATGGCAGACGAAAGAGCTGCTCCCGCACACCGCAAAGACTAACCTCAATTGCTGCCCAGATCTCATCTGCAAGCTCTAACACCTGGAATAAAGGACTCTGGCCACTACATTGACAGGACTCTTCACAAAGTAGTGACAGACACAAGCGAGAGCACACCATCGACAGAAGAGATAGTTTCCTGCTATGATAAGAAGCTTGCTATATTGGGGCACGGCACAAGATCTGCAATGTTGCTGACCTGCAGAAGGTAGACTTCCAGATGATGTGGGTTGTCCTTTATGCAGCTGACAAGGTTATGTGGAGCAAGAGCAACCATAGCCGTACACACACGCTCCGCAAATACCAACTCCTTTTCGCATGAAGTACCATTGCTTTGAAGGCCATCACTTGATCGCAACGTTTCCACTGTTCCAGTCAAGCCATCAAAAACTTGCACCATTGTGGCATCATAGGTGGCTTGAGAATCATCAGCAGGTCTCTTCCTGTGAATCAGGTTGACAGATACAAGGCCTATCAGCATGAAGTACAGATCTCAGATGCTACTCACACATTTCATTCCAAGATGACTTATGTGAGTTCGACTGATTGACCACTCATGACCACTTGCTGTGTGAAGTCATTGAGAAGCAGTGTCAGGCTCAAGCCCTCGATGCCAAAATGCACCTGGAGGCGACCATTTTCAGGAACTCAACAGCAGCCAGCCGAAACTCTGATGCTCGTAGCAGGTAACAGCACCTGACAAAAGCTAGGATTGAGATGTCAGCTGCAAGTAAAGACTAAGAATCTGGCAACCTGCAGCTGGTCCCACATTCATGAGCACATATGTAGAACAGCATATCGATGTTGCTCTGGAGGAGGGGTGTGCAGAGTGAGCCACAAACGACTCTTATTTTCATTCAGTAGGACAATCAGCAAAGCTACTCACGCAGTGATGAGGTTGTAATCACCCATGGCACTCACAGGTGCCCAATCTGCGTATGCGCAAGCAGCACTCAATGCAGCTGTAACAACCGCAGCGTGACGTTTCGCACTCTCCACGTCATTTTGTTCAACCATAGCCATAGCTGCTGAGAAGTGCTGACTAAGAGCCTGCACAGCACAATCTCATTACCACCAATATCGACTTGCATGACCAATATCTTACAATTTGATACTCAGGAGCATTGTACAGAGTCCTTTTCCATCTCCAGGTGCTCAACTGTGATGGAATCAAAACACGAATGTCACCTGGTAAAGGAAACGAAATACTTCAGGAAGACTTGTTGTCAGGGCTAGCAGCATGCCTCTCCTCTGACCTCCTGCATTCGGAGGAGCATCAGGAAGTTACAAAGCCAGCACCTGACTGTCTGTGAGTGGCCTGTGTACAAGCTCAAGGACAGCACTTCAGATACAGGTACTGAAGTATCGACATTAGAAGACGAGACCTTCGGCTCTCATCTCAGCTCAAAACAATATGAGGTTGCACTGATTAAATTCTGCCGTAAGCAGAGCTGTGTTCAGCAATCTTGTGTCTTACTTGCGATGTCTTCACTGTGCAGCGTCACATCCTCGGGCACAAATTGCAATACCATTGCAACCACCTCTGCCTGGCATACAAAAGCAAAAAGCATGCCTAAGGTTTCAGTACTATGGAGAACTTCATGGACATCACAGACATACTGCCCATGCTTTGCATATGACACCAAGGACACCAGCTTATAAGTCGCCAACATGCTACCTCGAAATTCGTCATCTCATCAGCAGACATGGCAGTGTCAACTGTCACAGCAGTGCTTCAGTGATCTGGTGATCAGCTTCGTGAAGGCCTGCTGAGAGTGAGGAGCTGAACAAATTGATGCCTTACATGAGCAGGGCTTCTACTAGCACTTTCAAGGAGTACTGGCACTAGATCTTTCCAAAACTGTGGCCCTTCTTGCCTGACGACCTGCAGGATTACGAGTGCAACCCTGAGACTACAGTCAATTCTTCAAATGATATACTCTTGTTGCAAAAACCGATTACATAAGGCAATGCAGTGGTGGCATGGCTCTGCGCTTACATGCAATCTCACCTCAACTAGCAGAGCAGCTGTCTTGCTTCTTATGGGCCAGTTGTGGTTGCGCAGTGCACTTCCTTGCAGCAGCTCAAAGACCATCCTAGCTAGTTGCTGACGTTCGTCGCTACTGAAGTCCGCCCACCTTGACTGCGCTACATGCTGCATCAGCTGCACATCTCAGTAATACTGCTGCAATACGGCAGGTATCCCCAACTTTGCAATACTTCTCATGAACACAATGTAGATATCAATGACGTAGCTGCTGCATTTTCAGTCTCAACAGGAGAGGCATTCTTGCAGACCTGCAAAAGTTGCAGACCAAAAAGCTGGACTTCGTTGGGGTGCTCGCACGCAAGCAGCGACAGCGCGAGGCTGGCCACCGCTCTCGGCTCGCCCGCTTTAATCTGCAAGCGACAACACCACAAATTACAAGGCCCTCGGAACGCCAATAAGTTTGTCGTCGGAAGCTGGAGACGTTGTGAGGACTGTCACTGAGCCCTACAGGGGCAAGTCAGCTGGTTAAACAACGTATTTCCTCAGCATTTTTTTTAAAATCGGCTGTGTTTTGCTTGAAGATATCCTGTGTCGTGTTTGAATGGTCTGATGCATAGTTCATACAATAGCGCCAATTATAGCTACAAAGAACTGGAAACATTGAAGAAGAAAAAGGAATTGATATGAAGTACATTCTCAACAGTTATCTATCAGTCCAACTGTCGATCATGCCAGCATATAAGTCATATGTATTGTCACAGCAGCAAGGCTTCTCTGAGCGGCCAGCATGCAGCTCTCGTGGGAAGATGAAGCGAGGGGGAGCGGCCGCCTGCCTTGTCGAGGTACTCCGCCGCGGCGCGGCGCGTGGCGGGGCTCACCCGCCAGTCCAGCGACGCGGCCAGAGCCTGCACGACGGCGGCGCCGGCGCCGGCGGCGGGCCCGNAGCCAGCCTCCCGCCGCCGACGCCGCTCCACTACCGCCGCCGCCGCCGCCGCCGCCGCCGCCATGGCGGCGCCTTGAGGCGCGCCGCGGCCTGGAGAGGGCCCGGGCGCTGGCGGCGGCGCGCGGCTCCCGTGCCGCCATGACATGGCTCTGCCGCAGTCTCAGCGCGAGCCGGCCAGGCGAGCCGAGGCAGCAGGTAAGGCCCCTGCCCGTCTAGTCATGGTCTCAGCAAGTCCCATCTACTTGAACGACGTGTTGAGCCTCATGTCTGCTGCGCTGCTCGTGTGAGCAGAACGGCGTCGTCTTGCCAATGGTCGCCTTCTCTTCTCTCTATCCTGTGGTCCAAGGATGTTTGATCGCGTCCTTGCGGCTGATAGGCGTGAGATCCCCAGAGGGCGCACATGCCGCATCACCTGTTGAGTCGTCATGGCGAAGCGCTGACCCGTTGACGAATTGGATGGTGCCACATTATCGTCCAAGGATCCAGACGTTGGTAGCTAGGGTTTTAGGGTCTTCCTTCTGAAGTGACCTCCATCTCTGATATATGTACTCGGATATTGGCTTTGCAGAAGGGGAAAGCTGCGTTGTCTCAGGCCATCGTTTATGCTTCCAAGAGCTTCACAGGAAGCAAATGCCCCATGTTTCTAACTAAACCCCAGGGTCCGTACTTTCACCAGCCTGGAATGCCTGCTTTGTATAAGTCACTGGTCTCTGTGCCGGGTATGTAGGCAATGCACTGCGCCTTGCTAGCATATTGATTCTACATGCATCGCCAGCACACTGTCGCCTTGCTTCTGCGACAGCTATAGCGGTGTGATGAGATCAATACACCTGATACACAGTGCTGAGTATCAGAAATAGTCTTCAAAGTTTTCTGATCGCTCTGTGCTGCCATAGCAAAAACACATGTCAAACCGCTGTAGAATAGATGGAAGGCATTGTGTGCTGGTGCCAGACACGTCACTGTCACTGGCGTAGCTTCTAATAAGTTGGTTCTTGAGCTCACCCAGTGCTCCTGGACCCGTTCCCGTGAAGCCAGAGCATTGCGGCCAGTGAGGATTGAAGCCCCTTCTGGCCACTGTGCGCCCAGCCTTCGCTATCCGATGGTCGTCATCTGTCGTACGTCACATGGGACGTGAGGTCTGGGACATGTGCTGGGAACGTTGGGCCACACTCACTGGTGCATGAATCCCTCACTGTCACCAGGTGTCCAGGAGTGAGAGGTGACAAGTCTTCGGTGCTTTGCTTGCTCCTGTAGTGCTGATGCGAAGTGCCTGCTGGGGCTCCAAGCCTGCAGTGCCGTCTTGAAGGTGAGGCTTTTTTCATCGCGAGTGGCCAGCCAATAGGCAGCCAGCCGTGCTCTTCGTGCATGCCCTGGTGTTCGGCTGTCCGCAGAAGGAATGCCAAACCTCCTGCCATTCTGACTTGTTGAGGGTCGCGATTTACTACCCTGCCCCACTGAAGCTCGTCTTGGGAAAGCAAGAGGACAGTCGTCATGCAGCCGCCATAATTGCGACAGTCTTGTCAGCTTTAGAACGTCTTCATTCTGCTACGATATCATGAGATTCGTCTCGAATCTGAATGATTTGCATGCACTTATAAAGTTGGATTTGACATGCCCATGTGCCCAAGACTTAGTGGGGAGCTTTTGTTCATCGTGTGTGCTAGTGTTGCTTGCGCATGCATCTCATCGCCCTCCTGGACTTGAAAAGCAGGCTGGAGCTGTATCTGGTCAATGTCCTCATCAGCCAGTGTTTGGCTGCAACAGCACTGTAGCTATCCACCATCTCAATTGCCCCTGAGGAACAGCAGCTCACATGTAGCTGGAACAGTCTCATGGGGAGGTGCATGTCGTGTTTTCTCTCCACAGACAAGACCTCAGGTGATTAGTGGCTGCTCATTGCTGGTACTTCACACATCTTTCTGCACAGTGCTGTTTCCTGGAACTCGGGGTGGCTGACTTGCAGCTGATGGCAGATTCCGCCATCCTGCAGTTGCGCAGAGACTGACGTGAGCATGATGCTTCCATTTGGGTACTAAAGAGTCTCCCCTTCAGCTATGCTTTAGCCGTGTTACCTTAGCCCCTCTTAGCCAAGGACTTTGCTGTGTGTAGCTGAACCTCTTGCCTTCCATTCTAGCCCGAACAGTCTACTGGCTCGGTTTGGCCTCCCTTTCACTGCATGCGCACTGCGTGCCTCCTCTGCCTTGGATATCAGCTGTCAATCACTTCCTGATAACAAATTACCCTGTTTGTTGTGAAGATGCAGTATATCCAGCTGCTCTTAAGGATTTGTTTATGTGGACATTGCTTGATTCCTGCAGTACAACAAGCAAGGTACTGCTGAGAGTCATGTGTGCTCCATGTTGGGTCCTGGAAGCGCTTGCGAGCACCATTTGATGCACTGCTCTGACTTTTTGAAATGCTCAAGGCTGCTGTGACGATATCTTTTCACATTCCTTACGCCACTGAGCGCACCGTGATGGCGGAATCTAAGGGTCTGAGCAGCCGTCAGCTTTCTTTTCTTGGCTGCTGCAATAGCTCTGTAAGCACTTGAATTTAATTCTATAAGTGGCACCTCATTTGTTTAAACTTTCTATACGGTGCTGGCGATATAAGTGCTGGTGTGTTGTCTTTCCAGGCTTTTGACTGGTGGAGGATAGACCTCTGTAAGCAGCTAGGAAACGGCAACCCAGCTCTCCACAAAGTTTCGAATTGAGAAGCGACGGCCACAACACTAAGTGCAATGCATGCATGTCAGCAGAGAGAGTGTAAGGATGACAGTCGTTGCACATCAACTGCACACATAGTCTATTCAGCTACTATTGTTTCTCCTGTATGTCTAATGTCAGCTCCAGTGAAGGTTTAGTGCCAAAGAATGCTGTGACATACCACAGAGATCTGGCGAACATTACATTTATATGCCAGTGCTCTGAGTTAGAATACATGTCAAGCCTACAAGGCAGGGCTTGTCAACCAAAGCAAGCAAGACCTCGCTCTCCTTGACTCGAGCTCCAGTTGAGCTAGCTGCAAGCATGGTAGCCCGCAGCAATTGCTGCAGGAAGAGTGACCACTGAGAAGCCTGTGTTGGTGAAAACGGCTTCCTACAAAGAGGACTCTCGCAGCTGATACTTCTTCTGTCCCACAGCATGCCGGTTCAGGCATCCGAGGTCATTGAGAAGGAATGGTATAAAGGACATGGTTGCTAGTGGAAGGAAAGTGGCAATGCAGGTCCATGCCACCCTCAGGCATTGCCACCATGAAGGTGCTGGGCTTGTCAACTTGGTCTCATCACAAGGGCGCCGCTTATTGCTAGGTCGAGCTTGGCAAGCATGTCAAGAGTATGCTGGTCACACTGCCAGCCCAATGTGGACCACCACCTTGTCCATCCTTCTTGCTGCCCCAGTCATTTAGCGAATTCTAGTGAGAGACAGCACTTTGGGGGCAAAGAGAATCAAGTGGGGAAATTACAACACTGATATGCTAAACCCCACCTGATGTACCTCAAGCCTCCTCAGCAGCGGAGGAACCCTAACAGCAAGTTGGGCGACGGGCTGGTGGAGCACATACGGCAGCGGCCGTCACAAGGTTGAAGTCTGCGACAAGGTGGCAGCGGTGGCCTCATCGTGAGCGAGGCAGGACTGGGCGGTGCTTTCGACGGTTGTGACTGCGGCAGTGGCAGTTGCCATTGCTTCTTTGGCGTTGCCACTGCTCCAAGCGGTCACCGAGCTGAGCCTTAAACACTTTAAACCCTACACCCTACACCCTAAACCCCTAGAATTCTAATCATGTATCCTAAACCCCACTGACTGGAGCCAGTGCTGCACCGAAGGCCGCCATGGCGGCAAGCCGGCAACCGCCATGGCGCCTCGCTCTTTCGGTCATCATGGCTGCCGGTGTAGCTGCCGTATCTACCGCAGCGGCGCCCCGGTTTCCCCATCAAAGCCAAGCGGCGGCGGCGGCAGCAGTTGCCAATTGGGCGCCGCAGCGGCGGTATAACTGGACCGAGCGCTTCTACGAGCAGACGCTGGACCACTTCAGCTTCGGCTCCGACGCCACCTTCCGCCAGAGGTATCTTCTGAATGATGGCGATTGGGGCGGCGCCGACGCCGGCGCGCCCATCTTCGTCTACTGCGGCAACGAGGGCGACGTCGCGTGGTTCGCCCAGAACACGGGCTTCATGTGGGAGATTGCGCCGCGCTTTGGAGCACTGCTCGTCTTCCCGGAGGTGCACCCCCTGCTGGAGCAGACTCGCGGCCCAATGCTGCATGCGGCTGTGACTGATGGATCCTCCACCAGAATTGGCAGTGATCTACGACTGCAACTGCGTGCCCAGCTAGTTGCTACAGTTTCATACCGCCCCAGTGAAGCCTTGAGTCAGTCTAGCGATCAGCGTCAGCAGTAGCTGAGAGTCATTCTCATTTGGGTTCTGCGGTAATTCTTGTTGGGACTGCTTGCAGCACCGCTACTATGGCAAGTCTATACCGGAGGCGGCCGTGCGGGGGGTTGACGGTGAAAGCCTTGCATTCCTTACAGCGGAGCAGGCGCTTGCCGACCTTGCTGCGCTTGTCACAGACCTCAAGACCAACCTGTCGGCGCAGGCGAGCCCGGTGGTTGTCTTCGGCGGCTCCTATGGCGGGAGTAGGCTCGCGAGCCAATCGGATGCCCCAAATCTTATCACTCAGCAGCTGCCGTCATTGTCCATGCCACAGCCGCCAGGCCCAGTCGCCTGCATGAAAGCCCAGCCCTGCATTGAGCTTTGGTGCGGGTTGTATGCATTCGTGGTACAGTGAAGCATGCATATCAGGGTTCTTGGTGACTTTGTGGAAGCTAAGAACAACAGAGCTACTCAGACCTTCATGAGCAGGCACTTGCAAGCACCAGTGCCTAATGTTGCTGTCAAATGCAGTGCCCGATGTGTAGCCTGCACTTTGGTCAAGTTCACGTCCAGTCATGCACGCTAACCCCTTGGATGCCGTGTTTCCATGACGATACTGGCAGTGTTGGCGGCATGGTTCCGACTCAAGTACCCACATGTCGCAACCGGCGCGCTTGCATCGTCCGCCCCCATACTGCAGTTTGAGGACTTTGTACCACCCGATACGTTCTACCGCATCGTCTCTGAGGACTTCAGGGTGCGACTCGTTTTATGGCACAGAGTGACACCACAACGTATAACTTGCAATTTATGACTTCCAACTTGCTTAACCCACTGCTACTAAGACTACTCCCAGCTCCTCAGACAGATAATTGAAAGTAAGAGCTTGCCCTGACCCCTGCCTCTTGTGCATTTGGTGGGCAGCGAGAGAGCGAGACGTGCTTCCACGACATTCGCCAGTCCTGGGCGCTCATTGACGCTGTTGGGAGCTCCCGGGACGGCCTGCAGGAACTCCGCCGCACCTTCCACCTCTGCAGGTCCGCTGGTGGGCGCCTCCATGCTTGCACCAATGTTGCTTTGGCTCTTATGCTGAAGGTCCAGGTATTGCGCTAACATATTTAATTGTATGTCTTACAATCTGAACAGTTTGCATCATGCATATCGAATCATATCTTGTGACCTGCCTGCTGGCTGATCTCTCTGGCTGCCTACTGCCGCTGGCAGCGATCTCAACTCGACTGAGGAGCTCAAAAACTGGCTGGAGGAGGCATACTCGTTTCTCGCCATGGTCGACTACCCTGTGTCTGCAAGCTTCATGATGCCGCTACCCGCCTACCCAATCCGCGAGGTCATGCAGGCTACCAGCAGTAGACCATCTGCCTCAGCTGTTGCTCGTGCTGTTGACACGCTGTATCACTTCAAAGTCCGCAAAGAGCATCTAAATAACTTGAGAAACCAGGTGTCAGAGTCTGCCTTGCATGCTTGTAAGAGCTCGCGTGCAGATGCCAGCCTGCCTTTGCAGCTGCCTAAGCACTTGCTCATGGAAAACCTGACATGTCAGTCAGGAGCGAGTCAGTGCTTTCCTTCTCTCTTCTGGTCGCTCTCTCACTCTTTCCCAGCCCCAACGGACGTGCGCTCACATGATGCATGCAGGTGTGCAGAGCCATGGATGGGCTGCAGGGCAAGAGCTCTATACTGGAGCGTGTGTTCGCAGGTGTGAGTGTCTACTACAATCACACTGGGGCAGCCGACTGCTTCGCACCAGGAGATGACCCGCACGGCATGAGCGGGTGGGACTATCAGGTAATTTGCACCTTCCCTGAATGCGAATCTTGCGCGCTCTCTGCCACCTGCAAATATATGCTGGTTGCTTGTGCAAGCTCTCATGTGCAAGCTGCTGCCCGCTGTGACATAGCCAAGACTTCTGAGAATGGCTTGCGGTCTTGACATGACTCCTGGCCAACATCCCTTCCAAAATATTACATGTTGATTATCTCTGAGGAGGTCCCAAGTCCATGTCAAAGCCTGACCAGCAACCCAGCTTAGACCGAGTCTGAGGCCTGGACAAGCTGTGCATCCCCTCCACCGTACGCCATAGCTGTGCCAAAGTTGTTAGCCCTGGGTCTTAGACAAACCTGATTGAGGTCCTAGACCCAAGACTGGGGCTGACCAAGAAGCATCTGATTGCTGCACTTGCTGTGCTGTCTCAGGCGTGCACTGAGATGGTGATGCCCATGGCCAGCAACGCAAACAACAGCATGTTCCCACCCTTTCGTTGGGATCCAAGTGCCTATGCTGACCGATGTGTCGATCAGTTTGGCGTTCGGCCGAGGCCAGACTGGATCCCTACCGAGTTTGGTGGCAAGGTATGAGTCCTTCCGGTGTAGTGGCCATAGTAGGCCGACTGAATCTGTGAACTTCAGGCTCTTGCATTGGAGCTTTACGTTAGCTGCACAGATTCGTGATATGTTGATAGCCTTCAGTCATTGTAACCTGCTGCTGCTGCGTTAGTTCACATTCACGGCGTGCCTATGAGCGCAGGACATCAAGCGAGTGCTGCGCGACTTTGCAAGCAATATCATCTTTTCCAATGGCCTGCTGGACCCCTGGAGCGGTGGCGGGTAAGTGTCCACATGCCTCTCCTGCACCTGACAAAACGGCCTGTTTTGCTTTTCAAGGACTCTGCCACAAAACCTGCGAATCTGAATACTGAGCAATACAGCCCTTGTACCGAGATTTTGGAGCAGATTGAATATTCCTGATGCTGTGTGATCATGGTGCTCAGCACGTTGACATGAGTACTATATCTCTTTCTGCAGGGTTTTGGAGAATATATCGCGGTCAGTCGTGGCTCTCACCATTTCTGACGGTGAGCCTGGCCTCTGCCACCGAATTCTGACGTATCATGTACACAGCCTCTGTGTACATGATCTGAGAGCCTGAAAGCACGTCCAGTTGACGTGCTCACACTGCAGCGTACATGGCACTGGATTAGCACGATGTGAATAAGATGTGAGAGATGCAACTTGTGAGGGGCTGGGAGTCAGCACCTCATCTTCACCTGATCTCAAGCCACCATTCTACAGGCGCGCACCACCTGGACCTGCGTGCGAGCACGCCAGACGACCCGCCATCCGTGCAGAGGCAGCGGGAAACCGAGTGCCGCATCATCCAGGGTTGGCTGGACGCTTACGCCCAGGCTGACGCAAGGTCGCTGAGGAACTCTGCAACACTGGCGAAGGTCGCTTAGGCCGCAGGTCGACCTTGAATTCTTTCATATGTGGAGGTCCTGCACTCTGGGCAAAAGTAAGCAGTCCAGAGGTGACAACAATGCCAGAGTCTGGGGGTTTGTTGAGGTGTTCACCCGTCCGTCTTGGCCTCTCTGGTGGTCAAGCCAGCCATCACAGCCCTGCTCTGAGCATGCCTTGCAACCAATATTGTGGGTATGGGAATATAGAACACACCAGCCACAAGTGCTCACAGAAGTGGCAGCTGGCGACCAGTGGCATGGGCGCTATGGACACCATGTCCAGCACTGCAAGACCTCACTCTGACCAGACAACCTCTACAAATTAGATCCATGCCCTGTACCTTCAATAAGGGGGCCACATCCACGTACACCTGTCTGAAGAAAGCCAAGTTGGCTGTAGTATCTTGTAGAATCATAAAGAACAATCAAGCACGACCCAAGGGTGAAGAGTGAATGTCAATGAGGGCCAGTCACATGCGCGGTCTCCCTTCCGAGCTGTAAATTCGTACAATGGCAGCGGAGCTAATTGCTTGACGCCCTACTTGAGTGGCAATTAAGGCTGAAAGAAGGAAAGTCAGCTGCTTTACTCAAGGTCAATGGCTCAATGTGGGTGTGACAATGGGGGCTTCGCTTGGCGAGAAGGCCAGTGCTCGCGATGAGCAGCCTCATACGCCGGAGTCTGCATCTCCGTGATCCTGGCAAGGAGGCATCGGGTAAAAAAGATGGAAGTATTTTGATATCAGACCAGAAGTCCTCCTCAACAGACAGATTGGACACAGTGATCAGTGCTGATTATATACACTTGTGCTTGTCAAAATCTCCATTTTCTGCAGAAGATGTTCATGCTGACCTGCCTCTTCAAGAAGGTGGCCTAGGACAAGAGCACCTGCTGATTGTCCGAGCCTTAGCAAAACCGAGCTCGTCGTCAACGCAGATGTCCGCAGGGTCGCTCCTGTTCGAGCGACTCGATGTCCTCCTTGGAGCATCTGCCCTCGTCACCACCCGCTCAAGAAGCTTGATGGGGTCGGTCTCAGCCGAGCATATGAAGCGAGTCCTGTGCTCATATATGACCTGCAACATTACTAGCTCTACTGATGAGTCAGAAAGTGGTCAGGGGACTGACCATTCACCAGTGATTTTCCAAGCTGATTGTGCTTGTGAATACTTCTCAGAATAAAAGCTGACCACTGCATATTATGAGCAGAGAGGACAATCACTCGGCAGCAAACCACTATTCTGCGCATGCCCGCCATGCTCTCAAGGCACAATCGCAAGTGCAGCTCCAATCAGCTGATGAGTGACCAGATAGTCTGGTGACTGATAACATGGCCATTTTGGATACTACGCGTGGCATATATGACACAAGGTTGTGACAGTGAAGCTCTCACATCAATAAGCGTGACAAATCTGTACGCCGCCGTTCGATTTGAGGCACCAAATGCCGGAACACCTTCTACCGCCACAGTGTGAAAATTCTCTGCGCGAGTTTACTAGCAGTAAGTGATTGGGGAACTCAATGTGGCATCCTCGACAGGAGCACTACTTCTGGTGGCAGTCCAATCAATGCAAAGACTGGAGTGTCAGAAGCTTCTTCACTCACTACAGAGAGCAGAGTAGTCAGCAGCTCCGAGAGGCAGCTCACAAAGCTCGTGAAACTGATAGTACGCACCTCCGTTTACGGCAAATGGAACCTGCAACAGAAGAGCGTAATACTCGAGGATAAACTAGAAACTCATGCTTCAAGCCCTCTTCAGCTGGCCTATTCATCTCAATCGCAGCAACTCATAAGGACCACAAGGCACTTGATAGCAAGCAGAGGTCCCTCCTTGACCGTTGTCTGGGAGGTTTGTTTGCACTCATCAATTTCAATTCACAAAGACCATAGTGAGCCTCCAGATTGCACACCTGCAGCTTACGGCCCATGACGACCTCCACTGATGTAGGAGATGCCAAGCCCCCATCCGTGCACATCCGAAACTTGCTCTGAAGTAATCTGTCACCATCTTCGCCAATGAAGTAAAGTCCATGCTGCATCTACAAGCACCAACAACGAACATTTATCTGAGACATGTATGGCCAGCTGGCATGACGGGTAACTGAGCACCATCAGAGGTAACATGATCTCCAGGAAGGGAAGCAAAGATGAGTACCTCACTAAGGCGCCTGTAATCCGTGGTAGATCCAATGCCGTGGACGATACATCGGGTCTGCAAGATCAAGCCTCAAGTTTCAGCTTTTCATGCATGGCACCTGCCAGAATACTATACAGCGACTGACTCTCGGTTGACTCACTCACAACAATCTCATGCAATATTCATTTCTTATGCTAACCAGAAGACCTAGCTACAGGAATAATTTCTGTAGCGAGGCATAGAAGACGGGCACCATGGTACGAAGCAATCTACCTTGAGCAGATCAATGAATGGCATGAAAAGTGGTCTTTGCAGGCCACCTTCATATAGGCTGTCTGGCGGCCTGTTAGACGTTGATATGAGAACCTGCGGATCAGACATGCTGCGGGTAATGAACACAGAAACTCAAGAACACAGCTTCAGAATCGTTGACCAGGACAGCCAAGTCGCAAAGGCTTTAAACACTTGCAACTTGCAACTTTGCTTTTGCACTGTGCACTCTGCCTAGCTTGACACTCACCAGGCCTTTAGCAAACAACTGCTTGAATAGTCGGTTCAATATCATGGCGTCAGCAACATCAGTGACCTGCACAAGTGCATACTAATTATCATGGCACAGTAGAGCACAATCCTGCTGGTGGGCTTTCAGTCTCTGACTCATCCCAGGCTCCAGCGAAGCAGCTGCCTGTTCTATTGAGTCTGTTTCATGAAGACCCTCCACAGCACCAAGAGCAGTCAATTGACTGCAAAGCATTCTGATGGATTGTTGGGCAACACAACGCTCCTGACAACAGCAGTCAGCATACCATGAACTCATCCAAACACAGGAGGGAGCTCTCCTTGATTACAGCAATAGCAACAGCTTCCAAGGGGTCTGGAGTTCCCTTGTATTGCTGCACATTTGTAGCATCATATATTGTCAGCTATGTACAGATACATTACAAGTCAGTGCTACAAATCAGCATTTGCAGGTATAATCACATATTATAATCGGGCGTTAGAACCGTTACAACGGTTATATGTCACATATATGACGGTAAAGACGGGGTATATGGGGTTAAAACAGGGTTATATCGTATGGGCCGTTTCGGGGTTATAACGTATAACGTATGTGTGGCACCGGGGTTAAAACCTTTATAACCGGTGCGGTCAACATTATGATCACTTAGAGATTTCATGTGCTCTTTCCGCAGTACCTTCAATTGACCATGTATATCAAGCATGAAGTCGTGAAAATGTACCCTCCGCTTCGAAATTCCATCAGGCCTGCATAGAAATGACAAACAATGAGAACCAAGAGGAGAGCTAACCTTACAGTGTGCCAGCTCCTAAGGGATGTTCAGATGAGGTACTTCATGCTATCCCCCCTCACTGAACAGAGGGCAAAATCACGAGCAGTCTTGTCACTCTGCTCACAGTTCATTGTAAAACATGTCCATAAGCATGGTCTTGCCGGTGCCAACGCCGCCATAGAGGTACAAACCCCTGCTTGAGCTGGAGTGAGGCCGCGGCAAGAAATGGGACCAAAAGCCTCCGTCCCTGGACCCAAGGAGCCCAAATGTGAGGCACTTCAATACACTCTCATTGCATCTTTCTGCTAATCTTTCTGCTGATTTGGTGGTAATCATATATCGTGCATCAGAAAGCACAAAGAACTCCTAGGGCTTCCAGGCCCCAGGATGTGTCTATCTGGGATTGCAAGGATCTGTCTATTTGGGAGTGCAAAGAGGATCAAATATATATGCCTGTGTCAAGATTCGTTGACACCCATAACAAGGTTGTTGCTTAGCGAGTCTTCAAGCTTTGCTTAGCGAGGCTTCGAACCCCTAATAGCAAAAGCATAACAATGAGATCTGTATACGATGCTAACCAAACTACACAAGCAAAACCACTGCCTGGGTAATCTGGTAGAATCGTCTGCCCAGCACGAACCTGCCACTGACTTGCCTTGAGCTCAAACTTATCATCAGGTCATCATAGAGCCGCTGCAGAACCTCCAGCGTTGCCACCTGTGTACCATACCACAGAAGCCAGCAAGTCAAGCTCACTAAAGCAGAGTAATAGGGAGTCCTGTGGAGTTCACTGACACACCACTTGAAATTCTGTCACTCTAAAGCACTCGAACACATGCACAAGTGTAGCAGGGCGGCAGAGGCCTGTGCCCCTAGGCAGACTTGCCCCTAGGCAGACTTGATAGAATGGTGGCAGCTAGCAGATAGAATGGACAACTTGAAATGCATTGTTACAACCCAACCTGGTGCTCATCTCCTGGTTTCAACGTGCCTGCTTCGACCTTTCGGTGATAAGCTGCCAGAGGTCCAGCCTTCTCGCCAGCATCATCAAGTTCGTCTGCTGAAGCCGAAGCTGTCGGACAGACATGGTCTTGTCAATCTCAGCCGTTGCAACGACATTGCCAAGTGTACATGCACCTAGAGCAGAAGAAGTATCAAAACCACATGGCAAAATCAGAGTGGGGTAAGAAATGTGCATCATGGTTGATTCAGTAAGAAGAGCAGTCTGAAGTATCTCACCCTGCCCGTGCAGATAGCCGCCAGCCTGCCAACTGTTCTGTGGCAAGATAACTCGTGTCACACTTTCACAATGGACACCCCTAACACCGATTTGCCAAGTGGTGCGCATCCAATCTCCAGCCGGCGTGCTCGCAGGCGCAACGTGGAGGCCATGAGTCGGCGGTGTTGGCGGCTCGGATCCCTCCGATTGATCCCTCGCGCAGGCAGGCAGGCTGCTACGCTCGGCCAGAATCCTGCTCTCAGCCGTGGCCTCGACTCCCGGTCGCAAGCGCTTCCCGGGATTGGCGAGCGCCCGCGCCAACGCCTTCATGAGGCCAGCCGGTGCCTTCTCGAGCGGACCTGCGACTCGGCCCCGGACCCGCAGCTCCTGCAGACGGTGCTGTGCGAGGCGTCGATGGGAAGCCTCACTTCAATCTTGTGCTGAGCGCGACCAGAGGTGGCCGACGGCAGGCCCGAGTGCAGGCGCAGGCAGCGCCGCGCCAGGCGATCTCCCCGCCGCGGCGGCGGCGGCGGCGGCGGCGGCGATGGCAGCGGCGGCGGCGGCAGCGGCGGCGAGTGGATATGACACTTGTACAGCTACCGGAAAGTGTGATGAGAGGAAAAGCGGGGAAGGTTTCTAGGAGAGGGCGATGGCTGTGATTGGCCAGCCCAGGAAAAGATTGAACAGAAGTTCGAAGGAGGCAAGGCGCTCTTCCCTTTCCAAAAAGCCTTTCAAAGCGGATTTGAGGAGCATCCGCGACTCGGCAGTCTGCTCTTTTCCCTGTATTCAACCCCTACGCACGCCATTCTCAGACCTCGCCCAAGCTTCTGATAGAAGGGCACAATCCAGACTGGTTACGGCAGTGGAAGATGAGAAGTGCGCGCGCCCATAGAGAAGAGGGGCTGGCTAAGCAGAAGTGCGCGCCCATAGAGAAGAGGGGCTGGCAAAAGAAGAAGTGGCTCTCCCAATGGGGCAAGGGCTGTGAGAAGCCAGCCCGAAAAGAATTGACAAGGTTCGAAGGGGCCAAACTACGAGCTAAGCAGCGACTGCGGGGCCTGAAGAGGCTATGGCAGAACGGGGGAGGATGGACCACTCAGTAGTTACGAGTAAGGAGCCTCACATCCGACAGACTAGCTGCCGGTA
>WELB01000022.1:622941-633684 GCA_009602725.1 Spirogloea muscicola
GCTCGCCCGGCGGCTTGCCCGTGGCGCTGGGGCTCACGCCGTACGCGGAGCGGCTCAACGGCGCCGCCGCCGCGGTGGGCCTCGCCGCCGTGCTGGCCGTCGAGGCGGCGTCCGGGCGCGCCTTCGTCGCGTACCACGACGTCGCCACGATCGCCGTGCAGGCCTATGCCGTGCTGGGCGCCGCCGCGCTCGTCGTCAAGCTCGACAAGGAGCGCGCCAGCGTCTGGCCCAAGGGCAAGTAACGGTAGCCGCCGTCGAAGTAACGTTAGCCGCCGTCGTCGCCGCCGCCGTCGCTGCTTGGTGCCATTGCCATCATCGCGGCCATCTGAAGCGCTGCCCTGTCCTTGTGCCTTGCCGATACCGCCGAGGCCTGCCTAGTCAATGTGATCACCAGCTCCGTGTCATAAGCGTCCGCTGGCCATGTTGCAGCCGCGCTCTCGACTGAAGCTGCTGCCGGCAGGCGTAACAGAGCACGGAGACCTTGCTAGACTGGCTGTGGCCACTACATTGGGACTACGCGCTCAATGGATGGCAGAGGAAATTGTTGGGTTTTTTGCGCTTTTTGCATGTGATACAGGCTACATCAAATGTCAAATTCGCTTTTGCGGCAACACCTGCAGCAGCTCGGTGCTGTGCGTGGCTTAGCGGGCAGAGCAGAGCGCCGTGCCACTCTTGACTGGCATCGTGTCTCTGTTGAGCACCAGTGAGAGCTGAGCTTGGCTTGCCTTACCTTCTGGCAGGCAAGCACATCTCCTAATCTCGCAACGAGGCTAGCGGTGTTCTGCACGTCGCGGCGACCTTGGCGTGTCTGAATTCATGCAGCATCATCCAGAATATGAGTTTATTGAAATTGCAAAATCTTTGTCACAATACCGACGGCCAGAGTCCGGCCGGTGTCGCGCAGGGCAAGCCGACCCAGCGCTCGAAAGTCTGCGTATGCCTCGAGACAGACAGGCCGGTCTGGAACGACCTGCCAGCCAATTTCAGCCGTGCTAATTTCAATCAGAAAGAATGACTGTCATGTTGAACAGTGATAATGTTGCTCATAAAGAAGTGTGTATGCTGTCAGAGACTGCAAGGCTGTAATTAGTAGTTCTATCAAGTTCGTAACAGCAGCATTGGCATCTACACAAGACTGTGTCGCCTTGCCCCACAAAGTGCAGCAACTTCAGCTGAAGCTAGTGAAATGTACTGATTGAATGACTGACTGGATCTCCATGCGTGGGTCACCTCAATGAGGCAGCTTTGGTTTGTGGTGAGGTGCCGAGGCCGCTGGCGAACTGTGGCACCAGTCTTTGGGTCCAGCACTGCCACGAGCTGTGCGATGTGCGCCGGCTCCTTCAGGCAATGTGCGTGCATCGTCACCTGCAACCACTCGCGCTTTCCGAAGGATATGAGGACACGTGAACACATTGTAGTCAGGCCAACCTGGTGGCTAGATAAGTGACAAATGCTGGGAGTTGACAGTCTTGTTCTATATTAGGCAGTAGGAAGTTAGCTTGAGATAAAAGATGACGGCCACTGTAGAAAACACAAGATTGCAGTTGCAGAATACAATCAATCAATTTGTGCTCACAGGAGTAAGAATGTATAGCCAGCCTATGTCTTTACTTCAAAATGTCAGAGCTTGCATAGATATTGGAGCGTTAATAGCGCGCACTTGAGCGCCTCGGAGGAGGGGCATGGTGAGCGCGAGCGTGAGGATCCGGGCCTCAAAGCGGACGGCCCGAGGGACGGGCCACTTCGGGTTGCAGAGGACGCCGCCAACAGCGAGGGCGCCGGCATCCACGCCATTCAGCCCGAGGTCTACACTGTCGCCTGCACGGGCAATTGGAACAGCGGCGCCGCCACGCTCGATGGCCTTGACTGTGGCCAGCTCTCCAATCGGCATCAGCAAAACCTGCACTGGCAGCGCCCATGTCAGCTTGTAAAACCGCGTCGCACTGTTCACATAGTTGCCTTGATCATCAGCAACATGTAGGCCCTAGAAAGCGTGGGATGAGTACTAGAAAGTAGTTAGTACAACGATGATTCATTAGCTGGGATAAGCTGCATATGCAAGCACCTTGCTGCCTGGCTGCACGGCACCAGCCTCAATCTTCCCGCCAACGGCCGCCTGTCCCAGCGTGCGGCTCCTCACCAGCTCCGAGATCGTCACCCGCAGTGGCTTCTCCACGTGCTGTGCAGCCGGCGTGAAGAGGTCAATGATCTCCAGGAGCGTTGGGCCCTTGTACCTGCACAATCAATACACACCTGTTAGCTCACTGGCAGCCAACCAAGTCCTTTGCAGCTGCGTTTGGGTCTGCCTGCAGATCCCGCACATCCTGAGTGAATGTAGGGCAATAAGAGATGCAGAAGTACAAGCAACCCACGGACTTAACAACCACATAAATATCCCACAACAGAGATTGAGAAATGAAGGCATCCTCTGCTTGTGATCAGCACTGAGATTGAATTGAGTGGCACACTGCGAATATCAGCTCACCAGCCCAGGGCGCTGGTTGTTGGAGCCGCGACCAGGTTCTCGCCCTGGAGCGCGCTCACTGGGATGTAGCGGATGGCAGAGTCCTTGTAACCACACGAGCGCAGGAATGGCGTGAGGGCCTCCTTAATGGCATTGAAGGCCGCCTCGGCAAAGCCCACCACGTCCATCTTGTTGACGACCACAGCAAGCTGCTCGACGCCCAGTGCCCGCGCCAGCTGGGCGTGCTCACGCGTCTGGCCGTCGCCGCCGCCGGCGATACCAGCCTGGCCCTCCATCCCGGCCTCCAGCGCACCGGGTGCAGCGTCAACAACGAGCAGCGCTGCATCGGCCTGTGATGCGCCCGAGATCATGGATGGCACAAAGTCCCGGTGGCCTGGCGCATCTAGCAGAACCACGTGAGTCCTGCGATTGCACAGGGAGAGCATACTTAAGGGTCGGCTGCCCTTAGGACGCCAATTGTAAACCAAACCGCAGAAAGTATGTGGTGCACGGGCTATCAGAGGCCATGGTTGTCTGTATCCAGCCAAAAGAGGGACTCCTTAAGCAAGTACAGGACATTCTCTGTGATCTCAAGTTCCAAGGTATGACAGAATTTGCAGAAACAATCAAGCAAGATAATAGGCGACATGCACCCAAAGTATGCAGTAGCAAGCAAGCTGGCTCCAACAGCCTCCAGTGTTCTCAGAAAATCTGACTCAAATTCAGAGCCACAAGCTACAAAAGTCAAGCATACCGCTTACTGCCAATCACAAGGGACCGTTGAGGCAAGGGGTGCCAGTATCTCAATTACTGTAACCCAGCCAATGGCGACAACATCAGGATGGCAGATGAAGTTGGTCGGTGAGGGCTTATTTAGCACTGACCTGGGCGTCTCGAAATGGGCCACAGCCAATGACATCGTCACACCGCGCGCCCGCTCCTCAACAGACTCATCAAGGACCCACGCAAAGGCAAAGGACCCCTTCCCCTGCAAGCCCCACAAGGCTAGCTTGGTATCTCAATACTTTTTAGTAAATGGTATGCGTCTTGTGTTTGTCTGTAATAATCTATTGCATATATGGTGCCCACTAATCTGCTGATGAGATGACATGCTATGAAGACTGACGTACATATTGGGGTATGGCAGGACTCCCTAAGCTCACCTGCTCTTGCGCCTCCTTCTTGTTGCGGTGCATCTCGCGCTGTGTGACATTGCCCAGCAGGTGCAGCACGTGGCCCATGAGCGTCGACTTGCCAGCGTCCACGTGTCCCATCTGCGCCCCTCCAAGAGTTCGGCTTGAACAGGGCAGGAATGTATGGCAATCAGCACAGCTTGGCTTAACAGCATTTCATGTACTGCATCGTATGATCAAGGACAGCCTCATGTTTCTACACAAGGCTATGCATTCAATCAGTTGAGCAGATGTCACTTGCTGAAGCAGCGTGACATGTCTGCGAAGGAGGCACTCACGACAATGAGATGAAGAGGCTGCTTGGCATGTGGGTCCATCTCCGCAAGCATCCAGGGCTCCGGCAAGTACTGCGCTGGCGGCTTGCTGCTGCCGTTAGCCTGGCCCACCGCCGGCTGGGAGCCCACAGCCTGCTGCCGCACAGCCAGCTCCTCAATGCTGGCTGCCAGCTCTCTCACATTGATGTCCTTTTTGGTGGAGCTGGCAGGTCTGCCCTGGTCTGACAATCTGCCTGCCGTCGCCCCACCGGACAGCGGGCCTGCTTGGGCAGTCACCGCCACAACACCTAAGAGGAAGCCCACACAATGTGCAATGTCACTTGGCGCGCACATGAATACTATACCACCTAGTGAGGTCAACTTAAGTGTAATGACGGGCATGCAAAGAAGTAAAGGCAGCGAGCTCTAAAATCGGTTGCAGAGACTCTGGTTTCAAAGTGAAAGATAGAGATAAGCTTTTGGTGGCTCAAGTGACCAAGCCTCAGATGAAAAGATGTTACTGATGCAGGTTCGTAATTGTATTAGCAAGACCATCTTGGGAAAATGCAAGATCCAGGCCGGCTGCTATCAGGTCCTGCACTTGAGGACCTCGCACCTGGCGCCTTGGTGCGGGAAGTCTGCACAGCCTCATCTGGCGAGGGTGTATCGAAATGAAAGGAATCTGCAATCACGTAAAGCAGGGCGGCACGGCGACAGCCACAATAGGATTATTCTTTGAGGGGCAAAGGACCATTGTTCTTACCTACACCCCAAATGCCAAACCCCTAGCTCTCTGAACAACATCCGGAATCATCCACCCTGGACAGTGAACACGGAGTCCCTTAACCTAAGGTTACCATGATCTGCAGGTCTATCAGCCTCTCGCCGAGGATGTGGGGTTTTGTTTGTTGCGCCTGGCGGAATGTCAGTTAATTGGTCAACTATCAAACCTAATGGACAGGCTTTACCAGCTATTATGCGTATCATGCGAAAGCAATTCAAGACCTAAGCAGCAGGTTGCTCAAAAGTGTACAGCTTTTGAGCCTAAAGGTCGGCAGCCAGCACTAGCTGGTCTCACCTATCTGCTTGATTGCGCTGCCGGCAGGGTGCAATGGGAAAGTCTGCGTCCTATGGCGGAGAGCCGCCGCTTGGCTGCTGCTGCCGGGCAGGGGTCTGCAGAGGGACTGGGCAAGAGACGAGCCTTTAGCGACCTTTCCCAGGCCACGCTCAATTGGTGCCGGCGTTGCCGTCGGTACCTCCGCTGCCAAGTCCGCTGTTTCTGAAAGGCACCCAGCTCACAAAGTCATGTATTAGCACGAAGCAGGTGTGCCACTCCCCACTCTAAGTCAGCCCGTCATTCAAGCACCTGGGTTCTCCTTTGTTGTTGCACGTCAAGGTGGATTGACTAATACTACAATGTCCGCACACTTCATATCCTACTAAGATTGTGCCTGTAATGATCAGGCCTGAGAAATACTGTGTCTTTGAGCAAAGCAAGATCAGGTGGAGGTAGCTATTGGGTATCAGGTTCTAACATGTTGCAGAGAACAGGCTTGTACCTAAGCATTCAGGACCAGTACAATGAGTGACGCAGCGGTTTGTACAATTGGCTGACCCACATACCCACATATATATGACTGACAGCTGCTACCTGACATGAGCGTCTCTGCGGCCCGCCTCTCATCCACGTCTTGCTCATTGGCCCTGAGGCCTCCGCTGTCAATGTCGACGTGGTCCGCGCCCAGCCCGTGCAGCTGCTGCTGGCGCAACGACCCGCAGACTTCGCACGCCAGGTACTCGCCGGGGTTGTCATAGGTACACACTTCGCACTGCCATATTGTGCTAGCAAGCTGCTCACTGGCAGCCGCTGCCGGCTCGCTTCGTTGCAGTCCACCTGACCCAGCTGCAGCAAAGGTTAGCAAATTGGAGACGGCAGCACTATCGATGATGAAACCCACAGAAATGACATTGAATTCTTGTGCTGAACCCTAGTCCTCGACCTTAAGCTCTGTCGACCTGCTGCGCTAGAGGCACTGGCAGCACACTGCTCGGCTGCAGAAGCAAAGAGCCCTCACGACAGCATTGGTGTCAGAACAGGGGACCAGCTGGCCAGCACTCCTCAGGCAGGGCACCTGGTCCTGCGCGGGTGGGGGCGTCCTCGGTCGTGCTGCCGCCAGCCTCCTCCCCAGCGTCCTCGTCATCATAGTAGCCGCCGTCACCATAGCCATCGTCGAGGTCGTCATCATCGTAGGCCACCTTGCCGTAGCTCTTGCGGGGCATGGCGGCCAGCCACAGCACCAGGTGACGGCCGGGAGCAGGCTCAACGAAGCTCTTGCCAACACCACTGTGACAGCAGGTAGCAAATCAAGATCTCGCCTCTGTGCAAGTAGCCGCTGCCTCCCCGCTAAACCCCATGTTGGCCATCGCGGAGCCCTCCATAAGGCAGCAGCTGCCACCGACTCCTGTCAGCTGCTGCCCAAGATCTGTCCACCGTAACCCACCGGACATCTGCCGCGCCCCTCCATCATGTAGCGGTCGATCCCAGTTTCACGAGTTGGGTACAATCAGCCGGAGGCGAGCTCATCACGCCTGCTCTCGCTTCTGAGCAAGCACCATGGTGTCGTTCTTGCCACAGCCCAGGCGCCTGGAGCCGGCAAGAGGAGCAGTGTAGGGAGCGCCGACTGTGCTGTGGCCAAGAAGGGGCGAACATGAGTCTCCACTCGATAAGACCAAAACCTTAAACCCTAAACCCGAAGTAGTTCTACCAGTCACCAGCAAGCGAAGCGAAGGGGAACCCTGATTCGTCACCTGGTGCACGTGGGCAGACCTCTGGAAGCTGTTGCGGAGCTACTGCGCTGCGAGCGACGCGCGCCGTCACACTCCCGCACCGTTATCTTGACGAAGACCGCCCAAGGCTGCCGCCCCAGCAATGCGGCAGGTCTGCCACACCCCCACAAGCGCCGCGGCGGCAGCCACTGGCGCCGCTGCACCGGCTTTCACTGCGTGGCTGCACAGGTCAATTGAACCCGCGTTGCATCTGCGCGCCGGTCGTGCTTTGGCTGCAGCCTCTGGCCGGAGAAGAAAGATGGAGTGTGTACTGAGGGATGGAGGGCCTGAGTGGCCATGTACAAAGGCAAGCACATTCACATTGACGTTGGCTATAGACGGGAAAGATGTCGTGTATTTGAAACAGACGAAGGCCAGAATGGCCAAGTACAAAGGCAAGCACATCTAATGACGTACCTCACCTACAGCAGGTGAGGTACGTTGACCCGCTCAGTAACCACGGCTCAATACATAAAGGTCGCTAAACAACGCCTGAATACAGGAGACCGCTACCTGGAGACTACTTTCTCTGGCAGCTAGTCTGTCGGATGTGAGGCTCCTTACTCGTAACTACTGAGTGGTCCATCCTCCCCCGTTCTGCCATAGCCTCTTCAGGCCCCGCAGTCGCTGCTTAGCTCGTAGTTTGGCCCCTTCGAACCTTGTCAATTCTTTTCGGGCTGGCTTCTCACAGCCCTTGCCCCCATTGGGAGAGCCGCCACTTCTTCTTTCTCTGACCTGCGGCTGCTCAGTATGGGGTCTAAGCTCCCAGTGGCCCCTTGAGTCGCTGTGTGGTTCAGCGCTTTTTCTGGCCCATGCAAACTTTGTTCATTCTTTCCATTTGGGCTGGCCAATCACATTCATCGCCCTCTACTGGAAGAGTCTTTCTCTCTCTTTCAGGTGTCTCTTTCGCTGCCTGACGTGGTATCAAGTAACCAAGCAGTGTGAAGCGGAAGTGATCAAGCAGAAACATCAGGAGGTAGGCCTGTTACAGCAGATTCTAAAGAAGGCGTACTAGCTCACTGGTCTGCATAATACGATGCATAAAAAAGTGCTCACATGCCTCACTGCAGGGACTGGATTTTTGTTTCCTTATCTCCTTGCCTGTATCGTAACATCGTGACAGTTATTTCGAAAGACTAGCTGGGGCGCTGGGCGCAGCTACGACTCCGCCGGGGGCAGCGGCCTCGGCGGCGTTGACTCCTCTCACTACATCGGCAGATGCTGCGAAAGATGGAAGACAGCAGCAGCGACAAAGGAGCAGCGTCCTGCTTCAAGATGGTGCATGCGGCCCGACAGGCTTCACGCTGCCCAAATGCACGCGCGCCTGAGACTCATTCCGGCAACACTGAATCGCTCATTGCAAACCCTGACTGACTTTGCATGTGTGGACCGAACTCCTGTTTGCACATGTTGACCCAGCTCCTTGAAGCTTCGCCACTGCAATAGCCTCCGTCCTGTTAACCTGAAAAGTACAGATTATATATAGCAGTGGTGCCCAGACGATGATGACGTGGAATTTGTATGCATCAGGGCATTTTGTCAGAAGCTATACTACGTGCTTGACAGTGACATCTACTCAGACATCTGTGTACTGAGAGGAGACACCTGCATTTGACGTAAACTGTTGATTGCAAGGCTAGGCTCTTAAGGAGATCAAAGCTACAAGCTCAACAGAATGCACGTTGCAAGTTGACGCCATCACTGTCACGGTGATAGGCTTAAGGGCTTTGCTAAGGTACAATCATCACAAAGTGGCAGTAGCCTGTTTAGCAGGAATAGCAGTGGCTTGCGGGCCTTCTCAACAAGGCAGACAACCAAAGGAGGGTGCAGCTTAGCCTTCTGCTGAGACCTGTGAGCGTGAGCTGTGAGCAACACCACGAGCAATGCTGCTTCAGCCGAGCAACTGGAAGCCCCTCTACTTGTGATGCATACATCAAGGGGGCTCGACTTTGACGCAGCCTACGGCGCCTGCGCTGATGCCAGGCTTTGCAACTTCCATGTTGGCCATGAGCAAGCTCAGGTGGCTCTGCAGGCTGCGCAGCCGGTCAACGGCTAGGCCGCGCAAGCGCTCTGGAAGCTGCACAAAGGACGGGCCAGCGCAAGAAGCTCAGGAAATCCATGGGACAGGAAAGGTTTTACTAAATGCTGGCTTGCCATGTCGAGACTGTGACAGGTTAAAAGTAGGGGAAGACGACAAGCGGCCAGTACCACTACAGCAGGCTTCTCCGTACCTGCTGACCATCCTCAGGGCAGGAAAGTGTGATCACATTGCCGTCACAGTCCAGCTCTACAGCCATGCCAGCAAGCGAGCCGCAGCCTGCGCGAGGATGGGCAGAACACGTTTGCCATTAGACTTGGCAGCAGTGGCACGAGGACGATTGGCAGCCCCACCCACTGTTACATGTACTTTTCAGACATTAAGCTCCTTGGACAGTCAAGGTAAGCGGCGCATCGGTGACCTAGCTCCGCGTCGGGCTTCACTGCTGCAGCCGCCTCTGCCGCAGCCCGCGATCTTGTCTGTCGGACGGTGGCGGTCACGCCTGGCATCGCTCTTGAATCGCCTGCTGGCAATGCTCGCAATTCGCCCCAATGTTAGCTTGTTGCTCATTGTTAGCTCATCAATGCGGCATCTGCAAAGCTGTCTTTCCCGCATGCGGTGCCTGTGCCACAGAGTTGGCAGTGTCAGTGTCTGTGCAGGGATGCTGAGGTCTGAGAGGCTACCTCGGCATAGTGGAGTGATGCCGCCGCGAGCAGCAAACGTTCCCAGCGGGGACCCATTGGCCGAGTGGAGCACCTCGCCAAAGCGAGGCAGGCGGCACCCTCCAGGTGTGGCGCTGGCGGTCGCCTCCGCTGCTGCTGGGCCTGCCACCACAGTCCCCTGCTTCCGCTGACGGCGACCACCAGCCCGCACCGCCTGGCCGTGGCAACGACAGGCGGCAGTGAGCATTGTGGGCGGCAGGAGCTGCTGATCAGCGCCGCCGCTGCTGCCGCAGACTATGCAGTCGACGGAAGGGCGGCGGAGCTTGCGTGGGCACCGTGGCAGGGGTGGCCATCGCCGTTGGCACTTTCCCGTGGTCGGCCCCGCCGGCGGAGGCCGCGGCCAGGCGAGCCGCTTGCGCCCGCGTCATCCGCGCAGGACCGCAGCCGGCAGCCGCCGGCGGCACAGCTTCGTCGTCGCCCTCCTGGCCACCACCGCTGGCGTCGGCTTCGCCGCCGGCGTCTGCCACTCCGGCGCGTCGCCTGCGGGCGCCCTGAGAAAGAATGCAAGCTGCTGATCTTAATACGGCGGCGGTAAAAGCCAGTTAGGTGCATGCAGAGGGTGTTCATGACTACATTAGCGGAGCCACAGGCCAGGCACACGGGGCGCTCCTGGTACCCCTGTGTCAGCAATTAGGAAGTCAGATGAGCTGATGGGATAAAGAGCAGCCCCGCTGCGCAAGCCAGAGGCCCTTAGAGCAGGAGAACCCCCATGGCCGCCTCAGCAGAAGGAAGCGCCAGCCAGTCTCAGAAGCCACTCTTCAAATGAACGCACTCCACAGGATTTGAACCTGTGCGCTAGTGAGAAGGCGACGTACTCGCTCAGGATGTCGAGGGCTTCCCTTGTGAGACGTCCGTTCCCCTGGATCCTCCACCTTTCCGTCGCCTGGCCCGTCGCAGAGCGGCGGCGGCGGCTCCGCCTCCACGGCGGACGCGGCGGGGCCGTCGCGGCCGTCCAGGCGAGCGGCGGCGGCCAGCACGGCGGCCTCGACGCTGCCGCCATGGTCGTCGCGGAAGGCGCGCAGGGTCATGGCCCGCACGCAGCGCGGCAGCATGAGGAGCTGCGCCCGCAGCTCGCCGCGCAGCGCAGCCTCGCGCTCCTCCCTGTACGCCCGCAGCGCCGCACAGCGCGCCTCCACTGCCGCCGCCGCCACGCCGGTCAGGGCCGAGCCCCGCGTCGCAAAAGGCGGCGGCTGCGAAAAAAAAAAAAAAAAAAAAAAAAAAAAAAAAAAAAAAAAAAAAAAAAAAA
>WELB01000022.1:633694-645074 GCA_009602725.1 Spirogloea muscicola
CCGCGCGCGCTTGGGGCGCGCCATGGCGGCGGCGTCGGCGGCGGCGGCGGCGGCGGCGGCGGCGGGGTTGTGGAGCTCGTGGCGAGAGGTGAACATGTAGCCGTGAGCGGCCGACGGGGAGGGAGGGCGGCCAGGGCTCGCAGGCGAAGGGCGTGCAAGTAGCCGAGAGCCGCTTGCGGGGAGGGGGGGAGAAAGGTACCCTCCCGCCCCAACCGCCGAAGTAGCCGTTGGGAGACGGGCGTCTGGCCCGTCACCTGACTGCCGCCACTGACGTTGCATCACAGCGAAGCAGCTCTCCCAAAGCGGGCGATGGCTGTAAAACGGCCAGTCCCAAACGAAAGAAACCAAGTGAGTTAAGCACTTGGGGAAAAGGAATGTGGCTGCTGATACTGAAAGAGCGGCTGCGAAGGCCAGCCAGGTGCACACAGAAGGTGTTCGCGACGGAGAGCCGAAGGCTACGCAGACAGGGGGCTCGGAGTACCCCCGTGTCAGCAGTGGGAAGTCAGATGAGCTGAGGGGAGGAAGAGCAACCCCGCTGCGCAAGCCAGAGGCTGCTGCAAGGGAATGCGGCTGCTAGGAGTAGAAGAGCGGCTGTAAAAGTCAGCCAGGTGCATGCTGAGGCTGTTCATGACTACATCAGCGGAGCCACTGGGTGCTGTGCCAGGAGGATTGGTCTGTCAAGCGCTAGGCTGCGGGACCAGCATCTTGTGCGCAGGTTCGAATTGAGAATGTGCAAGCCAGCTCAAGCACTAGGCGCAGATAAGTCAACATGAAAGAAATCATGTTTGACCAAGGTCAAACTTGAATTCTCAGTTGTTCACATATTACTTTTCCAGCTTCTGGCAGCTCTATAAGCAAGATAGTCACTTTTCTGCCATGCATTTCTCCATTGCGTATACTGCTCAGGACGATGAAAAGGTACATACACTCTTCCATTACAGGGCGATGGCTATAACTTGCCAGCCCATAAGAAAAGTGGAATGGTCTCCTCCATTCTGGCAGCCGCCTGGTCGTCGACCTCTTGTCAACCCCTAATGAGCTGCCCATTCCTGGCCCCCAGCCTTCTGGGATGCCTTCTCATCCAGCAGTACGTTGACACTACCTGTCAGAATTTCTATCCAAGAGTATCTGAACCTGCACCTCACGCTGTTCACGATCTGCTGATGCAGCATCTCATATCGCGTAGCTCTCTTGACTTGGCTAGGTGAGCAGTAATCTAACTTCCTACTCGGCAGGCCGATCTGATGCTGCATCATTGCCATTTCTTGCACCACACATTCTGTCTAGGCCCCCTTAGTCTTACGCATGGTAATCATAGTTACGACCAGCTCTGCGACCTTGTTCCCAGGGGCGTGTGTGCGCTTTAATTCCTTTGTTGCTGTCAGCACAACCTGGGCAGTTGCCTTGCCTTCACCATCAACTGCTCTGCTTCCAAGTTCTCAGTTAGGAACTGCCTTTTCAACCTTGAGATTGATATACTCAGAAGCCTTTTGTCAAACACCAGGAGTGCGGCAGAAGCGGCAGCAACAAGGGCACATAGCTATTTGAGACTATTGAAAAGCCGTGGAGGCTTTCAAAGCTAATTTGCAGCCTGCATGGGCTTCTTTTAAAGAACGATGACATCAATCAATCCTTGCGCTTGCTCCATACAACCACTCCAGCAGTGCTTTCTTATAACTTGAGCATTGTGAAAATTAACCCAAACCCATGCTGCAGGACACAGATCACTGTCGATGGCCCCACCTCTACTTTCAATCCCGCATGACGAGTGTGACAGACACTCCAACTCACAAAGCTAGTTCCCATCTCACAAACTCTGTCATTATCTGTCCATGATCCAGGGGCTTGCACTTGCTGCTAGGTGACAAGTATAATTCTCGAAACTATGATCTAGAACGGCCGCATCCACCGTGTATAGGAGTGACCTAGTGGTGGTCTTGGCAACCGGAGGCTGGGACTTGCGATGGTGTGGCTACGCCATGGCTCAAGCCAGTAGGAGGAGATCAGCAAGACTTGCTCATATTTCAAGGCTCAGAGTCTGCAGTTAAGACAATACCCCCCCCACTTGGACTCACAGTGTGAGGCTCCAGCCAAACTGCGAAGCCACGGAGGCCAAGACAGCTCCGGCAGTCAGCACGTCAACACGCGCATCGGGACCAGGCGGACGCAGCTGGGCCCACTGGGCCAGCCGCACGGTTGCCACCGAGCAGCCGGCAGCATGGTCAGGCTGCGGCGGGCGCAGCTTGGTGGGTGCGCCTCCATCTGCCATGGCGTGGCGTGACGTCTCCCTCTCTCCGGTCGTTGGCCCGGGAGAGGGGCCGCTGCCTTACCCGCCTTACCCGAGCTTACCCCTCCTTATGAAGCCGCCGCTGCCGCCGCAGCCGCCTCATGGGATCTCCCCGTCTTCGGCGAACACCTCGCCCTCCTCCACCTCCGCCTCCTCAGCAGCCGCCGCGCCCGCCGCCTCCACCTTCGCTCCGTTGTGGTAGCCCTCCTCCCCAGGCTCAGCGTGCTGCTCATCCACGCATACCACAGCCCCTTAGCTCCTCTCGAAACCCAGATGACAGACACATGCATGCACAGATGATCTAGTGATCGCGTTCATGCAGTCTATATTCACGGATGCACACAGACTTGTGAGAGTCTCTGAGAAGGTAAGGCTTTGAACTCAGAGTCTGGTGTCACACTGCCCGCACCTTTCTGGACTTCTTGCGGTCGCTGCTGCGGTGGTTGTGCTTGCGCGGCTTCCTGCCGTCCTCGCCGTCCTCGGAGTCATCGGCCTCCTCGTCATCCCTCGCGTGCCGCTTGCGCAGCCTCTTCTCCTCCCGCCGCTCCTTCTCCTTGTCCTTGCCCTTGTCGCCCTCCCGGTCCTTGTCCTTGTCCCGGTGCTCCTTGTGCTCCCGCTCCTTGTCCCGCTTCCGCTCCTCTCCTTTCCCGCCCTCCGCGTCCTTCTTCGCCTTGTCCTTCTCACCGACCTTCTCCTTCTCGCGCTTCTTCTCCTTGTCCTTGTCTTTGCGCTCCTTCTCCTTCTTGGACTGAAGTGTGGCAACCGGCAACCGGCAACCACGGAGCCTCAGATAGCAGCAAGTTCAACCCCACTACAAATTGCTTCCCCTCACCTTATTGACACTTTCTCAAGGAGGAGCCCAAATCAACAGAGAATGCTGCAATGAAGGGTTTTCAGTCATTTTCAATCATCCAGGATAATTCAGCGGAAGTTTCACAATCAAGACTATGGAGCTGGATCACGCACCTCCCGGTCCTTCTCCTTAGCCTTCTCCTTCTCCTTCTCCTTCGCCCGCTCTTCCCGCTCCCTCTCCTTCTCTCGCTCCTTCTCCTTCTCTCGCTCCTTCTCCTTCTCCTTCTCCCGCTTGCGCTCCTTCTCCTTGGCCTTCGCCTGAAGGTGTGCCAGGTGTTCTTGAAATACCTTCAGACGCTCGGCCTCGTCCGTGAAGGCCCTGAAAGGCACGATAAAGGCAAAAGCCATGTCAGAGAAGTGGGACTACGGCTTTCACTGAAAGTCCTGGACTGAATGAATTTAGATACCTAGATCTATCATGGGTGTGACATTGTACCTAGGAGTCTAACACACCCCTTGACTTGCCATGCCAGACATCTTGAACAACTCAGTCCTCTGCATCTGTGTCCTTCATAATCTTAAGATGTTGCATGATGATGATTGTACACTCACGTATATTCAGGAGCATCTGCAAGGGCCACCTGTGCGTCCTCCCACGTGGACGTGGCGGTAACACTCTGTCACAGGCAAGGCTCCCCCAGCCCATGAGCATTGATGTGATGAGGGCTAGTGAATTGCATCCAACATGTGTACACAATATGCTTCTCACCTCACTGATCGAGAAGTTTCAATCTATCAGCCTATAACAATAAGTGTCAAGATCACCCACTGAAAGCCATTGCAGCAGTCTGTCAGTAACAACCTTGGTCTCGTGAAGCAGCTCAGCGAAGTCCTCAGCTATGCGCCGCTTCCTCTTGGCCTCCTTCTCCTCCTTCTCCTTGGCTCGCTCCACGAAGTCGCCGAAGACAAGCTGCTCTCAAGGCCCAACCACAGTATACCCCAAGTCCAACTTGAGGACACATCACGTCGTCATAAAGAAGGACCCAAAAATCAGCAGGTATACCATCATCATCTCAAGTACGTCCACGAAGGAGTCGGCATGGCCCACCACATAATGACAACCCAAAGAGCCAACACTTTGCAGCAACAACACTTGCAGAGTTTCTCCTCGTACATGCAAAGTCTGGGCAAGCCCACCCTGCAGCATGCAAGTTATAAGGGGCTGACCTTCAAGTTGGCTGCTGACACCTCTTCCAGATCGCCTGCCTCCTTCACGGCATCCCTGAACTCGTCAAAAGACGAAATAGGCGTGACCACCACCTGCAGACAAAAGGTCGAAGCAGAGGCTGGGAGTTATTCTGAGATGTCAATTCCACCAGAGCATCGCTACTAACCATGACAGCAGCAGTCATAGTCAGATCACAGCACTGAAGCTTGGAGCGTGGACGAGAGGAACACAAGCATGTGCTGGATGCTAACAAGCTCTACCGCAGCAAGTCACCTTGGCGGCTTTCATCACTTCCTTCACCTTCGCCTTGTCGTCTTGGTACTGCAGGTGTCACAAGCCCACAAGCATACGGAGCAACAGCTGAGAGAGAGGAAGTCAAGAGTAGGTAATGGAAAGAAGGAATCAGCCATTGGCTCCTAATCTTTTAAGACAAAGGGTCAGGTACTACTGCTAATTGCTACTAGTGGATGACAGTTCAGCAATCACCTGCTTCTCCAGCTCCTCAATAACATCTTCAAACAGCTCCTTGGGAGTAGACCCACTGGCGTTTCCAGCGACGGCCTCATAGGCGGGCATTTCCTTGACCTTCCACAGTGAACGAAGCCAGCAAAGGGGGCACACTTACAATGAAAAATTTGGATAACTGAATGTAGCCTGCCCAGCCATGTGCTTCTGGTGAGAGCATCTAGACAACGAGGTATAGCCTGCCAGGCCTTGTGCTAAGTAAGATCCGCTGCCCTTTGCTAAGGTCTATGTTCTTGATCAGCACCGGTCTTGTGCAGATAGCAGCAAGTGGCAAGCAGGTGCAGCTTGTAGGTGTGGATGATGAAGGCTCTCAGGTCAGACACAAATGATAAAATGACTGCTGGCTGAAGGTCTGTGTACCTTGGCAAGGTAGTCGCGCCAGCGCGTGCGCACGTGCAACTCCCCTGAGGCCCTGTCCTCAGCCAGCACCTTGCGAAACTCGTCTCGGTTCTTCCTCTCCTTCCTCCGAAGCGCTTCCTGCTCAACAAAGCAACCATGAATTACTACTTTAAAGGAGGAGTCCTACACCCGACACCAACTTGCATATGACCCCTTTACCAGCCTCCACTACACCACCATTTGAGCTAACTACATGAAGGTTATCTGCTTTCAGATAAAGCTTATGTGTTTTACACTATCCAACAATCTGCCTCAGACAGCTAAAACTGCAAGACTTTGAGCTTCTTCCTTAAGTACAATAGGCAGTACCATGCAAAATTGGACTTCCACTTCACCACATTTCACTAATTTTGAACTTGGATACCAACCTTGGCAATTTGCTTCTCTTCCTCCTCCCTCTTTTCCAAGTCCCGTATGTACTCCTAGATCAAGAAGCCACTCAAGAGATTGCAGGTCAATCAAGGCCAACTAGTAAGTGCAGCTTCCAAGAAGTGCTTGCCATACAAAGCCTCATCAAATAGCTACCTACATGAAATGTACACCTTCCATATGACTAGTGAAAAGGAGCCCTCAGGTACTAAGCAGAAATAGTCCACACATGCTCTCTGTGGAGCTTGTCAGGTCTCAAAGATTGCTACATCACAGGGCTCCTGCCCTGCTTTGACTGTCAGCTCAACAAGGGTACAGCCCTGCGATAAGACCCGCCTGTAAAATTCTAGATTATGTATGATCTTGTAGCTAACATACATTTGGTGTACACACCTTCACCAGGAGCGCAACAAGCCTAAAAGCGATAATACTTCTTGCAGCTGCAGGGACTAGTCTTATGTCAGTCCTGTACCTGGAAGACCTCCAAGCGATCAATCTTGTCAAGGCGGGCACAGCGCTCGTCATCCTCAAGCCTGTCCTGCACCTTGCGCCACTGCGTATTGACCTGCAGGTTGCAAGCTCAGTTGAAATGAGTCTGTGCCAGCAAAGCTCTGCTTCCTATTCATGTCAGTAACCAACAGTGTCAAAGCCAACCCGATAAGCTCTTCCTGCTTTCCAACATGCTCTGACAGTTCAAGAATGACTAAGCACACATTGCCACATCAACACTTCCCAGTCCGCCCCTGAATTAATTCACACCTTCACGAAGTCGCATGTCTCCAAAAATGCTCGGTACTCAGCCTGGTTGTGCTTGCGGTCCTCCCGCGCCCTGTCCTTCTCCTGCATTACATGGTCAATAGAACGATGGGTAAGCTCAGTGGGCAAGTCACCTACCTTGAGACTCAGGAATTTCACCAAGTGCGACTCAGTGCTTGATACAGCAGACACAATCTCTTTCACATTGACCTTGAGCTGGACTGAATCTTATAACCAAGCCCTGAAGCCCTCTGCTCCCAGGTATTTGATCAACGATGCAGAATCAAAGGATCAAATAAAGGCTGTAACCTCCAAGTGCAGCATACTGGCAAGTAAATCTCAATTCAGGAGACCTGATGCCAGCTCTCCTCAGGTTACCTTGCGCTCGAGGTCCACAAGATAGTCCTCGTAGAGTTCCTCACGGTCCCTCTCCTTCTCCACAGCTTGGCACCTCGGATCGTTCTCGAAGAGAGCTTGAGCTTTGCTGCAACAATCAGTAGCCTAGACATGAGTACCATTGCATGCTTTTAGGAACATAGCTCATAAGAAACTTCATGATGCGGCCAAAGTGCGATGTGCGTCTACATATGCTTGCCACAGGCCTTTGCAATGACAATGTAGTGCTATACCTCCAGCGCATACTTGACGTCAAGGCCTTTGACTCCTGTTCACATTGCCAAGATCGATATTGCAACCTCAGAGCCTGTGATAACTGACAAGCTGACCACTGCATCCTACCATGCATTCTTGCCTAGGCGTGTCAAAGGAGGACAAAGGACAAAGATTTTCAATAGCTTCACAAGAGGCACTAGCTCTGCAGCCATCTTGCACAAAGGAGAGATGATCGATGCTGAAGTGCAGAGTTGACAATTTCAAAGCAGAAAGGCTAAGTGCTATCAATGTTGTTATAGATATATCTGCATCATGACAGGCACAGATGTGACATACAGAAAGCATGGCCAAAAATTCCTCCCTGCTCCGCTTCACCTTCAACCTCTTCTCCTCCACCTCCTGCTTCTTCCTTTGTGCTATATACTGTGTCAATGAGAACCAGAGTTAGCAGCACCCTGACAAACATTAATAAAGGACAGGCGCATTGCAAGTACATAGTAGGTAAGCCTCTTGCCTAGTCCCTTTGTACAGACTATCAGGAACGTGACAGCGTGCCCACTTCTGGTGCTGTGCTCAAAACGTTTTGACGAACATGAGCCCAAGAAACATTCAGCTGTACAGAGTGCAAAGAGACAAAACTTGCTGTCGTCAGCAGAATAACGTCTATATGCTCATGCCTACCTCATTGAATGCTTGCTTCCTCTCACCAAGGGTCTTCAGCGCAGAGTAGCGCTTGTCGTTTGCTATCTGCCTCATTGTCTGCAGAATCAGCAAAGCCAGAAGTAACTGATTCTCAGTTACTGAGCTACAGCCCAGACTATTCTTGTGGTGAAGATTATAAAGTGAACCTCTTGTACAAACATGTGGCCTGCTTGCTCCTTGCACGTCCTTTTCAGTCACAAGCGTTATGTCCTCATATGGAGTCCGACCCACATTTACTATCAGCAAAGAGGACAAACGATATGACTTACCTGATCCCAAGTGGCATCTGACCCAACATGATGTGCTTCCAGCAGCTCCTTGAAGCTGTTCTTTGCCTCCTGATGAGAAAGGACCAGAGAACAGGCTGTTACCTAGCCGTCACGCATGTCATTGCAACGAGGAACTGAGCTTTGCAACAAATGCTGCAGGCAGAGCCACGCTGATTTGGTGGCTGCATAGATTCTGGCAACAAAAAGTTGCAGAGGACGCTCACCTTGACCGGAAAGCCATGTGACGCCAACCTTCTAGATTTCATCCTTAAGCACAAGGACCACGCATCGAATAACCAGGCAGGCACTGAGCAGGAGTGATACCTGCTTAGTTGCAAAGGTGAGAGGCTCAGGAGCGGCCGGTTTCTCCTGCTTTGACACAGCGGGTGACACGTTGATCTTGCCTGCTGTCACCATGCCTTTCTTGGCCTCCTGCAGCTCGTCACACATGGCGTGCACCACATTACACTTCCCCCTACTAGCTTGTGCCTTCTATGCACACACATCGCATCTGAGTCAGCATATTTTGTGCTGTAGACAGACTGTAGAGCACTGCACTACATTGCGGGTATGCTCCTTAGCAAGCAATATCATGCCAGACATTGGGATTTCTTCCTTTCACTGGCCATGCTACGCTAATCACCAAAGACCACCTCAGATCCGAAGGCATGTGCCAGCCATACAACTCCAACGTAATAAGTATAAAGTGGGTTCCTAGAACCAGGTGAGATACATATTACGTAAGCAAGCTGGAGCTAGCGGAAGCTACCAACCTCAAGATCACCGCCTGACACCATGCCATTGACTGGCTCTGCCTTGGGTGACATCAATCTGCAAAAAGAATCTAACAACTCAAAATGCATCTCGCACACAGCAGGTCTTTCTAAGGACTCCTAGCAAGGCAAGCAGGCAATACAATTCTGAGCTGAGCTATCCAGCCCTGAACATCATGCTAACCAGGCGAGCTCAGCAACTTATGGCATACTGCACACAATAAGCACGGATCTATCAGCTGCATCTGAAGAGCCAACGATAGCCTGAGCCAGTCTGCAAGCCGCAGCAAGGACTGTGCTCACGGAGAGGCTGCTTCAACTGGCTTATCCACCACAGCCTCCACCTTGCTCTGCGGCGCAGCTGGCGCGGCTGCGAGCAAGGATGCACTCATGGCAGCCGACGGCATGCTGACAGCTGGCGTCGCGGTCGTAAGTGGAGCTGGTGCACCTGCAGCTGGAGCAGGCAATACCCCCTTCTCCTGCTGCATCCGTGCACCATGCCAAAAGGATGCTCAGTTCGAAATATTTAATAAAGCCATGATAAATTTTGCTATACGGCTAGAGGACTGAAAGCTGTTGCCACATCGCAAGAGCGACTGAGAAGGGTTTTTAGTTTCAATAGGGTACCTGTGACGGTGCTGACACTTAAAAGCAATTCTGTGCTTGTCATTTATGCAAAATCCAAGTCTTTAAGTGTACCCTACAGAGTGGGAATGCGCAAGATAGAAGAAGTGCCTTGCCAAGGCACACCAATCCCTCAACTGGCAAGCTCATGTGGCACGATCAGCGGCAATGAGACCAGGCTCAAAATAAGCCCACAAACAGACTTATTGCAAAGAGCTTGGGAACATGGGACAGAGCCGGACCTTCATCTCGTCAGGCATTGTCCACTTGGACTGCTTGGTGACCTTGTTATAGTAGTATCTGCCACAGATGCAACACGATAGGAAGGTGCGTATCAATAATTTGTATCTATCCCATGGACACACGCCACTCCATCGCAAAATGTTTCACAATTTCTCATCTGTGGTCATGTTGCACTCTGGCTTTGTGCAGGCTGCTGTATGGCTATGCAAGCATTGTGCAGCTGTGCAGGTAGGAGGTCTGTACTTGCGACCATCCGGCGTTGTGAATTCTTTCCAGATTGCAGATGCATCCGCGCGCTGCCCAGCCAGAGCTTCCATGATGTTAATAGAGTGCAACAATGATCAGCAAGCACATCCTTAAGTGCAAGGCAGACAGCTACCTTCTGCTCAGGTCACAAACAACACCATCTGAGAGAGGACAACTGAAAGCAGGACTTGCTTGTTCATAAGCCTTGCCGATCTTGCAGAACGTGTGCACATAGAGCCGCCAGCAAGCCAACTAGTCATGCCAAGAGCTCAAATTATGTAGGCTAATGGCTGGGGCGCGAGTGTCAACCTCCTGAGCGGTCATCATCTCTGGCGGCTTCTCCCAGCTTGACTGCCGTGTCCGCCGATTGTAATAATACCTTCAAAGCCGCATACATTCTGTCAGTGCACAACTTCGGCGAACAGCAAATCGATTTCGAGGCTAGGAAGCTGGTCAGAAGCATACAGGGTCAAGGGCTGCACCGGATGGCCATTAGCGTTAGTGTATGCCTGCTACATAAGTCCAAGATATATCTGACCAAGATGACAGATTCATTCTGACAAAGACATGGCCGCTTTGACACACAGAAATCTTTCCCTTGTTCAGATAGAATGGACTGCAAATGGGACGACTTAAAGGCACTATAAGTGGGCACAATATGTGCCCAAGGCAAGAGATAGTCATGATCATTTGGCTTTGGAGCGCAGCGGTCGGGAGGAAACTTTACTTGCGCCCGTCCTGCGCCGTAGCCTCCTGCCAGTCGCTGCCAGATGGCGCGTCCCCGGCGGCCTGCCAGGTATTACGAGCACGCCACGGAACCGGATTAAGCCACAACAAACAAAACAAGACTATAAAGACCTGAGGCGGCATCTGTGTGCTGTGTGGCGACAGTGCAGGCTCGCAGCAACCGGTGTTGATCCAGTGGCAACAAGTGTAACAGCTGTCGGTGGCGAATTACACGATCTAACAAACTACTATATTGGGTAGTTGGACTGTGATCTCTGACAAAGCAACTAGCTGCATGAGCAGCAGCTCCAACAACACAAAGCCCTCCAACCCAATTAAGATGAGTGGTGCGAGCAGGGTAACCAAAAAGCGCAGAAGCTCTTGCAGAGAGCCACTTACCGCCTGGTTGGGGTCCACCGCTGGGGCAGCAGCTGCCGCTGGGGCGCCGTAGCCGTATGGCGCAGCCTGCGGCGCTGGGAAGCTCCCGTACTGCGGCGGCCGGTAGGCGGCGCCGGGGGCCTGCCCGTACTGCCCACGTCGCACGAGCAGGCGGGAGGTAAGTAAGCTCTGTAGTAGTTATCAATCATATTAATGATATAATCAGTAATAATAGTAATCAGTAAACAGTAATCGACATTAATGCTGCCGAGAGCTAGCGGCGGGGGCTCTCACGGCGGCGTACGCGCCGGCCGGGCCGGCGCCCATCCCCGGCGGCAGGTAGGCGGCGGCGGCGGTGGCGGCGGCGAGCGGCGGCTGCTGGTACGGCTGCGGCTGCGGCGACGGCGCGTACGCCTGCGGCGGCGGCCGGAACTGCCGCCAGCGTTGTCGA
>WELB01000022.1:659631-688140 GCA_009602725.1 Spirogloea muscicola
GCCGCGGCGGCGGCGGCCAAGGGCTCGCCGCCGGCCGGCGGGCGCACGGCCGGCCGCTCGCCCTTCCGCTCGCTCTTCTCGTTCAAGGGCGCCGGGCATGACGAGCGCGCCGCCAGCTTCGAGCGGCAGCTGAGCCAGCCCGAGGCCGCCGCCCCCAGCAACGGCTACGGCTACGCCGCGCAGCCTCGGCGGCAGCTGAGCCACACGGACTTAGGCAGGGCGGCGGCCTACGGCAGCGGGGGCTCGCCTCCGGTGCCCCTCGCGTCCATGGCCGAGGACGCGCAGCCGGGCTGGGCCACCGGCGGCCGCTCCAAGTCCTTCACGCGGCGCCTCTTCAATGGCGGCGGCGGCGGCGGCGGCGGCGACAAGGACAGCCCGCCGCCGGCAGGGGCGATTGACCGCCCTGCCATTGTGGCCGCTGCGGCTGCCCAAGCTGGCAGCGGCGGCGGCGGCGGCGGCGGCGGCGGCGAGGCCGTCGGCGACGGCGGCGTCTCCTCGCTCCGCAAGGCCGCCAAGCACGGCGACGCGCAGGCGCAGTACACGCTCGGCCTCTGCTTTGCGCAGCCCAGCCTTGCGCACGTGAGCCTCGGCGCCCTTCCGCTGCCCTCCTCTCCCCTTGCTCATCCCCCCTCTGCTCCCTTCCTCCTCCCTTTCTTGCTGCGCCTCTGGCGTGCTTCACTGAAGCTGCATGTCATTTTGCCGCCGTGGCTGCATTACCACTTGCCGACCGCGCCGCCGACCACTTGCGGCAAAGGGGGCACCTGGTTTTAAGCTTCTCTGAGTAACACAATCGTTGAGAAGATGGAGGAAGGTGGGGAATGGAATCAGGCCACAGGCTGACAGTGCAGATGGCCTCTGTCTGCGGCCGGGCAGGTCATGGGCCTCAAGGTGGACTGGCGCGAAGCCATCCGGTGGTACCGCCGGGCTGCTGAGCAGGCATGCATGACCAAACCCCAGTCACATAAAATTCTGCTGTTAGTCTCGTATGTACAGTCTTGCCATCAGTCTCAAATGTACAATCTTTTCATCAATCTCAATGTCACGTGCATTATCTGTCTCTTCACCTTTGTCTTCTGTTACTTTCGTCTTCTTTCTTCTATCTTCTTCCTTCTTCCTCCTCATCATTGTCTATCTCGGCCTCCACCTTCCCCCCCCCTCCCTCCTCCTCCTCCTCCTCCTCCTCCTCCTCCTCCTCCTCCTCCTCCTCCTCCTCCTCCTCCTCTCCCTCGTCTCCATCTCTTCTGCCCCATGTCCCTCTCCAACCTCTCTCTCTCAAACTACGAAGGAAGCCTGGTGCTGAGCAATGGTGGCGCGCAACAGCTGCAGCGGCAGCACGTCTGACTGCTTCTGCCCTCCCTCCCTCTCTCCCTCTCCCATGCCAGGGCCTGGCAACGGCGCAGTGCGAGCTGGGGCACTGCTACTCAGAGGGCCACGGGTGCGAAGCAGACGAGCTGGAGGCTGCGCAGTGGTACGAGCGCGCAGCGGAGCAGGGCCACGCTGAGGCGCAGTTCCGCCTCGGCGCGTGGTATGAGAAAGGCCTGGACGCAGCGCGCTGCGACCCCCGCGAGGCCGTCGCCTGGTACCGCAAGGCTGCCGAGCAAGGCCACACCGATGCCCAGTTCCGCCTCGGCGTCTGCTTCCAAAAGGGCCACGGCGTGGCGCAGGTGCCCCCTCCCTCCCTCTCCTCTGCCAGCGCATCCTTCCCCTCTGCCTGTCTGTCCTCCTCTTGTCTGTCTGATAGCCTTTCCTCTCTCCTCTCATTCATCCTCCTCCTTGTCCTACCTCCCTATCTCCTGCAACCTCCGCAGCACCCACACTCACCATAGGAGCTAATCAGCTGCCGTTTTCCAACTCCCCCTCCTCTTGTGCTCCCCAAGCGCAGAACTGGCAAGAGGCAGTCAAGTGGCACCGCAGCGCAGCGGAGCAGGGGCACGCAGATGCCATGTGCAGCCTGGGCGTGTGCTACGGCCGCGGCGACGGCGTGGAGCAGTCGGGCGAGGACTCGGTGCGCTGGCTGTCGCGCGCGGCCGAGAAGGGCAACGCGCGCGCGCAGTGCAACCTGGGCGTGCTCTACGAGCAGGGCAATGGCGTCACGCAGGACCTGTGGAAGGCCGTGAGGTCTCCTCTCGTTCCCCCTCCCTCCCTCACCCTCACCTTCTCTCTCCAATGACATGCAAGCGAGGCATGAGTACAGAGAGCTGACGGCTGCCGCCTCTTGTGGTGCGGCTGCTCGAGTGCAGGTGGTACAAGGAGGCAGCAAACCAGGGCGACGCGCAAGCGCAGAGCCGGCTGGGGCTCTGCTACTGGCGCGGCAACGGCGTGGAGCAGGACGCAGGCGAGGCTGCCAAGTGGTTCGAGAAGGCCGCTCAGCGCGGCCACGTGGAGGCGCAATTCCGGATCGGCGGCTGCTTCGCCAAGGGCGCGGGCGTTGCGCGCAACGGCAAGGAGGCCGTCAAGTGGCTGACGTTGGCTGCCGAGGCGGGCTACGCCCTCGCGCAGTGCACACTCGGCGGATGCTATGGCACCGGCTTCGGCGTGCCCAAGGACTGGGCCGAAGGCATCAAGTGGATCAAGCTGGTAATAGCAGAAAGCATTCTCATACCGCAACCCAACCTCCAACTGAGCTTACCTGTCCCCAGCCTAACAGAGCCCTGACAAAACGAGCTTGCTATCATCCCATCTTGAGCTCAATCTTCACCAATCGTGACCTCGTTCTAACTTCTTTAGACCATGAGCCTACAGTGGTTCTAACCCTGTTCACCGGCACTAGGCTGAAGGCATCGCCAAGCTGGTAGTCTTGTTTCCTCGTACTTACAACCACAATATGCACCTGAATCAAGCAAGCCTTTCCTGACCTAGATCATTGCCCTGAACCTGACCCGACACTGAGCAGGTGGTAGCAAAAGTCAGTATCCTCAACCCCTAACCTAGACCCAGCCCTTTCCAACTAAGGTCCAGGGGAAACTGTACTCTAGACGCCATCCGGAAAAATGAGCAGTCACAGCCTTCAACATCTCAAGGACTGGGTCGAGGGCATCTGGTTGATGTTTGTACAAATCTTGACTCATACTGATGACAGACTTTGACACAGTGCTCCTTCTCATGCAATTTTAGATGTTAATCTGAGCTACCATATATGCCACAGCTGCCACTGACTCGCCTTTATGGCTGCGGATGGTGTTGCCGTTGGCCGTATTGCAGGCGGCAGAGCAGGGTCTGGCGGAGGCGCAGTGCGAGCTGGGTCTGTGCTACGGGCACAGCGCGGCAAGCCGCGGTATCCCGCAGGACTGGGACGAGGCGGTGTACTGGTACCGCAAGGCAGCAAAGCAGGGCCTGCCGGCGGCACAACATTTCCTTGGGCTGTGCTACCAGAAGGGCGAGGGCCTGCCGGCTGACATGGAGCAGGCGGTGCGCTGGTTCCGCAAGGCTGCCGAGCAGGGCCTTGCCTACTCTCAGGAGAAGCTTGGGTATTGCTACGACACGGGAAGGTACGGGAGAGGCCCTGCTTCCGTCCTTCCTCACCTCTTCTCCCTCTTTCTCTCGCTCCAGATCTCCACCAAAGTCCTACCTCGCTCGCTGCCTAACCTGCCTCCTCCTGGTTTTTGCCCGTCTCGTATAGCACTGCCTATAGCGCCAGCCCCGTCCGCCCCCTGGCCTGACTACGCGCTCCCCCCTCGGCTGCTGGCATATGCAGCGGCGTGGCTAAGGACGAGAAGGCCGCGTTTGGATGGTACTTCCTCGCTGCCGAGCAGGGCCATGCCGTGTGCCAGAACAATGTTGGCGTTTGCTACGCCAATGGCTGGTGCGTAAGCTAAAACCTATGTCTGTGCTAAGCAGCTGACTGATTATAGGCTGGTGGAGTTGCCTGAGCGTGCACCCGGCGGTGTTGACAGGCGCCCGCGGCTGCTGCTAACGGTGCCGCTTGCAATTCGCAACTGCCCATTTGCAGCGGCGTGGCGCAAAATTGGGAGGAGGCGGCCAAGTGGTACCGGCGTGCCGCAGAGCAGGGCCATGCGGCGGCGCAGTGCAACCTGGGCAACCGCTACGACCTCGGGAAGGGCGTGCCGCAGGACGCTGCCGAGGCCGTCAAATGGTACCGCCTCGCCGCCAAACAGGGCAACGTCGACGCGCAGTACAACCTGGGACTCTGCTACGAGGTCCCCCGCCCTGCGATCGTAGGGGGCGCCTGCTATTGCTGCCGCCATTGATCTCCAATGGTGGCATCGCTGCAGCTGGTCTAAGTTTCGGTTTTCTGCTAGACCTTCGTGGGGCTCAAGCACTTAGACTCCTCAGGTACCATCGGACAGTGCTGACCATGCAAATCTCAGCTGGCGCTAGGCTTTTGCTGAGGAGCTGTTGGGACTGGTTCATGCAGGGGCAGGGGCTCGCCAAGGACCTGGACGAGGCAATCGCGTGGTTTGGAATGGCGAGCGAGGCGGGCGATGCGGACGCGCAGGTGCAGCTTGGCCGCTGCTGGTTGGAGAAGGGCCAGCAAGAGGCTGCTCGGTGGTACCGCAGGGCCGCCGAGGAGGGCAACGCGCAAGGCCAGTACTGGTACGGCCGCTGCCTCGAGCTCGGCGAGGGCGTCGCGCAGTCGCCCAAGAGCGCCGTCGAGTGGTACCGCCGCGCCGCGGAGAAGGTGGGCGCCCACCTCACTCGAGCGCCTGTCACCTCCCTTTCATGCTCTCCCTCTACACTCCCTCCCTCCCTCATCCCTCCCTGCCTACCTCCCTTACCCCTTACCTCTCCCCTTTGCCTTACTTCTCAACGTCCTTTCCAGTGTTACCTGCTGCCCTGCCAACCTCTTTCTGCTTCACTAGCTCACTCCTGAACATCCTTTGCTGGCGCTCCGTCCCCTCCTCCTGATCGCTCCTGCAGGGTGATGCGGACGCGCAATATGCGCTGAGCTTGTGCTTCTGGGAGGGTAACGGCGTGGACGAGGACTTGCCTGTGGCACTCGTGTGGCTGCAGAAGGCGGCGGCCGGGGACCATGTCGAGGCCCGCCAGACCCTGTTGAATTTTGTCGCCGAGTGGGGGCAACGCCCCGACGACCTTTCGCCCGACAATATAGCCGCCGCTGCTGAGAAGCGTGCCGCTGCTGCGGCTGGGGGCCACCTGCTCGCCAACGCGAAGGTCCAGGTAAATAGTAGCGCTGGGGCTGAGGTTGCTTCCAGTTGTGGCCTACACTGATGGCATGGTTGCTTATGATATCCTGAGCGCTGGCCACCTGGCTGACTTGTGGATGCTGGCGCTCGACGTGCAGGTGGAGAAGAGCAAGCTGCAGCGCACCAAGTCGGAGGCAGCGGCGCCTCTGGCGCCGGCTGGTGGCCTGCAGCGGGCGCCGTCCACGGCCGAGGCGGCCGCTGGCTCGCCAGGCGACGCCTGGGCCTTTGGGGCGAGCCTGGATTACCTCTTGGACTAGGACCGCACAGGCATTCCAAGTCGCTCCTTGAGCAAAGTGGGGAGGAGAACAGATGGAGCGAGGTAGGGAGAGAATTAGCATGTCTTCTAACCGTCACTTGTGCTCCCACACAGAAATGTTGCATTTAATTATCTGTTGGTGCAGTGCAGTCGAAGGCATAACAGCCTCAAACTTGGCACGACCAGTATCTTGTAACTTCATGTAATTTATGAACGCCCCTTGCTGGGCCCCCGCCAGTCCTCTCCTTGCTTATATACAGTGCCAGCCAGTGCTCATGTAGTGCAATTTGCACTACCTCCCATGTCGGGATAAGGCACCCTCAGTGACCTTCAACCAGCGCGCTTGCTAAGGCCGCATGACATGAGCATGTATGTCAATTGTTGGGCGCAGAAGTAAGCGCAAAAGTAAGTCTTCTCATAAGCCGATGTTGGACTGTAGAGACGTTGTAAAGTCACCTAGGGGACGCCTGCTCACGAGTGCGCAATCTCCTGGAGTACGGCCAGGACTTCCTCTCGGATCTGTAGATGCGGCGAGGACTGCTGGCAGCATTAGGAGCTGGCTCTGCAGTTCAGCATCTTAGCGGCTATTCATTGCCGGCCGCGTCTCAGCAACCAAGTGTCCAAGAAACGCCAGGCATCAGAGCTTGAGAGACCTTATTGCACACTCCAGATGTTTTTAATTGCAGCATAATCTAATAGGATGAGGGCCAACTATTGCTACTTATATCCTTGAATTGAGGTCCAGGTTTTGAGGAGCCAAGCCAATGGTCTTAAAATCTGGGGATCACGGTGTAGGCCTTTAGGAACTTACGAATTCCAGCTGTTGCACGGTCACGCCGCGAGCCGAGCCGCTGCTATACAGGCCGCCCAGCACCTGGATAGCAGATGCAGAGCCAGCAGCCGAATTATGGCAGGACCCCAATCAAGGAGCTGCAGGAGCGTGCGTTCATGTAGCATCTCTGCAGTCCCTCTCCTGATCAAGCCTCAATGCATTATGGGTTGTGTTGCAGATGGCAGCACAAGACAGGTCCCCACCTTTGTCACCGTGTCGAGGAACAAGCCAGGCCGCACCGGCAGCGTGCCCTCGCCCTTGGCCGCGGCCGCACTGTGCGGCGGGGCGTCACTAACGCCGGGTCTTCCTGTTGACGGCCCTCTGCTCGGCGGGCTGTGGGGCCGGTCGGCCGCAGAGCCAGCTTCACTGCTGTTGCCTCCTGGCCGGTCCTCGCCGTCGTCCTTGCCCTCCATGACCCTCCGCAACTGTGTACGCAGCGCCGGCCCGGGCCGCATGCCGACGACCTTGGCCAGGAAGTCCACCTGACAGAGCAGACGCGATGCGAGCGGCCGTCAGCAGCTTGTGGTGCCTCGCAACGAGCGGCGACTGCTGGGGAAGTCGAGAGGCCTGCTTGAGATCTACCTCAGGTTGGGCTAGGGACTGGAGGCCGCGGGTGTCGTTGCGCGGGTCCAGATGGCCTCCTGCGGCGAGCGACCGCGCCTCCTCGCGCACGAGGACCAGCCGTGCCAATAGGCGCCGGTCGGGCACCGCCTGTCGCTCCTCCATAGACTGCAGCAACAACAGTGCACGCCGCAATACAGCAATCAGTTAACTAAATTTCCTGGAGTGATGACAGGGCATGATGCGTATAGTCAGTTTCTGCAAGTGGCAGTTCTCAGAAGCACAAATACTTGTGGAAGTTGCAACGAGACCACTATGCACTTGTCCTCCTTACAGCTAGCTCTTCAAATGTAGACCTCTCCATTTGCACATATTACTGATACTCCCATCTGTCTAATCTGTTGGTAGCCTTCCTGCAGCAGCTCTGGTATCTCAACTTAACACCTGTGGACAGTAGAGCTCGTCGCAATTGACCCATTTCGAGCCACAAAGCCGTGTACCTGCCCTGCAGGACAGAAGGAGGAAGAGTTTGTCATGCTCACAGAGACGACGTCGTCCGCCTGGGCGGCAACATCTCCCAGCTTTGCGGCCGGAATCTCGAACTTGCCGCCACCCACTGCATCATAGACGCCACCGCCGCCTGCGGCACGGCACAGCACCTCACGCCTCTCCTCCTTGTCCTTGGTGCGACACAACAGGCCGACGACTTGGACCTGTGACAGACATGACAGTAATTTAGCAGATTTACATCGTTACATTGTTGCATTCACATCTGCATGCGATGGTGGCTTGAAGTCCAGATAGCTGCTGGACGAAGTCATTGACGGGCAGCTGGCAGAGCACAAGGTCCTGTAATTGTCTATTTGGAAAATTAGACCAAGAGATCACCGTAGCTGAGACCATGATATGGTAAGCTCCGCAACTATAACTATTTGTATGCAGCTACAAGCTCAAGTCGAGCAGTGCCGCGGAGCTTGCCTGGGAGGGGAACTTGTTGGAGAGCTGTGCAAGGACCTGGTCCTTGAGGACCTGCAGCAGCCACTCTCGCTGCGCAACGCCGGGCACGACAGCCGAGCCAGCCAGGCGTCCAGAGTCAGCCCAAAACCCAAACCATTGCACTTGAAACCCAACCCCTAATTCCTTAAAACCTCTATCCCAGCCCCCAAGTCCATGTAACTCTGGAACGTGGTGGCACTGGCCAGATGGTCGCAGGTTTGGGACCCGAATGTATCCACCTTGTCGTCGTGGTCCTTCTGGGCCTGGTGGAGCATGAAGTCCAGCGCCAGGAGGAACGCGCGGTCCAGCACCTCGATATGCGCGCCGACGGCGCCGGCTGCCGCCATCTGGACTGCCGCCGCCTCCGCATCGGCCAGGTCCGAGATGTCCGCCAGCTGCAGCCGCCGCCAAAAATGGCAATGGTGCTCGCCGAGAGCGTCTCAGTGGGCTCTAGGTGTTCAGGGTTTAAGGTTTTGAGGGTTTAGTGGAGGGGAAGCCATGGTGAGCCAATGCCTGGACATGGGCTGCGGCTTGTAAGACGCCTCTGAGACGATGCCGCGAGGCCAACGGCGTTGAGGGCGCCCGTCGTCGAGGCGGCTTACTCACGTAGTCGGTCATCTGCTGCAGCACGGCCGTGACCTGGTCGCCGCCGCGGAGCAGCTCCCGCCATGCCGCGTGGTCCGACGGGCTGGGCCCCGCAGCCGCCTCCGCCGCTCCGGCAGNGGCGCCGTATGCGGCGGCTGCCGCCGGCGGCATTGGCCAGCCGCTGCCGCCGATCGCGAAGGAACGGCGGCGATTTGGAGAAGCGCCGGCGGCACGGCGGAGCTGGCGACGGCCGTGGCGCCGCTCGGCGGCTGTGCCTGAACCAGCATGGCAGGCAGCGCGCTGGCCCTTGCCGCGCCGCCGCCGGCTTCCTGTGGGCTTTCTGTCGGAGCTGAGGAAACTGGAACTTGAGGCAAGAGGAAAGAGAGCAGCATATCCTGTCTACCCCTAGATGTGGAGTCAACGTCAAAGTCCAAGTCTACGTGAGAGAGAATCTCTTCCAGTAGAGGGGCGATGGCTGTCGGCTGTGACTGGCCAGCCCAGAGAAGAAAGGAGGTGAGCAAGTGCCAAAGGGGCCAGAATGGCACTAAGCACACAGCGACTCCAGTGGCCTATGGGTGCTTGATATTCCCTGTCGAGCAGCCGCATGTCAGAGAAAGTAGTCTCCGGGTTGCAAGTTCCCTGTCAAATTCAAGTCGCATATTGCCTCTAAAGCCCACAGGGACTCATCCAGGCCGCAAGTGGAGGACTTCATATCGATGCAGCCCTCCCAAATCGTAGACACTGCAGGGGCGTGGCCTGGCTAGCTCGGGACGTCGAGGCGGCCTGCTTCCGTCTTCACAGCAGTTTCGCAGCGACTGGAAGCAACTGACCAGTAACAAGGCAAGCAAGCAGCATATGGACAAGCAGGTGGATGAGGCTGCAAGCAGAGTTGCTGTTCTTTCCAGACTAGCCATCTGTCTCAATATTCAACTGGCTGCCTTCACATCTTGCACGATGTCTGACCACGATTGTATCTACCACAGCAGGCTGCTCTCCGTTCTGCTGGCCGACCAGCTGAGAAAGTTAGTTGCAAGGCTCAGCTGCTGCCACTCTCAAGTCAGCTATTGGGGGGTATGAAAGTGGACATAGAAAGTGCGAATCTCCATCGGGCCAAGCTCAATCACAAATTTCCCCCTTGCCCCATTGTCATTGTCCTCAAGTGGCCGGCCTCGTAGGGGTTTCCGTGTGGCAGCCGCAGCGTCACCGCTGTCGCCGCGGCGCATGTCCTCTTCCACTCGCCAGCGGAGGGGCTTCCTGCCTTCCTTTCTCCGTCTCCCAGTCAGGTTGAGCTCCTCGATCTTTTGCACCTGAGCAGCAAACAAGCATACAACTTAGCAGAGATACGTACAGCAACATAAACTGCAGGAGGTGCTATATAGTAGAATCTTGACAGCCTCCATGTCAAGCTTGACAAGGCTAACAAATGAAAACAAGCACCACCTTTGTCTGTCTACAACTGACAAGTGGTTGAAGGGCTGGTGACTGACCTGGCGGCTTGCAAACACTTCAGCAATGTCCACGTTGGCCAATCTGGAAAGCTCTTCGCTCTCATCAACCTACAACAGCAGGACGTGGCCGGTAAGATGTATACATGTGTGTATAGAGAAATTTGTGCTCGCTCAAAGTTCTTGTGCTGATTGCAGGCCTACAGACTTTAACACACTTGGCGTCATTGGTTGCTCTCCCCATTGATAGTGCTTAGAGAGCATATCGTGCAGTCTGAGTGAGACCTCAAAGAGATGAGCCAAGCGCAGGAGAACAACTTTCTCCTCCACCTCCTACAAAGTCCAGCCACAGATGATGAGGGAGGAAGATAGCATTCGATGCTGCTCATCTTCAAGACTATCACAACAATGGCAATTGCAATTGCACTTGCAGATGCTTCTCACAAACATCTGCTCAATCCATCCAGAAGCGAACAGCAACTATTCTAATTTGGAAAATGGCAAGCGCGGTTGCAGCAGGAATGGCAGCTTCGCCCACCTGAAGCGTAAGAATAGCTACATTCTTTGGAAGCTCAAAGTCTGCAGAGCCAAAGACTGATCGGGAGCTAGAAACCACATCCCAGGAGAAGGGTAGGGACCCCTCATCTCCAGATTGCTGGCAAGGCCACATGCACATGTTGGCATGTATGAATCTCCAAACGCAAAGTACATCTTGATGGCAATCGCCAAGCTTGTCTACATTCTTGGAGCAAATAGATTTGTCTTCTTACATGTCGTGTGAAAGCAAGAAGAAGTGGTGAGTATAGTCTCTGTGCAAATTGGCGGCGCCACACAGCTGCATCTGCCTGCCGACCCGCATGCACATAAAATATTCCTCGGACCTGCACAGGCACAACTTAGTCAAGGGCACATGCACACAACACGCTTCATGACTTGCAAGCTTAACCTGCTGCAAGTGGTCAGGCAGCTTGCTGCTGCCATAAGACTGGCAAGTGTTTTGGAGCATGGACTTATATACCATAAGCCCCTCACAGACTGGAGGCTCCATGGTGCACGTGGTCTCATTGAGGCTCTCTCCAACGCCACGGTGATCATCATGAAGGAGCCGCCTGTAATTGAATCGGTGGAACTAAGTACTCTTCACCGAAGAAGAGAGTAGCTAATGATATCCATAGAAGTCCTCCTGACACATGCTACCAAAAGTTGCTTATACTTGCACGTCACACAGCCAGCTCAGACATGTAGCCATTTCATAGAAACGAGGTCTCACCTATGGAGCATGAGCTCAAGCTGACCATCTTTCAGGCTAGTTCCTCCCAAAGAGCGATCGGTCAGGATTGACAACTCCAGGTCCTTGTCTGTATCAGAAATGTATATGCCTGCATTCACCTGCTTTGCAGCATCATGAAGGATGAATGAGTAAACCAGGCCACTTGTGCTCTGCGGAACTACTGGCTTAAAGGCAGTACTTATTTTTGCCATGATCTATCAATGACATCATATGGCCTTACTGGGTAGTAATTCCCAGCAACAGGCTGCGTCACATTCAGCTTCCAGTCCTCACGGTAATTCAGTACCTGTTATTGTCAGCATTCTCAGCACACGTTAATCAAGTAGAGGAGAACCAATTTCAGCATCTGCGGAACTGGACAATCTTCAGTGGCCCCTGCTTCATGAACTTTCAATCAAAGAAGTACAATGAAGCCATTCTTAAGGGGCTCTGCATATGTTTCATAACAATCTGGTCAAGACGTCCCGAGGCATACTGGCAGGAATGCAATCCACAAGCCGTCAGCAAAAAATGTACATGCTGATATTCATGCACAGATAGCTCTACTCACTCGCTTGATGTAGTCCCGGCCGTTGGAGTCAGTGTAGAAAACATTCTCAGTGTCCATATTTGTTGTCAACCGTGTGATGACCTCCTTTCCCAGGTTGTCATCGATTGGAATTGGGCCAACCTGGCCGACATGCCTCCGTGACTTTCAGAACAAGATTGTCAAAGATATGAGAGCAGAATAGCATACCCATCAAGCACAGCTGCCCAGACAGGCTAGTGAGGAAGGTGACCAGGCCGTTTGTCTTGGCAAATTTTCAGTGCAACGTGCCTAGTTGCTCTTTTGCAGGTTCAACGTAGAAGTGCTGGAGGAATGCCCACCAAGAGGCACAAACGTGTATACACAAATCGCATTGTGTGCATCACCAATGTTTACGAATCAATTTGCCATCAAATGCAGCTCGACAAGGTGACCAAACCATACCGTGTATTCTACCTCGGCATGATCCTCTCCACTGTGCACTCTAACAACCTGCACATAAGCAGCACCACAAGCTGAGCACTCATGAGAGGACATGGGGGTCCACACGGGAAGCGCTGAGGCTGAGCCTGCTAACAGTGGCCTTTTGCAGCTCCCGTTCATTGCTGACAGAAACATTGTCACTGGACGTAGTAGGCATGCCTAGTTGCAATACATACAGGCAATCTGCTCGTGAAAAAAGCACAAGCTTCATCTTCTCTCAACATCCATTGGCTTCCAGAACTCTGCCAAAAGCGAAACACGAGGGTGTGCAATACCTGGGACAGCCAAGGTGAGAACCACTGATGCCACTCTTCTGCAACAGGGCCCCTCCAAATGTGCTGATCAATCTTGCAATCAACACAGGAAGTACAAAGTCATGAGACTGAGTCAACCTGATGCACCTGAAGCTTGCAACAGGCCAAATGCTGTGCCTACATACAACTCCAGCACCTTGCGTCTAGGGTCCTCTGGAAAAGTCAACTGATTCTTGCAGGTAGATCAAGCCATCATGCCTTGCATTGGCAATTCAACAAATGATGTGATCCTCACAAGCTGATCAGCCTTCCAGATGTCAAAAGCTGTTGATGAATTGGGCCGGAAGATGTATGCCCCTGAGGCCTGCCATCATGTGTCACCTGTCATGAATATCTATCTTGGGCTGGCACAGAGTGTATCAAGGTCCAGCTTGTGGGACTAACACTGATGGAAGCCGTGGAGGCATGTCATGCATTAAAGGCAAACGTGTTATGCAGACTAATAGGTAACCAGACTGTTTGTATGCACACATAGTCCGTGCAACACACCTGGTAACGATTCTCCTCAGTACTCCCATCACTAGCATTGTACCAGTGGAATGATACTGCCACTTCCAGCGCATCCTGAGGAGACGCACTCAATGAGCAGTCACATTGAGCCGACTGACAATAGACAATAGACAAAAATTAGTGATCAATCTAGCACACTGCTGCTTGTCCTACGGACGAGGGCAATCACTAGGTGAGCTCCTGCACTTGAGACTGCAGCTGAGCACTTTCATAAGGTTGATACAGTCTGCTGGCAGGACAGCACTTTGCCGCTGTGTTTGTCCACAGTATCTTGTGCAATACGAATCTAGAGATGAGCAGAGCATGAGTCAACTTCAGCTGCTAAAAGAACCAAAATGCACCAGAGGGTCATGTCAAGTTGTTGTCTGAAGGAAAGCCAGGCTTCACCTTGGCGGCCCTCAAATGGCTCAACCTGCTACTCCCCTGAGCCATTAAAAGTTGAGCTACGTTGGAAGTAGCTTCCTGTGAATTCATCCCAGATGCATCTTCCTCTGCCATCACTGCCCTCCCTGGACATTGAAAGGTCGTAGAGAAGTCAGAAACCTGGCATAATCGATTGCCGATTGTGAATGTCATGTTCAGCCTGCATTGTCTTAGCATGCATCTTCAGTGACTGTCATGCTTACTGCTGGTAAGGCGAGCAAGTATGTGAATCTATGTCATCAAGTGACCTTTGCATTCGAGACATGATGGAAAAAGTCACTCAGATCACTGAAATTTGCAATTGTTCAGAGTAGCTGCATTGCATGTCATTGACCTATTAAGAGCACACCCAATAAAGCTGGCCTATGAGATAGTTGTCTGACATTGCAATTGATAGATACCTGCTGTGTTGGCAGTAGTGCCATTTGCCAGTTCTGTGACATAGTATGTGGAGAAGCCCAGAGGGAGGACCTCAGCATAGAAGAGGAGTATGTATAATGCGTCATCCTTGCTTTGGTCCCTTGTCAAGCTAGCGTAAATGTTGCGGAGGCGCTTGGTTGCATGACTTAAGGGTACAAGCTGAGCTGGCACTGTGTTGCCATCTTCATCTGTCACTATGAGCCTGCTTGAGCTGACCTGCAAAAGAATATTGCACATTAAAGTGATGATCCCGGTGGCTCTGACATGAAAATCCCCTATGAGTAGTATTGTTCAGTTCGGCAGTACAGCTGTTCAGGTGTACATGCTTCAGCCTGGCAGCATACAACGTTCTGACATCCACCTACTTCATCTCTACACAATTAGAGCCTTATGTGTTGGATAAGCTTGTACTCTTCGGTGCAAGTGGAAAATGCACGTAAGATATCACAGACAAAGGGACCACTTACAGGAAATTTGATGAGCTCCTTGCGATGCCAACCCAGGGGATTGTAAGCAACAAGTACCTGCACAATCTGTACTGGTCAGAGCCTCCTCCACTATGAGCAACAAGCACCTGCGCTGTTGAACATTTTAAACCTTAAGGACTGGCAAGAATTAGAAAATAACATGCGTGCTGCTAGCAAAGTACGTGTCATGCCCCTTTCTACGGTTGCTTAACAACACAGATGAGAACTCCAGTACCAAAGCTGATTCTTGGGCTTGACAGTGCATGCAAGGCATGCATAGGTAAGAAAGGAATGTAAATGTGACATTTTATTTTGTCAGGACAACAACTCAAACTGAGGATGTCACTCTGCAACAAGCAGCACGCCAACTTGAGCTGATGTAGTTTATGTGTAGCCACGTACCAGACTGTCATCGTGACGAAGTTCTTCTTCTGTGACAGGACAGTAGCTTATATTGAGGAGATCACACTGCAGAACATGAAAGCAAGTCTGAGCCAATGTTCAACTCCTGTTCACTTACAAAGTGCACTCCAATTCACCAACACGTCATCTACTCATTTGCTTCTATGGAGCACAAGTATATACATCTCACAAGCATCCTTGCTGCACTACTATGACCTTGAGTACTTGCAAAGCTTATGTTGTCTGACAGATTTCAGCAGGTGGCCATGACCTGCTGAAAGGTAGGTGCTTTGTGCATAGTATCCTCAATCAAAACATGCTCCTCATAGGCAAGCATAGTCCTCCTCATTGCAGGATCAGATGCCGCGGCTCTTCTGCTTGCTACTTGAAGAGAAGTCAAATCTCCCAGTGCAGCACTTACAACTTGCTCAGCCTGAAAGATCAGAGCTCCCCTTAGCTTCATAGAGGATCTACTTGCCAGTGGCAGCCGCAGTAAGAGGACATGCTTGCAGAAAATAACATCCCGGTGTCCTCACACATGGCAACATCCTCTATGACCCAGTACAAGGAATCACTGCGACAGCAGTGTATGGCACACAATGATGTGTCAAGGCTTCTGACTTTGTAAGATCTGCTCAAGTACAGAGAGTGCAATGATCTAACTAGGTTGACTGCATTCTCTTTTAAAGTGGTTACTAAAGTACAGCACTCTTACCTTTACGGCTCCCATGTGTAGGCGTTTGGCGTAATCATCTGCCACATGCTGGCGCTCCGTGCCACTGACGGCATCGTGATGTTGTGAGATTGCTAAGGCTTCCTCTAAAAGGTCGGTTGTTGGAGGCCCACTGTCATCGAACTTCAATAATCTGCTTTCTGTCTTCCTTCCCACAGCCGCCTCCAGCTGCCTTGCAGCCTGGTCATACAACATCCGTGGCATACGTCAATTACAGCAGGGCTTGAGTACCTGAGATAAATCTAGTAGCTCCATGTGCTGCTTGCTGTGTAGCTGCACAGCCTTCATAACAAGGCGGACGAGGAAAGTGAAGGACACATGCAGACACCACCAGCAGGCTTGGAGATTGACCTGTAGGTAACCACTGAGTTTACGCACGTAGCCTTTAAATGCAGGGCGACTTGTGAAGTAGCCAGTCCAATAACAATTCGGACAATCTGCATAACTGTGGCAAGGAAAGTGTCACAGCAGAATATACTGGAATGAAATGTTTGTCAGATGCTGATTGTGCTACAACTCCTGCAGCCCTTTAGTTGAAAGTAGCTGCTACTGAAGCCATGCTCACATTTAATCGTCAGGATGAAAAAATGATAGATGTGAGCCTTTGCCCAGCGGTCAGTAAATTGCAGTTGACCAGGAGCAACTCACGGAAAAAAGTCATTGTGTTTCAGGGGCCATGTTTCATTGGCAGAGTGTTTCGCATCAATGTATATTGAAGGGGTTGAGTACATGGCATTGACTCTGCCATCCTGCAAACAAGTATGATAAATGCATTGCATGCTACCATCAGGAGAAAGGTTGCACAACTGAGTGGTGAGTACTTAAGCTGCACTGCCCCCATCTAAAGTTCTGCATCTCTAAAATGGGGGTCTAGACCCATCCTTACCCTGTTCACATAATGAATGAGCTTGTCCATATTCTTGTACCAAGTATTGGCATTGCTGTATGAAAAGTCTTCCCCCATGGTCCACATGATGTGATTTGTACGAAATTGTGAACTCTGAAAGCACAAGTAACAGTCAGCCAGTTCCTTACAAGCAAACGATGAGTGCCCTTCTTGCTAAAGATTGTTTGACCTGCAAGGGCATCCTTTAAAAGTGCACACAAGACACAAGTGACACAAGGCTGGCCAGTCACTGCTGGCCATGCAGGACATCTATTGAATGCATTGAGTTTGCATGTGCTTTGATGGCTTGCACCTGTTCCTTAGCAGCCTCCACGAAGGCATTTACTCTCTCTTCAACGTTATCATCGAAAAGCGAGGGGTCATCCTGCCACAGATCGGCCACACTGCTTAGCCATGTCATCAGTAACCACTTGGACTGTCACGTAGAAATTGACAAGGTAGGGACTTGCCAATGTCTCAGGAACCGTCACTTAAGCCAAACTCACCTGAATGGGAGGGTCCTGAGACTTGATCTCATATCTGAAGCCCTCTGGTGGGTCATAATGATGACCAAGTAAACCGGCAAAAATCTGCGACACAAATCTTTAGGTTGAGCAGTGTACACAAGCAAGCAAGCAACCACATCACAGTTTCAGAGTGCAAAGCGTACACAAGTAAGCAACCAATCACATCATAATCGTATTGTCAGTCAGATATAATTTATCAAGCAAAATTGCAAGTTCCCCAATGATTCAGCTGGATTATTACAATCCTAGAATGTGAATCTTGCATACTTCATATCAGATATATTAACAATTCAGTATAATGATGGGATGAGCATTGTGAGCAAGATCCAAGGTCAAAACTATTGAAAGAGCCTCAACCTGGGCACTTTCGGCCAAGGACTTGGAACCTCTCCAGATCATCTCCATCTCCAGGTCTTTGCGACGTCGCTTTATGTCATCATAATCAGCACGCGCAAAGAAGAGCGCATCGAAGCCAACCTGACACAAATAGAGCACGAATAGATCACATGTATATTAGCAACAAGTGAATTATCGTCTTTGAGCTTTACAGCATACCTCTATGATACAGCAAAATCTTCAGCACACTCATTGCAAGGAAACCTTTACCGGGACACCTAATATACTTCAGTGATGCTTCATTGCACCACTCATATGAATATGACTGTAAGCGCTTGGGTAGACAACAAGCTGCAGAAGTGGAAGACAGCACTGAAGCACCGATCTACTGCTTCACAATACACGTTCTAAGACAAAAATGCTGCTTAGAATTTACCTCAGCTGATAGAAGTGAAGCTTGTGTAGCTGAGTGTCCAAACGGATCAATTTGCCAACCTATCCGAGGAAAGTGGTCATCTCCAAATTGTTCTAGAATATATCGATGTCCCAACGTGGTCTGATCGATCATGTCTACATAGTGCGTGGCAGCCTCGTCGTGCATGCACCAGCCCCCATTTCTGGCATAGCAGAAATCAAGGTTGTGAGGACATGTTGCAGAAAGGCAAGAACCTCAAACAGTAGAATGATTAGCAGGTGCCCTTGATCTTGTACTTCCTTCGGCGACTCTATAACTCCAATGTGCATTGGCTCCCTATAAACACAAGACCTACGATGCTCAGTGTGGCTGATAAAATTCAAAACCAGGACTAGAAGGGCAAGGGCATGACAAGAAGAGCACATGAATTCCAGCTGGCCTGCTTTCACGAGCTTTTTGACGGTTCTCTTACGCTTCCTGCTCTGTTCTCGCCACCATCTTTGAAAGAATGCCTGAATAAGCAACACCAATTTTCGTCAGCCAGAACTCCAACAGCAGCTCAGGAGCAGAAATCCACTTGAAGTTGCCGCATCAAACGCCAGTTGCCAAGCCGGATGCCTAATTTCCATACCGGATTCCGGACACTGATGCTCATGCCAAATAAAAGCTCCAGTTTACACTCTAAATGGGCTATACCGGATTCCGGACACTGATGCTCATGCCAAATAAAAGCTCCAGTTTACACTCCAAATGGGCTACCAATGTGGCTGTGCCTTACTTGGGTAAAGCACACAACTCCGGTATTAATATACAATCTACTTGACGACCAGTACTTATCTAGGTAGGCAACGGCTTGACCTGTTCCACGTAGATGAACTTCCGATCAGGGTTTTCGAGCAGCTTCTCCACCACAGAGTCCAAAATGTACTGCACAGATGCTATCTGCAAGACTCCACGCCACCAGCTCAGCATGTACTGCCACCAAACCTGCTAAGGACAGTCAATAGGAGTCTTGACACGTGGGAAGCAGCCACTGAAGCATCGAGTGGGGCAGCTTACATGAAGACATGTGCCCTCAGCAACTTTCAGTTCTACCAGCTCAGAGTAGCTGGAGCAGATTCACATCGTGTTATGGACACGAGGGGGTTTTACTACAGATTCAGCAGTCGATCACCACAGAGCAGTCACAGCCGCCGGAGCGAGATTCCAGACGGGACCTGAATGGAGTTGTTGGAGCCGACGTAGTATTGGTCGACGGTCTTGAGCCAGCCGACGTCGTCGTGCGAGTGCGGCACCAGGTGCACGTTGAGCTTGCCGGGCACTAGGCTGGCCCTTGTGTCGTAACGGCGAGGCGGCCTGCCGCCCTGCGCCGCGGCGGCGACGGCCAGCGCGGCGGCGGCCAGCGCGGCGGCGAGGCGCCACGCCGCTGCGCGAGCCATGGCGTCGCGGCGGGGGCGGAAGTGGCTGCGAGCTTTGGAGGTCGGACATACAACGTCGCAGCAGCTGGTATGTGTAACAATATTATCTTTCTTGTATTGTTTCTGCATTGATGTTNGAGGAGTCGTTGCGGGGAGCCAAGCTGCGGTGGCGGCCCAGCGACAGCGGCGAGCGCCGGCGAGGGGCCCCCGCCAGAGACCGAGCCCGGCTGCGGGTGACGGCGGCGGCGGCGGCGGCGGAGGCGCCGCAGCTCTCGGCGGCGGGGGTCCAGCGCCCCGACCGGCTCGTGGTGGCGACGCGGGAGAGCGGGAAGAATGGCAAGCTCGTCCGCGCACTGGTGAGTGCCACTGTCGGCGGCCGGCAGCTGGAGCTGCCTCTGCAACACTGGCAGCGTACTCGACGTCCGTCATTACTGATGCCGGATGCTGGAAGTAGCATGCTGGGAGCAAGCAAGCTGCAGCTGTGAGGGATATCTGTGCCTTGGCTGGTGTCGCAGGCGGCCAAGGGAGTCCAGTGCCTGGAGCTCCCACTGATCAAGCACGCGGAAGGGCCCGACCTGCAGCGCTTGGGGGAGACCCTCAGAGGTGAAGTCTTGCACCGGAAAGACAATGCTTGCTCTTTACTACCATTGGCTGCATTGACGTTTTGGGATCTGCATGCGCCCATATTAACAGAAAAAGGCAAAGCTTGTAAGTCTTGTGCTCGATCAATTCTTCTGTACCTCAATGAAGTAATCTAATAAAATTTTGCTCCTCAGCTCTCAGCATCTTGTGAACTGGCCACATTGTCTAAGTGATGGCTGCCTCAATGCCTTCCTTGATCACATTGATGTCGTATAAGAGCTGAGGTTGGAGCTGCTGCCTGTTTTAGCAGATGTGGAGTTTGAGTGGATTGTGGTAACTTCTCCCGAGGCTGCTTCAGTATTCCTCAATGGATGGAGGTATTCCCATTGACACGATGAAATTGTCAAACGCGTCCAATTGTCCATGTCAGACTAGTCAAGCATGGTATGGTAGTATATTACCAGATAGATTATCAGCTATTTTGACTTATTTACTTTGCTGCTTTGCTTTTGATTACAAAAAGTTGGTATCAAATTGTTGAGTATGTGGATATGCAGGGAAGGTGGGTCGCCAAGTGTCAGGCTTGCTGTCGTGGGATCTGGAACTGGTGAAGTCATATGCAATGCAGGAGCAGATAGCGGAGCAGACAGTCAGTCTCTCAATGTGCTCTTCACTCCGACCAAGGGTAAAGCAACAATATTCACTGGAACTGTGTGAACAGCTTCACTGTAGAACTTCAGTAGATACTCCTCGAGATAGCGGCCCACGATTTTGTGGGTGTCATGCTACATCCCAGTTGCTACAGCAGCTCACGTGGATCTTCAGGCCTGGGCTTCATTGTGCTAGATATGCCACTCTCCTTCGTTGCTAACCGCATGTTTCTGCTAGACTCCATGATTCAGCAAAAATTTACTGCTTATTCCTAGTTTCAAAGAAGCTACTCAAAGCGCGTACCTTTACATATAGAGCTTGAGATGACCTTGTCCTCTTGGACATGAGTTGCTTGCAGGTCACAGTCATCCTCTGTCAAGTCCATTTTCTTGAGCAGATGGTGAATGGCTTGCTCTGCAGCTATTGGGAAGGCATTGGCTGTGGAGCTCCCAAAAGCACCAGAGGGCTCAGGGAGGGTACTTTATCCAGCTTCAGTCAAAGCCAGTAACGACATAGGTACAAATCTTGAAATCCCTGACACCCGCTTCATGATAGAGTACGTGCCTGTCTCATCTGCAAGCTAAATCAAGGTGCTACTGAAGCTTGTGTCCACTTTTAGCTGATGTCTTGAAAGGGATCCAGAGGCCGCTACTTCTTGCTACTGTAAGTAGTCCAATGATGAACATGTGTTTGTGTGACAGAGGAAGGCCTGACAGCCAGGGGCTTTGAGGTTACTCGCCTCAACACATACTCCACGGTAGGCTGAATGGGCGGGCTTTAGGGTCTTGACTTGATGCTCACATAGTGTCACGCTTGGCATCGAGGCATGTCTTCGGCACATCTGATATTCTCAGGATGGTACTGTGCCCTCCTAGTCTGTAGAACTGTCCTCTCACAGCCAGTTGCCATCTTGCGCATTCGGGAAAAATGTGTCTGTGCTCAAACATTCATCCTCTCTGTGCAAGTTTGCAGTCCAACAATGACCAAGTTGATCGAGACGCCTTGAGAGTAGCTGCGTCAGCTAAAGTTGCAGCATTTGCATCTCCAACAGCAGTCAAGTAGGACCCTTCTTTCCTTCCTCTCAGGCTTAATAGCGAGAAGTGATGTTGGTGGTCTCAACAATCATGTGTGGTTCATGTTGGGAGTCATTGATAGCCGCCTCTCATCACATTGGCGGAGGCCTGATTAGGAGCTTCTCCATCACCACGGGATGCAGGGCATGGGTGGAGCTTGTCATGAAAGATTCAGAGTGGGATGGAGCTGCAGCATGCATTGGAAGCACATCAGCAGAAGCTGCAAGGAAGTACGGGCTCAAGAGAATATTTTACCCAGACAAGCCTGGCATCAACGGGTGAGGCTATCTGGGGCAAATATTGCTGGTAATCTGGCAGAAAAGCAGTAGCTTCTTCTTGAGAGATGTAGTTGACATTCTTGAGCTGGAGCGCATCAAAGCATTGTCATGGTAGCTTTGCAGTCCTGCGTTTCTGCAGCACGCTATACTTCTCAACTAGTAGTCTGGGCAATCCGGCTGTATTAAGATAGAAATGCAATACCTGACCTACTTGCTGTAGACCTTTGATTGTGAGAAGTGTCATGCAGGCTAGGAAGTAAAGCATGCAGGCACTCTGTGACCCAGTGACCCACTTTACGTTTCCATTGGATGCAGGTGGGTTGACAGCATCCTTGAAGCCTTGGAAGCTCCACAAGCAAGTCAAGCAGTGACCATGTGAATCACAAACACCACGTCACCTCATTGGTGGATTCAGGATTCAGATGCTTATGGAGGTACATAAAAGGCTGGGCAAAGTCCCCCTAAACAAACATTGCGAAAGTGGGAGTCAAGTCTGCAAGAGTGAGTCAACTAAAGCAGGCAGCTAGTCTTCTGCTTCACATGCAGATCGTCCTTTCTTTACCTGTGAGAGGTGCCCTGCAATTTGCAAGCCACCACTTGCCAACACAGGAATGGCTCGTGATGCAACACTTACTTCTAGCAATGTTCCTACTGCCAAGAGTGACGCATGCAAGGCCAAGCAGCGCATTGCACATGACGGTCAGTATGTGTGAGGACGAGCAGGTCTGAGGCGCATGATGCATTTTGCATTGTTCTTGTATGCAATTTTGACATAAACCCCTGGCTCTGGTCAATGTTCTCTAGAAACGACCTCACTGTCCATCCACTTGTGATCTACTCCAATCAATGCAGCTGCAATGCATGACGGCTGTTACACTGCACAACACGATCTGCTTACTTGCTCCTGTCAATAAGTAAATACTTGAGACCTAGTACGCTGGTGCTAATTTACAGGTTATGTTTGGCCGCGTCCACGTCCTAGTAGGCGAACTATTGTGAGAAGTTTGTCTAGCTTGTCTTCTGAGAGGCTAAGTCCACCTTATCCTTGACCTCAGATTTGCCGTTAGGCGTGACCTTCGAGGGTGGCCGGGACCCGGGCTTGTATGGACACGCCAAAGGCTCCCGCACTGGGGGCTTGTACTCCTTCCCTATCAAGCGATAGAGTTTGGACTGCAAGAAGCACCCAGCAAGGAGGCCCAACACTTGGCGGTTCAAGTCAGCTTGGGACAATGCTGACACAAGCCTTTGGCACAATGAAGTAGTTGTGTCAATCGCAACTGGACAATAAATGAGATGTGAAGACAGCAAGGTGCACATCGTGAAGCAACATGGCACGGCTATTGGGAGCTGGGGAAGGTGAGGCAGCCTCCAGGCATGCTCAGACTCAAGTGCATACATCCTTTGCTGACTCCCAGGTGTATAAATTAGCGCCCAACATTGAGTGAGATGCTCGTCCATCAGAGCTTGACCTCATTGCGGCGTCGACCCTGCTCCACTTACAAGCGGCTGCTGCAGCTCGGATTGACACTGTAGTAAGTGATGTAAAGATGCTGAGCTCCTCAGGCGCTCACCAGAACGAGGTCGACGATCTTGGGCAGGTAGCCCAGGAGGGGGAAGAGGAAGAAGGGCAGCAGGCAGGCCACGCACACCTGGCAGCGCCAGGCACAGGCGGGGCCAGCTCTCAGCCACAGGAGGCCACGGCGCAAGAGGGGCACGGCGCGGTCGTCCCGGGGCAAGGCGGGGTCGAGCTGCGCCCGGCTCTCACCATCTTGGCGGTCCCGACGGTCGCGGCGGCGTAATGAAACGGCGGATACGGCGGCGGCGGAGGCGGCGGCGGCGACGGCGGCGGCGGCGGCGGCGACGGCCGCTTGACGAGTACGAGATGGCTGACCCCTGGCTCGCGGCGTGGCTGGCGCTGAGCCGGCGGGGCGCGCAGAGTACCACCTGGGGCAGCTCAAGGCCAAGCTCGCGAAGCTGCGCACGCAGCTGCTGGAGCCGCCCAAGGTTGACGGCAATCCACGCCGACGTTAACGTCGCCGCCTTCATGTAGCTCAGGCCGCAGCGGCAGCGCTTAGCTTGAGCTGCTGCAAGTCGTGGCCTTCCTGTGAGGCCACTGGCCGCCAGCGAGCGTCCATGCAACTCATCTAGCGCTGCGGCAATGGCGGTGGCTGTACTGCCGTGCTGCCAGGGCGCAGCGGGGGCGGGCGAGGGCTTCGAGGTGACCAAGTTCGGGCACGGGCGCGTCGCGCTCATCGGCTTCCCCAGGTGACCGGCCGCAGCTCGGCCGCGCCCCTTGCCGTGATCTGCACGCCACAGTGACTTGATTGCTCGCACGTCGGGTCGTCTCGCATGCTCAGTGCAGGTTTGCCACTGAAGGATAAGCTGGAAGCCAGGAAGCTCAAGTTCCTGGCTTCCAGCCTTAGAGAACCAGACCCCCAAACCCCAAACCCTTTGCTTGTGTAGCATGTTAAATCTGTGTTGCAGTCAAATGGTTGCACTTCTTAGGCAAGACTAGCTGTTGTGACCGTAGCTTTCCAAGCTTCTTGAGGATGTGAGGTCGGGCTTAGGGCGCTTGCCCTGCAACCGCCGTCCAGCGACCTCTGCGTTGGCTGAGCCCTTTTGGCGCGTGCGCGCCACTCGCCGCTGTGTGGCGCCAGCGTGGGAAANGCGCCGTCCCGTCTCGGCGGCGCTTCTCCTCCGGGCTCTCGCGACGGCGGCGGCGTCCGCCATGTCCACTACTTCGGGTCGTCGCCGCCGGGCAAGCCCGCCGCCACGGCGCCGACGTCGCCACCATGGCCGGCGCGGCCGCAGCAGCCCCTCCTCCACCAGCAGGCGGCGGCCGCCGGGCAGCTGCAGCGGCTGCAGGCGCCTCCCGGCAGCCCGGGGGCCGCCAAGCTGCCCCAGCACGCTCTCGCCGGCTTCCGGATGGCGGCCCGGCCTTCCTTCACCAAGGTGAGAGCCGCGCCAGCTGCACTACTGATGCCTCGGCCTTGGTAATAAACAACATAAGTATTAAAACTCTTAAGCAAATGGGCAATCAACCTGTGAACCAACTTAGGGACTCGTTGTAATCATCCCATTAGCAGGCCTCACAGGTAGCAGTGCATATGTTGTCTGCAGTCCCCTGGCAGAGTGTCAGCTTACGGAGCGAGTGTCCAATACGGCGAGGCTTCAAGGTAATACCTTGCAGCAGCATCACCCAAAAACTGCTGCTTCAATGTTCCGCCGGCTGTACCAGTAAGCCTAAGCAAAATCTGCCAGACAAAGGAGTCATGACCTTACAGTGGAGATCTATTGCTCTATGGCAGGCCAAAGGATGCAGACGATCAATATGTGGTTGTGGTCTGCGACAGGCGGGTCTGCACAAGACCTCCCTTTTGCTTGACATGGGTCAAAGCTGAGGCACATTTGGCGATCGTCTGGTTCAGATTCCTTGCTTGTAGGATGTTGTTAAGGTCGTGATGACTGTAATGCTTCCACGGGTTTGTCAGCTGCACTTGCAAAGTTGCAGGCATATGCGCTCAGTGTTCTGGCTAGCTGTGCGTGTTTGCTTTCTCTTACTGTTCAGGTCAGGTTAGCATCCGAGCACGACCCAAGCTCCCTATACGACCTGTGCCGAAGATGGATGAGGAACGACGCTGCACCGCGGCAAGGAGCCGTATGGACCCAAACCTCACACAACCCCCCCTTCAAAAACACAAAGAGCAGGCTTTGCCAGGCGCTCTTGACAGGAACACAGGGACTTGCTAGAAGTCTTCTCTTCTGCTGCATGTTCTTCACCCCTGAGTATGATTGGCTATATGTGCAGACTGGGTTTGCTTCTTGAGCATAATCGTAACATTGACATCTGAATGCCTGCTGACTTGCAGAGCATGCTAAGGGGTAGCCCTATGGCGCTGCCCAAGCCTTTGTCGATGGAGGACGAGCCTGACGATGCTCTGGAGCTTGGAAAAGCTGGCAGCTCCGATTCTTCCAGTCAGGTCTCCTATTCGCTTGTGCACGTGTTGTATTGAGTTGAATGGAAAACAATGTTTGACTAGCTTTGCTTGATGGGTTCCACGCTCCCTCTCGTGATGCGCTATCCTTGTGTGTTTGGCAGCTTCCAAAGCCAGTGGAGGACATGAGTCCTGCGGAGCTCTTGCTGCATCAGATTGCAGGATTTCAGGCCACTCGCAGAAGGTCAAAAAGCCCTATGCTGACTTGAATCATCTCACAAAGGTTCCAGAAACTGGTGGCTGCATCATATCAAACAGCTGAGGAGCCTGGAGCAGCGGCTTGGTAAGATTCTTTGTGAGGCTTCCTCCCTGATCTGCTAAGAGATTGGTGTGCAGGTGTAAGGAGGAGCGAGCGAGGAGGATAGCGCGGTACCGCGTGCGGCTTGCTTCGCTGTTGCCGTCGGCCGTGGAGGGCCAGATGGCAGACGACAGGTAGCCTTGAGGCACTGCATTCCGGGTAGCTAGGGCTCCCGATTGCACAGGTGCTGCTAGTAACTACTCTTGCAGTTGCGACTGCAAGGCTCCTCCCTCCTTTCAGGCGAAGCATTGTGGAGGTGACTGGGCGAAGCCCTCTTATACCTTTCACAATGGCCCTTTGATGATTTCGCCTTGGCTGGTCCTGGCGCGTGGGACTGGTCGTGGAGCAATTTCGATGCGGGTGGAAGCCTTGCCGCACGGAGAAGTGCCGCTGGGCTGACCGCATGCACAGCCACCACCTTCACCCCAGTGGGCCGTTACTGTCTCGGTCGTCACTTTCCTCGCTCGGGCCGACCTGGCTTTCATGCTCCCTGTTGCATCTTTGGGGCTCGCAGTCCCAGCGCCAGCCCCACTGAGGCTAGCCTTTGACAACCATCGCCACTTCTCTGAAAGGGACTCTCTCTATAGTCTGCATTGCCCCCAAAGCTCTTGCAAAGGGCCCGAGGGCTGTGAAAAGCCAAGCCCACAACAGACTGAACAAGGTCCAGAGGAGCCAGACAGCGTAGAGACCATCAAAAGAGAGAAGAAGCTCTATCAACAGGGGCGAGGGCTGTGACAAACCAGTCCACAACATTCATGAGCAAAGTCCAATGGAGCCGGAAAACGTAAAGAAGACCACCAAGGGAAGAGCCGTTTCCTTCTTCAAAGTGTCCGGGAAGTGCCCAAACAAACATGACCACATATATAAAGGATGGTCGTTCAGGAACCTCTAGTCTTGAGTACCTTTCTCGCGTAGAAGAAGCTCTTCCATTGTAAGGCAATGACTGTGAGAGGCCAGCCCAAAGGGAAAGTACGATGTCTGAAAGGGGGAAGAAGCAAAGAGTACAAAACCACTCTCCGTGACTTCTGCGAGTGGCGGTCCATGGCCCACGCCTTGCATCTGCGTACTGGCCGAGCTCTAGCTGCAGCCTCTGGCTTTCGTGAAGGGGCTGCTTTCCGGCGTCTACTTGCGGCTGCTGACTAGAGGTTACTATGTGTCCATCCTTCGTGATACTTGCTTAATCGTGTTCATGCGTTCCGCTCAATAACCTTTAGTCTGCAAGTGCAGGTTATGTTAAGTAGACGGCGGAAACGCGTCGCCCTATCGGAACCAGGAGGCAGCATCCAAGGCGCAGCCAGCCCGCAAGTGGACAGCAAATGCCAGAAAAGTGGCAAGCGGCACCCCATGGATTCCTCGCGGTCCAGGTTTGGAAGATCCGTCAACCGGACCAACGGCCTGCTAGCCGTCCGATGCAAATTTTTCCGATCAGAGCCGTCCAAGTTGGGCCTTGTGTCCGCTCGCCACAGATTAAGCCGCGGCGCCGGTCAACGCGGTGCATGCCACGTGTGCCGTGTCGCTGGTCATCACATGAGCGCCAAGTGGCGGGCAGTTGGCTCCTGCCGCAGGGGGAGCCTCCCGCGCTGCTCCTCCCGCCCTGATTCATCTTTTTAACGCCTGAACTTTTATCCTTTCACTCACTAATGAGATCTGTTTGGCGCTGACCCGTGATTCCAGATCGGGTCAGCTGAGCAGGCAGGCGATGTACATCCGTGATGAGCTAGCTTGTCTTTTCTACTTGGCCACTCAGTTCCCTCATCAGTCAATACATGTCTTCTTTCCTCCGGCTGGCGACTCATGCGAGCAGAGGGTGGGTTACACACGACTTGCTCTGGGAACCTTCGGCGCAACAAGGGAGAAAGCGGGACTTGGCCCATTGTGCTGCATGCGTTGGCATCAGCTTAGCGTTGTTCTGTGTGGGTTCAGAGATAAACTTGGATCCCACAGATAACCTCGATCCTACAGCTTGTGTGGGCGCCAATATGCAAGAAGTAGGCGAAGATGAGCGCAGTGCTGCCAGCCAAGCGGGGGCACCGGCATGGACTACACGACAGCTACCTGAGATACTGAGCTACATTGCAATGGCCACTGGCACATGGCCGGCGAAAGAGAAGGGAGAGCCTCGCCCCTCGGAGCAGGTCGAGCAGCGGCGTTGTGCACGCTGGCGCCATATAATTGCTGGCGCTGGACGGGGCTCTGCCTTCTCTCAGCCGTAACCACGCCTGTCGTTGGCGACTTCGCCCCAGCACTACCCTGAATTGACGACATTCCGCTCTTGCATGGTCGCGACGCCGGCAGCGCTGAGAACTAGGGAACTGGCGGCCAGGGGAACGGGGACGACCCGCGGCTGGAGTCGCCGAAGGTGCCATGGTGGGGCTCGCTGCCGCTGCCGCTGCCGTTGGGGGACTGAGGCACTGTGGCAGCATTGAGATGGAAGGAGAGCCCCGCGGCGGCAGCAACAGCAACGGCGTAAGTCCCAGAAGCGAAGGTGAATGGCAGGCTGGGGAGGCGGCGCAGGCGGTCCAGCGCCGCCGCCGAGGACGGCGACGGCAGCGGCGACGAGTTGGGCTCCAGCACCAGCGGCACGGGGTCGTAGCAGATGGGCGGCGGCGGGCGGCCGGCGGCGCGGGCAGCCGCCGCCGCG
>WELB01000022.1:688674-704322 GCA_009602725.1 Spirogloea muscicola
CGGCTGGCCGCCGCCCGTGGGGGCGGGCAGCTGGGCGCGGGGGCGCGGCGCGGCGGCCGCCATGAAATGAATGAATGCGGCCGCTGATGCTTATATAGCTGCTGTGAAAGCCGGCCAGGTGCATAGAGGGTATTCAGTGACCAAATTGGCGGAGCCACATGGCGGGAAGGGGGAACTGAGGAGGGGAGGGAAGGCAAACAGCCGCGTGGGGCGGGGCGGGGAGGGGGCCGTACGGTCCCGTGGCGTACGGCCACGCCCGCCCAAGCGGGCCACCGCGTCGGCTCGCCGCGCGGCGCGGGACGGCGGGACTTGCTCCCCGCCGTTAGTGCGCCGTTTGCGCAACGGGGAAGGGCCCGCGCGCCGATCCGATTCTCGTGGAGGTCGGATTCTTCTCCTCGGGGGCCCGCTTGACGGGGGCCCGCTTGACGGCGGGGGCCCCCCGGCTTGACGGCGGCCGGCTCCCTTCCCCGACCGGCTCCCCGCGCCGCCGGCGGGCCCGGCGCTTGCGGCGAAAGGCCGCGCAGGTGCCCGCAGAGGACTCTCGTCTCCCCCTCCCCCCAGCCGGGACAGCGACACCCTGAACCCCCTCCCCTCTGGTCACCGCGGCGTCCTCTCCGGGCCCCGTCAACGCGGCGCGCCGCGCCAGGACGCGCAGCCCGCGGCCAAGCCGGCCCACGTGCGACGCGGCGCACGCGCTTGTGAACCTCAAGGACTGACGTCACCTGAGCGGGCGCGGCCAAAGCTTCACTGCCGTCACACCGGACTGGGCGGCAGGGGCGCGTCCCTTAACGGCCTGCTTAGCCATTAGTTGCCGGGTCGCGGCCGATAGCCCCGTCCGAGGGTTCGGGAGGGGGGCGGGCGCGAAGCCCGCGGCGTGTCACCGGCAACTTGTCGCTACGGGAATAGCGCGGGCTGCGGTACGACGTCGCCTCCCTGAGGTTTCACCGTGTCCGCGCCAGCAAGGGCCCTGCTGGCCCGACCACCCCCCAGAGTCCGCCTGAGGCGCCGCAGAGTCAACATCCCACCGCCAGCTGGCCCCGCACGCGGTGCGCTAGCAGGCGGGGGCGGAGACGAGGCGGAGGGCTCGCCCATTGAGGAGAGGCGCGTTGGCGCTTCCCCTTGTTGGCCCCTTAGCCTTTGTCGAGGGAAGAACCTGTGACGAGGCTCGACGGCTCGACGGCTATCTCAATCGCGGGCATCTGGATAATCTGGAATACGACGTGGCATACCTGCAAGTCCTAAGAAATGCATAGGAAAAAAGGTTAGATTTACACCCACATAAGTAATCCAGAAATTAGACCTTCGTTCACTCTTTACATGTATGTGCTCACTCGCGGATATTTGGTGTCCCCCTTAGCCAGCCCATTACCCCGTTACCAGGACACTAGTAAGGCTACTTATTGGCCTCCCTTCCACTTTCGTGCACACCGCGCGCCTTCTTCTCTTTTCCTGGGCTGGCCTCTCCCAGCCACCGCCCTCTCGTGGAACCATCTCTCGTTCTTCCGCGTGGGCTGGCCGGGGGGCCGAGATGGAAACTGGAAAGACCACGCTTTCCATTGCCGTTTGTTCACTCCTTTCTCCTCTGCGCACTCGTCTTTCTGGGCCAATCACATCGCCCTCTACGGGGATTGTATATCCCCGTGGGCTGGCCTCTCACAGCCATTGCGTTACGTGCAAAGTCGAGCTGTTTATTTCTCCCAGAAGTGAGCCGATGGCCATGAAAGGCCAGCCCATAAAGGACGGTCGAGGGCAGAAGGGGGCTGGAGACAGCAAAACCACATATCTATGCAAGTGGCTCGGCGATTGGGTGCTCCATAATCCCTAGTCAGCAGCCGCAAGTCAGAGTAGCTTGCAGAAGAAGATGCGCGCAGTGGGCATGGAATGGCTGGAGGCCATTTAAAGCCAATCCGCTGGTCTGACAGGATGGGCCTACATGCAGGGGAGCCCTATGCTAAGGGGTCTGGAGGTGAGTGTGCGAAAGCCAGCCGAAGGAGGACTCCAGTATCCACGAGCGAGTACATGGAAGACCGACAAGGCAACTTGGGAAGCCGGACACCACTACGGAAGTCAGTGGCCGGGCTTTGTGGGCTCAGCACACTGATGACTAGCCAAAGCTTGGGAGCGCTGCAAGCATAGCAATAGCCGCACTCTTTCACAAACAACTAACGCCTGCAGCGCGCGCCTACGCAAAGCACAGCTCGAGTCTGGCATGCAGGCGTGCACTCTGAGCAGGCCTTCCGCAGCTGCTTCCTGTTCTGACAAGCGCGGTTTGACAGGGAAGGGCCAGAAGGTGACCAGACATGCCACTTCGCCGTGGATGCAAAGCAAATGTATGTACAATGTTCGATACACCAGGCTACATAGCACGCTCAGTCAGCGGTTAAGAAGCTTCGGACGTTCAGCAACACCCCTTTGTTGTAAGGATTCTTGAATGTCTTAAGAGAAAATGGACGACCTGCCACATTACAGCACTGTACTTAGGGGAGGCATCCGTGAAGATGGCACGATGGAGCTAGATTTAAATGGATGGACTGCTCAAAACATACCTGGTCTTGGCAGGCCCTCGGTGTAGAACTCTGGGTGCTTCTCCCAGTGTACCTGTACAGGTCATTGACTGCATGAGCCTTCACTGCTATGAATGTCATTGGTTGCGCAGAATACCTGCAGTGAAGCATCAGTCCTGCTGAGTCCTGTTGAGTCAAGGGCAAAGTGAGGCTGTGAGCATACAGACGGTGGATTTTCGGAGTTGATAACATTCGTAGGACAAAGCTGGCCCCCACACTCACCCATTCATGCGTGGTCAGATTAACCAGCACAAGGTAGCAGTGCATGATCAGCAGCGGTACCTGTGCCACGGATCGACTGCATGCACCAGTAAGCGCCCAAGAAAGGGCTAACCTTGTCATGGTACCCATGTGCATAGCAAATATTGACAGTGCTATTTACTGACAAGCTTCAGATTAGCAGGAGCTCCGAGGAGCTCCGAGCTCTGTAATATGAGCAGTGGAGGACTAGCCTACCTCCCATAATATCTGGATGAGTCCAAAGCAAGTCATGGACACCAACCAAGGTTCACTAATCAGGGCCTGCAAGAAAGCCACACATCGACTTCACTGAGAATGGCGTACAAATCTGTAGCCACTAACTGCCCTGTATTTGGTCAGGTCAAGTCTCCTGTATGAAATTTACGATATTGCAAGACACCCGTCCAAAGAATGATTGCTATTGTCAAGGCATGCTTGTAAAGCCAAGCAACAAGCACAAATTACACAGATTCGATATTGTGGCAATGCCATAGATCAGATAGGATAATTTCGGAGCTACTTGGTAGTGCATAGGAAAACCCTATCATGCTGTACCAGACACAAAACAAATTTCGAGTGCTTACATGAGTAAAAGAAAGCCAGAGCTGCTCAACATCTCCCACTGCCAAGGTTTCAACACCAGCACATCAGAATAGCACTCATTAGAAGGGCAATAATAAACACCAACCAAAGTGACGAACTTGCACTGCGGCTCACCCGGCCCAAAGGACATGCGGTCTGCTGCGGACACGCCCATCAACTGCTTCTTCTTCATATCTGCAAGCACTCTGCTTAAAAGGTCAGACAGCTGCTGGTGCTTCACAAGAGCCTAGAGGCAGGGACCATTGAGAAATTCAAACACTCATACTCATGCCTGCTATGGCAACAGCAGCAGTCAGTGACAGCATGCAAATGTAATTTCACGATGAAACAACTTTCTTAGGTGGATCTCAAAGTAACCCTGAAGATTCTGCTAGTCTGTAGTACTTACAATCCAACGAACAAGATGCAAAGGAGACCTGAGCACAGGCGAATGCTGCCAGCATGGCCAGAAATGATCGATGATTTCTACGACCTGATCCACAGGTGTCAAATATCAGGACAACAGAAATCCACTGAAAGGCTCAGACGCAGAGGCCAAGCAGAAGAATGGTATACAAGAGCTATCAGCCACAGAGCTCCTTCCAGCTTGAAAGGAGTGCTGTGACTGGTGAGGCCAGCAATACAAATGATGATCAGAAAAGTCAGAGAAGCACCTACACAGTTGGCGATGGCTGGGCAGTGGTGGTCGAAGCGCTCAGTGCAATGTTCGCACTTCCAGCAGTGCCAGGAGCGGAGCTTGAAGGGGGCCTGTTGGATAAGCAGCCAGTATACATTTCCGCCACGGTTTGAGAGGTCAACCAGGCAAAGGCGTGGTTCTGCACGATTTATCCGTGAACTTCAGTTTTCTTATGGACAGCTTCACCAATCAAACAGGGTGCCATTGTCAAGATGATGAGAAGCATCGGACTGAGACCAGAGGCTTACTTGACACGCAGAGCAGTAAGTTGGCGGCGTATAATAATGCTGCTGGTAGTTAGGCCACTGCTGCGGAGGTGAATGCTCACTCGTTGACAGGGTAGGACCTGTCAAAGATTGGGGAGTCACCTCTGCAGCACCTCCTGGATCAGCCGACAAGTGAGGACCAAGCCCTGCCTCACAATCACTCGCCGCCGATTGACAGGCCTGCGTGACACAAAGTAAGCACCTCATCAACATTGGCAGACGAATTTATCAGACAAGCCAGCCCATGATAACTGTCGCCATTTGGCTGTGGTGTATCAAGCTACTGGTACTTAAAAGAGTCTTCAAACTGGTACTAATAAGAGAGTTGTAAAATCAACCTGGCGAGACTCTCCAGCAACCAGGGATTCCAGCTCCGAAGAAGTCTTCGAATTGTTATGAAGTGCATCTGCATCTAATTTGCAGAGCTCCAAGTCAAGCTGCTTGGCTGGGGCCTTTTGCACCCTGCCAGGATCGCTGCGAAGTGCCCTGCATGACAGTGATCACCATCACATCAGCCGGCTTTACACAAGGGCCGAAATGAGGAGCGCCCCCGGGTCATGTTGGGATTATGATGAGAAGGTGCAGTGGATATGGTCTGTAGGTACATCCAGTACTATCTGCTCAGATAATTATCCGCTGCCCAATGATCTCGAGCAATTTCTAAATCATGGCCGGAGGTAAACCTAATCAGTCTTCCTCTGAGTCGGTACTACCATCACAGAGTAGTGGTCTGCTGACACCCTTTGAGATTAAGGTGACATGAACATTTACACTAACAAACCTGGCAAATGTCACGACGAGAGCAGCGGCACTGGTGCAGAAGACAACGGAGTTGGCCACGGCAACCTCTGCGAAGGATCAGAAATTCTTTGAGGAATGCACTCTTCTCAATGATGCCCAGAAAGCTTGCACCAAATCAAGTCATTAAGATTGTGGTGATTAGCATATCGCTCCTAGAATTGACTTGGGGGGACACAAAGTGGGTGGTAAGCTAATTACAATATCAGAGACCTTCTGGCATGTACCTCGGGCCAGGTGGACAGCGTAAGTGAGGACGTGGAGGGTGATCACGGCGGCGAGGAAGCTCGGCGGGAAGAGCGGCGCGAGGAGGCGCTGCCGGAGGAGCTTGAGGGACGCCACCCACGCTGCCAGCGGAAGAGCTGGCGCCCAAACACCGCGGCCAAAGGTAAGCAGGTTAGCGCCCACATCATACATACCATTTGTAGGGACTCTTAAGTGTGTGTTTACAGAGTACAACCTCAAACCCCTTTGCCTTCTGTACTTAGCTAATCAGGCCTTCCATCCATCAATACATACTCCATCCTTTAAACCCGGTTACTGATGCCCTGAATCGGACCCCTAATCCTTTCCAAAACCCTCAATGCCTGCCCAGCCAAGCCGCCCCTGCCCTGAGACACCTCCGGGGCTCCGACGTGCCTGTTGCACGACGGCCAGAGCCCCAACTTGACCGACGACCCTGAGCGACGCTAAACCCTAAGCACGAGACTCCTAAACCCTAACCCTGAACCTTGATTCTGACGGCCTCAGCATCGAGCGGGTCCAGAGCTCATGGCCATTGAGCCGCCGTCGACGACGGCGGAGATCTCGGCTCCATGGCGCGCACCGACGAAGGCGAGGAGGTCCGGCAGGGAGCCCGCCGCCGCGGCGCGCACGGCGGCGCGCGCGACGAGGAAGATGCCCGGCGCCACGANCGGCGGCATCGGCGGCGGCGGCGGCGCCGGCGGCGCCGGCGGCGGCAGCGGACCGTTGTAACAAACGAGCTCCTCGACCACCGCGTTGACGCGACGTCCGAGGTAAACACTGGTCTACACCACCTCCCTTGGGAGAAGTTCATTAGTTTACGGTTCTGATTTAAGGTGTTGGGAGATCTGCGGGGTTAAAGATACGGGCTGTCGAGTTCTGATCTGCACTTGCCAAGTAGAGGTCATTGAGCGCCCACTGACAGGAATCATGAAGACCAGCTTCCATGCTGTTTGCGCGCTTCGGCCCCTTCCAATCCTCGTACAATCCTTTGGGCTGGCCTCTCACAGCCATTGCCTTACATTAGAAGAGCCGGTACGATTAAGACTACATTAGAAGAGCCGTTTCGAGTAAGACTAGAACTCACACATAGGGTAGGGTTTCAGGGTCACAGGGCTCTGTTCTCAGTCGCCAAACCCATCTAGACCCAACTGCGGCGGCCAGCGTCGCCTGCCACTGACGTCCAGGCTGGTGCTGAGGCCGTGCCGAGCCTCGCCCTCTCCAGCACCGTGCCGCAGCTGTGCCGCTGCAGCCTGGAGGCGGCCGCTGTGTGCGAAGCCGAGCACGCTGAGCAATGCTCGAGAGATGTCGAACCGAGGTATGGTTGTGAACAAGATAATGACTTGCATTGTCAATTGGGTTTCCTATCGTAGCAGATCCAAACCAGCTCCATTGATGCATGCTGTAGCGGCGCTGGCGTTCAGTCCTGCAGGCTCAGGCTAGCCAGCTCGTCCGTCGCCGGCCGCAGCAGCCTGTTCTCGGCGCTGCCCTCGGCGGCGGCGGCGGGCGGCTCAGCTCCGCCCTCTGCGAGCTTCTCCTGCTCCTTCTTCCTCTGCGCCTCTCGCTTGGCTGCCTCCCGCTGCTTCTTGGACAGCTTCGGCGGCTCAGGCGCTGCCGCCGCAGCAGGCGGTGCCTCCTTGGCCTTGGGCGCACGCCCGTCTGGGATGGCGATCAGCACTGCCGGACGAGTCTGGCGCACATATGGAGCGTCGCAGATGAAGTAGCCCTTGCGCTCCAGCTGCAGGATGTCGCCCTTCTTCACGTTGCGCATGTTACCATCGCCCAACGCTGCCGTCTCCGTCCGTGTGCGCGGGTTGAGGACTGTCGTAAAGTCCTCGTCGTCCTCCAGCTGGCAGCAGGAAGTATGCCAGCCTGTGAGTATGGAGTCTCGCCCTTCAGAATAGCCAGCAACTGCAATATATGGCACTAATTGACCTATGCATTGACACTAACATCTGAGCCCTCACGACCTGTGACATCGAACTTGCGTCACGGTCTGACGCAGATCAGGCTTTTCGGGCCACCCTCTACCTCAAGCCTATATACTAGCTGAGAATCAGTGCAAACAGCAGGCTCGAATTTTGAATGACATGAAAGTAGAGGGGAGGGAGGCATCGACTTCCATACCTTCTTCTTTGTGATCAGGTTGTCAAGCTCGACGAGCGTCAGCGGGACAAGCTCGTCCACGTCGGCCAGCCACGTGAGCTTCAGCTTGGTCTTCTTCACATCTCCGTCAATGTGGAGGTCTCCCTCCAGTGCCGCCACCGCGCCGCCGTCTTCACTTCGCACTACTCGCCGCACGAAGGCGTTGCCCCAGTCCATGAGTGTCACCTCCTCGCCCTCAGCCACCGCCGCGGCATCCGTCTGCTCAAGCCAGACCCGCCGTGCAAAAGTCGTCGCCTTCATTCCTGCCAGCCAGAACAGATAAAAGGACAGAGACGAGATCGGCTTTGGCCCTCTGAAAACGAGGCCTTGACCCTCTGAAAGCAGTGTCCACTTCAGTGACTGTCCATAGTTCATATCGAGATCAGTGCAAGTTAGTCCTAATCCAGACCCTGAAGCATTGACCCTAGCCCTGAATCAACCTAGTACTGGCTTAAGCCCTGAGCCTCTAAGTCCTCACCAGCGGGCTCGTACTTCTTGTGCTTGGGCACAATCCGCACGAATGGCTCCTCCGGCCCATTGACAAGCTCAAAGGGCACGCGGCCCTCCACCAGCACGGCAGTGTGCCGCGGACATACGGGGTCAATCACCTTCTTGTTCATTGTCCAAAGCTTGTCCATCTCCATCAAATTTAGATTCTTGGAAGCGCCCTGAATAGGAGTGTCACATCTGGAGTTTCAACATTTGGACCAGCTTGACTGTAAGGAAGCAACACCTGGGATAACTGACTGTTCTCAATCTGCTGCACAAATGTTCTCAACTATATGCAACTACCAATGATGCATCAAGCAATTGGAGAGCATGCCTTATAGGAAAGTGTACTTCACCAAGCCTGCTTAATACACTCTCTCTCTGAATGAGAAACATTTCACAACAGAACGAGACCTACCAGGATCAAACAAGAGTAACAAACTGCTCTATAAGCTACGACGTGCACTGCATTTTCCACAATGTGGCTCGGCATGAAAGGCTTGAGAGCTTGACTGAAAGGAAGCAACACCTGGGATAAGATAAACTGCGTGAGCGCCTCGACAGTGAGTCCGCGGCGCACCAAGCCTTGCACGGTGGGAAATCGTGGGTCGTCCCAACCCTCAACCTTGCCATTGTCTACGAACCACTGCAGCTTGCGCTTAGACAGCAGTGTGTACTGGAAGTTGAGGCGGCTGAAGTCCCATACGTGCACCTTGCGAAGTTCCAGGTCCTGTTGGCCAACAAGGTGCCAATCACTGTCAGCAGAGTCGAGCAAACTGATTGTTAGGAGGCAGGAGGGGCATATATGCATCCAAAACCTGCTCAACCATGTTCTTTACCAGACCGCAACCTTTGCGCACCCATCCAAAGTCGATAACCGGCACAGGCACTCTGCTTTCTGAACAGCCTCACAAAAAAGCTGAGACATGATCCTTACGCTTCAGAAGCGCGAGCTTATATGGAGAATAGAGTGGAAGTGATAAGTGGAGGTTCACCTTCAGTACGCGATAGTACTGCTCATTGCGATCATGGTACTCGCTAGACCGCAGTGCATGTGTGACGCCCTCAACGCTGTCCACCACTGGGCATGCAAAGTCATACGTGGGGTACACATTGTACTTGTCCCCAACACGGTGGTGCGGCATCAGCAAGCAGCGGTAGTACACTGGGTCTCGCATCGCCTTGTTTGGCGCCTGGCCGTGGCCAGCACATGCAGATTTTGTGTGAGCACGAATTGTGAAGCGATGGAATTTAGGAAAGACGTGATGGAGGACAGCAAGGGTTGGCTAACCAGTGATGAAGGGTCAATAGATGAGACAATCAGAGGCACTCGGAGGAAAAAGGAGGACTGTTATAAGACCTGGAACGATGCCCCTGACCTTCTACCTGAGATTACTACGATTCAATGCTTCCCACCCTCCTTGACCCATTGACTTGTTCAAGTCCTGCCATGGACCCAAAGCCTTAGCCTAACACCTGACCAACCATGTCAACCCTTCTGTGCTTCACATTTCAGCAAGCACCAAGTGCCTGACACTAACCCCTAAAAGTGCTGGCTGTCATCGAGAGTTTTGATCAGGGATGAACTCGATGGCTTGAGTGGGAAGGCTGCAGGAGCGCTCACAGTCATGTCCATCTTGCCTCGGAGGCAGCACATCCGGCCTGTCGTTGACCCAGCCTTCATCTCCTGCCACATTCCGACGTTCTCGGCCACGGCCTGGCTGCGCCGCGCGGACTCGGTGCCGTCCATGCGCTCCTCGCGCATCTTCTCCAGCGGCGTGTCGTCCACGTACGCCTTCCCCTCCCCGATGAGCCTCTCTGCCAGCTCCTATGCACGCGAGCAGTCGCAGCCCGCCACCAAACCGTATGCAGCAGAGTCAGGAATGACTTAAATTGCATTGCATTAAATGTCAGCTCAGAATAATGTGAGATTGAATACCAACTTGGCCTCTGCTTGCGGCTGGGGCGCAATGCACTATCATCCAGGACAAGAGTCCGAAGAACACTGCCAGCAGAGGCATCACAAGGAATTGCAGCAGAAGCCACGGCCCTAAACCCTAGACTCTCTTGACCTCAACCCTAAAACCTGGACCCCTAACCCTAAGCCTCACCAGGAGCTGCGGGAAATAGTCGGAAGTGTAGGTAACTCGGTCAGCTCTGATCCCGAGAGTGGCGAGGTCGGCCAGGATTTCGTCCACGAACTCCTCCTTCTCCTTGGCCGGGTTGGTGTCGTCAAAGCGAACGATGAGGCTGCCGCCGTACTTGCGCGCAAAGTATTGGTTAAGCAAAGCGGCCTTGGCGTGCCCGATGTGGAGGTACCCGCTGGGCTCCGGCGGAAAGCGCGTCACGACCGCGCCCGGTGCCGCGCCCGGCAGGTCCACCTCGAACGAGCCGCAGTCCACCGCCATGGCCGCCGCCGCCGCCGCCGCCGCCGCCGCCGCTTGCGGCGGGCCGCCGCGGGTCTAGCTGTTGCGAGCTCGGCTCGGCTGTGCCGGCGAAGGGCTCGTGGGGCTAGCGTCAGCGCCGGCTTATGTCAGCGCCAGCGTCACATCGGCGCCTAAGCCCACAGCCGGTGTAATGTCGCTCGGACACAAGCTCTTATGCTGATAAGAAGGAATGGCTCTCTCAATGCAAGAAAAAGGAATGAACAAATCAAAGGGGCCAAAATTAAAGCGCAAAAGCACACTAGCGATTGTGAAAGTGGCTCTCCCATTGATTGTGAAAACCTAGCCCTTGGCCTTTCACAGCCTAGAGAATTGGACAAGGTCCAATGGCTGAAAGCGCAGGACTGCTTAACGAAGCAAGTGGAGAAAAACAGACGGCCACGTACTAATCGCGATCAGTAGCTGCAAGTCGGTACGATCGCAGCCAATAAACAGCTGGTAATCAGAAGCTGGTACGATCGCAGCCAATGACCAGGCAAAAGTCAGGGATCGCTCAAAAACACTCGAAAGCTGCTGCAAGTGCACAGTCACATTTGCACCAGTTCTTTTTTCTGCCAAGAAAGGAACATGATGGTCAAGCTAGCATGTTGCTACCCAGCTGAATTTGCCACAATCTTAAGGTCACATGTCATAAAGATTCCCATTTTGCTTATTGACGTATCACAACAGTCCCTCACGCTCCTTGGTGATCACATTGCATCGGCCCCGCCAGCCTACGCATCGTCATACTGCGCCCTCTATTTTTGCCTGTGTTGTCAACAAGGTCTCAGTAAACCTGCAACCGACCTAGTCATGTATCATGCAAGAGCTTAACCGAGCGTCCCTTATCTCAATATGTGATGGGATGGCACTTGCACGTAATTTGAGCTCAGTTTCTGCTTACACCACATCCAAGGCTGCACATGTTCAGCTATGCTGCTGTTGCAGGACAAAGGTGAGTCGCACGCTTTGACTACTAAGGGGCATTGAATACATGACGTCCTTTAGCTTGAGCAGTAGCAAGAACGATTTGAGCTTATCTGTCTAGAATAGTCAACTTGGATTTCCTGAGAAGTCCGAGAAAATCATTCAAACAAATACTGTGCCTATCCTCCACACTTCACAAGAAGTATGTCTAAGTAGCGCCACAGATTATTTGCAGTGCACCAAAGGTGGTCGCCATGCACCTTGCAAGCTGGAACACTGCAGCTAGCACTTAAGCTGCACACTAATAGGCGGTACTCTATATTTATGCACCTTCTTGGTACAGCTGTACAATTACATCTATCTAAGTCCCAGAAGGAGCCATGACTAGCCAGCTGCTCATAAGTACTTCATCCAAATAGGCGCACGATAGGGTGATCATGGAGCATTGACTTTTTCCTGATCCTGGGCTGCTGGCTCAGCTTCCATTCCACTGACTTTGAATATTGGTGCTGCTCCAACTATATAGAAAAGCATGGGACGCATGTGAGATGGCAACCAGGCAGTTGATATCTTTGCACTCTACAACTAGTGACAACTTAATCACTACTTCACTTAAGTGTTGACATTGAGGTTGATATCAGGTACCTTGGCCTCATCACCTTGCCAATGCAAGGTCCAATGGACAACGCAGGTACCCTGGTGAAGTACGAGGGAATTTCTAGCATATGACCTCACTCTCTGGATGGCTATGCAGGCAGACTTAATTTGCAATGAACTCTGTGTTTGCTAGTTGACCTGTGTGTGATATTATGCTTACTGCTTGGCCTGAAATTGAAGCAGCTGAATAGTCCCTGCCTCTTTGTTCGCAGGCTCGTATTTTCATCCTGATACAAGGGAGATTATGGCCTAGTTAGCAAGGCATGCTCTAGCACCCAGATTATAAGAAACTTCTCATGAATGCTGCCTTGTGCACTTTGCAGTATCCTGCATTACCAGCTCACAACGGTCAAATAAATGGATGTTGATTGCAAGCATAGCAACCTGACCTTGAGAGCTTCAATCAAGCCATCGAGCTCGTTGTTGCTGTTCTTGAATTTTACCAGCTCCTCTGTCACTTCCTGCGTCTCTTCCCGCAATGATGCACGCGCACTGACGACAGTCGCCTCTGCCGTTTTCAAGCGCGCCTGCAGCTCCTCACTTGCTTGCTGTTTACACAAGGACAAAAGGAAGAATCTTCGGACTTTTAGGTGCTATTGCAAGCGCTCTGACCTTTGAGTTGCAGTTTTGCACGATGAACGCTGCATTAATACCACACAGCTCTAGGACGTTTCCAGTATGAAGGTAATGCAAGCTGTTAAGCGAATTACCGTTTACCTTGAGCTTCGTGTTGTCTACTGCTGCCAATTGACAAGCCTCCAACAGGCCTTGATGTCTTTTGACTACAAGGTCGGCTTTCTCCCTGTAGTACAGTTTCTGCCAAACCAGCACATCGGCTACAAATGGGAGCGGCCACGCCTGGACAAATACGCAGTCAGGCAAGGATGGACCTTAGCTTGAGGTCTTAGATGAAGAGGAGAGCAGGCTCATGACAATGCACAGGAGCAGGAGCTGATGAAGCAATATGCTGCAGGCAGATATTGCTAGTGATGACGAATGTGTTCTGTACCTGTCTGACCACTAACATCGTGACCACACTGCATTTGATTTACCTTGTATTTGCTGGCGTGCTCAGCAACTGCCTCAGAAAACCGCGCTGCCGAGAGGATGTTCAGCAAGTCCAGAAGGTCGTGTTCCCTAGACACTGCTGTTAATGTCTGCGGCAACTTTCATCACTATTAAGGATAAGGCACAATTTCACTAACGTGCTCTAGAATAATAAACGATACAATGCTATGAAGTCATTACAACGTGCCGGTGGCTGTGCTCGTAAATCTTAATAGTCATGATTACCATAACGTCAGTGCCTCAGAAGGCTCACCTGGCCATTTGCATCGACAAAGCTTGCAATTGCCCAGTAGAGTGCGTCATGACTAGGGCGTGACTCTGGCGGAAGGCAAGTGGCAAGCGACTTGAAGGAGACGATATTAACCCCCTTGACATCCTTCGAAGCCTCCTGGAGATAACTGTCAACAAGAGCTGCAGCTGCCTGGACTGCCTTTCCAGCTTCGGACAGCATACTGACGTGTTCTTCAGAAATGAAACGAGTAACCAAGCCCTGCCATCAAGCAGAATCCGGAAGGCTGCTCGACTTACACAGTCTGGTGTGGTGGCAAAAGGGGCATATCAGCCTACCGCATCAAGAGCTGCATTTCTGTATTCCTTGGTACACACTTGACTTCTCAGGTGGACATAACAAATGTCACCAGGTACAAGTGCATACATCCTACACAGGTACAAGTGCATACATCCTACACAAAGTTAGGTACTTGTAAGCTGTTGTGTCACAACGTTTCGGATTTACCTGAACGTCACTGATTTCAAGAAGGAGAAGGTCGGCAACATTAGCCTGGTTGAAGTGCTCCCCGGCTCGTTTGTGTAGCTGACTTCTCGAGTCCTTACTGCGACAACCAAGCCCACAGCAACTCACCTTCGGCCAACTGCTTTACAAAGTGTTTGTGGCTGCAGTTCCACTCATCGATGTTGAGCTATAGCTGGCTCGTCACACCCATCTGGACAATCAGCAATATCAGACCTGAAGCCTTGCATTGAGGGCAATGCTCAACGACCTCAGGTCAAGCGTCATGCAGTATGAAGGTCCCAACCTGGTCTTCAGAGCCATGGACATACGCAAGAGACGAAGGATGTGGGCCATGGAGATTGCGCTCTTGTCCCTTGGGAGCAACTGTGCCAACACTTCAAGAGTGTTCCGCCATTCAGAGAACTTGGATGTATTTGCCTGCAGTGCATGGTCAAGACTCAATGCTATGAAGACCATAACACAAGTCCTCCTAATGCAGCAATAGCGTCCTGCCTTCTAAATTGAAGATTATCTGGACAGTCTCCAAGATATGCTGGGGCAGGTTGTAGTCAAGGCTAAGAAGCACCTGAGAGCTCTCTATGAGAACAAGTAGTTGCGTGAGGTCAGGTAGCCAGCGATGGCCGTAGGCTTCAATCAAGCGACTAATGTCAGCTTCTGGCACACCGTTTTCGCGCAGGCCCTCTGTCAATCTTTTGAACATGTCAAGCTGAAGATCCAGTATTGGCTGGGCCATGAATATCGGCTCTGTAAGAAGAGCCTCCTGCAAATATTGACCAGTGTGACACTCTGAGACACTCTGAGACACTCTGCCCATTATGTACCGTCCTCAATCGCCTCTAATCATCCATCATTCGTCTTTCCTTGACAACCATGCTGTGCAAGTTTCGGTTCCTAGCTCCAGTCATGTGTGAGGAAGATCCTGTCTGACAAAGTATACTGTATATGATTTCCTCACTCCTACTTTCATCTTCCACGCAATGTCCATTTGAGCCAGATGGTTTAGTAGCCTTGGCCACTACTTTCTACTTCCTGTGCATGCTGATCCCACCTCCTTATATTGCTGCGCAGAGGCTGCTGTGAGGGCGTCAACACAACGAGAGACGAGGCCGAGGTTGGTGGCGATGGGCTGGAGTGTGCCGCATGCTTGTAGGATGATGGCAGCTTTTCTCCAGTCCTTGAGGTACTCCTGAAGATATTGCTCGGCCCAGGACACAAGATTCCCCTCGTAACCCATGCCCGACCTCGTGTCGTCGTCCATATGGAGGTATGTGGCTGTGAAGCAGCATGGTCAAAGGACGTGGGAAGGTCGTCATTGATGGCATCCGCACCAAGCTCCTGGAGCTTCAAGCAAAGCTGGTCGTAGCTGAAGGCTGGCAGCTGGAGCTCACCGGCACAGCGCAGCTGCGCTATGTTGCTCGGGTCGATGTTGAGGCTGAGGCCGTAGCAGAAATTGGCAACGAGCTTGAAGACGTGCTCAGTGCCAGGGAGGCCTACGACCTCGACATGCGTCTTCCCGGAAGCCTCATCGTCTTTCGCGATGCGGGAGAAGTAGTCAGTCTTGGAGTAGAGTGGGAACTTGTGGACCGAGTACTCGACTCCGCCAATGGAGACGAGCAGATCCGACTGCATGCCTGCAGCCTTCATCCACTGCCGCTCCAGCTCCTTCAGCTCGGCGACGTCGCGCTGCTGCTGCTGCTCCTGGAGCTGCGCCTGCGCCACAGCCTGCGCCTCGCCGCCGCCGGCCCCATTGCCGCGGCCGGGCGGCGGCGGCGTGGACAGCGGCGGCAGCGGCGGC
>WELB01000022.1:706102-733933 GCA_009602725.1 Spirogloea muscicola
CCTCCCACCCACCCCACCACGCCGGCAGCCGTCACCGCGAGCCGTCCCGTCCAGGGCCGACGGCCATGGACAAGACCGCACACCCGGCCCCCCCGCGCGGTCCCGTCCGCCGCGCCCGCTTCGTGCGCGCCAACCGCGGCGCGGACCTCGCGAGGGCCTCCACCAGCACTGTCGACGGACGAGGGAGGGGCCGGGACGGAAGACTGCGGCTGCTGAGGGTACTCATGACAGTGACAACGATAGGGAGGCGGGAGGTGCGCGCCGTTCTCTCTCACTCCCATTGCCTCCAGCTGCTCAGCTTCTCGGCGTGCGCCGCATCCGACGCCGTCGCCGCCGCCGCCGCCGCCGGTCGCGCAGGTTGCTGGCCCTCTGGTGGCGCTTCCCCAGGCCCTGAGCTCGCCACCTCCTTGGAGCTTTAGCTTGAGGAGACGTCCATCTCCCGCCTGGTTGCGGAGCACACATGGCGGCGTCGCTGGCGGGGCCCGTCGCCAGGGGCTCGCCGACATCTGTCCGCAAGAATGGCCTTGCCAGCGCAGACAGTGGCACGCAGCCAGCACTCGAGGCTACGTGGCTCAAGAAGGCTGGAATGAAGGTGCAGCATGCAGCTGCAGACAGCACATAGCTTATGCAGCAGTAATGACAGCAGGCAGCCTGCTCCAGTGTCGTTGCTGGCTTATGGCGTAGTACATCCTCGTCGCAGTGTGTGCCACTCGCTTCTGCACAACGATCATGATATAGGCTCAATGAGTGCGCATCAACTGGTAGGTGGGGATGTTATGAACACTGGGGCCAAGCATTCTCACTGAAGTACACCTGCTTGAGCAGTTTGCAGCCAGGCCTCACATCTTGTGGCAACTTTGCCGCGCAGAGCGACCTGCTGGTCATCGTCGATAGTACTGAATTCGCAGTGCACAAGTTCCCGCTCTACTCACGCAGCGACTTCTTCCTGGAGCAAACCATCGAGGACAGCACACGCGAAAATAGAAATGTGCTACGCTTGCCCGGCCTCCCTGGTGGCCCGGAGGCGTTCAAGCTCGTTGCCAATTTCTGCTACGGCATTGACATAAGCATCAATGCCACCAATATTGCGGCACTCCGCTGCTGCGGTGAGCCAAAGGCAGCAGACTGCCCTGAATTAATAGCAGCAAACAGGCAATGCAAATGTTAAATGCTTTGTAAGTGTGCCTTTGCTCTTGCCTTGTTGCCTGTGCTATGTATCGAAGTTCTGAGGGCGGCAGCACGTTCATGTAAGCAATTGCGCATCATGTTGACGGTATCGTGCTGCTGAGACGTGACAAAACTGCGATTGACCAATGTGCGGCAGCTACGATCCTTAATCTGACCGATGACTCAAAACGGGGCATGGGGAATAAGAGTGGCGGCAACCTCCTCTCCTTGGCTGAAAAGCATGTTAAGGTGACATTGATAGATACTGAACGTGGGTTTGACAGTTCTGCACCAATGAATGCCAGCTACCCTGCCTACCTATCAGACTTGTCTGCTCATCTTAGCACTCCATTCGCAGGCTGCTAGTGGTGGTGTGTCTTATGTCACATAGTATACAAAGGCGATTCTGACATGAGGCAGGCGCCCATTATTCTCAAAGCCTGGTCTGGCCAATGCAGAGCTATCTCAAGGATTGGCAGCAGGCCTTGGTCATGTTGAAGGCGTGCGAGGACCTTGTGCCCACAGCGGAGGCCGTTGGCCTGATTTCTCGGTGCACTGGCGCTGTTTCTGCTGCAGCTGTCAAGCACCACAAGGTCGGGATTCATGAATTCAGCAACAGCTTAAGCTCTGGATAGTGATGAAGCTCAAGGAGCAGTACACAAGAACTCCTGCATATTGTAATACATACTGCATTGAGTTTAGGGTTTAGGGTAGAGCACTACTATGCACTACCAGACTACATCGCAAGCACTTGCTTCTCAAAAACTGAGGACCCAGAGATTAGAAAGGTATTAGCATAAGCTGGGGTGCATCCATTGCTCCCAGCTGCGAAAAGGAGAGGTGCACCTTGATGCCGGCGTTATCAACCTGAAGCTTGACATGTTTGTCAGGCTGGTGGTCGACTTCAAAGTGAGTACTTTCGCTGGAATCAACACAGTGACTGCTCCTTATGAAGTGGGTTGAGCTCAACATTTGACAGCTAGCCTACTCAGACAGAAACCATTTTCTTTCAATGATATATGTGACACTTCCTTGACTACTCGTTTCCTCTTATGCACGGTCCAGACGCTTACTTCTTGCTGGAAAAGATGGATAAATAGTTATGGAGTTGGTTTCCTTGACTTCACCTGTTGTGGGAAGTGCATGACAGAGTGCTGGATTGCCAGACGAGGAGATTGCGCTGGCAGTTGAAGCCTATGGTAATGTGTGGCTTCCCAGCATCAAGCAGATTGCAGGCGACTTCAGTGGCGCAGATCACAAGCAACACAGTTTCAGAAAGACATTGGAGGCCCTCGTCCTCCTGCTTCCTCAAGGCAAAGGCTGCGTGTCCATCAAGCATTTGCTAACATTGCTACGCTTGGCCATCATGCTTAACGCTTCCAAGGACACCAAATATCAGCTCCATCGGTAAGATGGTCAATGGCAAAGATACAAAATTGGATAAGGAAAAAGAAAAAGTAAAACAAGCAAAGGCTGTTCCCCAGAAATAATTCCCCTGAATACTTCTACCATTATTTAGATTTTCTATGGTATTTTGTTTAGCACTTCTTCTCGATATGACAATCCACCTCTAGGAAGGATCCAAAACAATTTGGATCCTTCGATTTGTAAACTCTTTTGAATGGCTTGTGTAAGTAGATTTCCGATGCAAACGTGGAAGCCAGATGTGAGATCAGTAACGACCACTATATTTGCCTGACATATCAGGCGGGCAGGTGAGCTGTTTGATCAAGCTAGTCTGGAAGACCTACTACTACTGGAGATCAGCGACGTTCAGGTGTGCAGTCAAAGTCGGCTTCCCTCAAGCTCTTGTGCATGGGCAAGATGTCACAACATTGCCAACCTACAGCCATAACGTACACAGCGGTTATGCAGATAGCTTGCTAGTAAGATAAAGGTAAGTGCACGCTGGAACAGGCATAAGGTGTCCAAGGTCTTGTCCTGCTGTGCTCTGATTCTGGACGTTGGTTGAGTTCTCGACCTTTACACTACCTCGACTGCAGTGTTTTACATGGCTTTTGATGGTTGTGCCTAAAAGGTGCCATGTGGACGACTTTCTGTGTTCTCAGGGCCTATTGACTGGATTCACTTTTGCAGACCACCTGGCCTCTTTGCCTGACCCAGAGGCTGCATTGCAGGCAGCTGCTAGACTGATAGACTATTACCTTGCTGAGCTCTCAAGACGACTTGACACGCATAACATTGGCAGCATGGAGTTCAAGGGATTGGCCATGGTGCTATCAGATCAGGCCCGGCCCAGCCACGACCAACTTTTTGTGGTAATTCTCAAAAGTCTCGCATGATTTCACATCATATTGCCATGCCCAGGTCCATGCAACAGCTTTGAAGCGCACCTGCATTAAGTATGGTTTAGAGCTAGTGCTTGTCCTTGCACCATTGACTGTTGTTGGTCCATTATACACCAGGCCCTGGAGGAATTTCTGCGAGCTCATGAGACAATTTCAGATGGGGAGCTTGGAAGCCTCTTGGAGCTCATCGAGCCATCCAAGCTATCTGCTGAAGTTCTTGAACAGGCTGCTAATGACAAAAGACTGCCACTTTCTTTCACCGCCAAGGCATGTATTGATCCCATTGTTTATAAAGGCTCTCATACAAACACCAAACTAGAATGGTCAAGCATAACATAGACTAGGTCATGCTCTTCACATGCGTATGGCTGGCTCCAACAGCTTCGCAGCAGTGTCTTATCTTGCATATTAGCAGCACGAGACACATTGCCTTGCACATCTACTCATTACTTTGTCGTTAGCGCTTGGGATGCTACGATGAACGAGGGAATGAGCTCATTGATTGAACAGGTACTGAGATTGCAAAAGGCGGCACTCAAAAGTAAGGCAGACAGCCTTGAAGCCGAGCAACTCAAGGTAGAGGCAGATTTCCAGAGCATGCACCTGGCCAACGAGTCTCTTCGTGAAGAGATTCGTAATGCTCAAGAGCGCCTGGCAACCTCTGACAATACCTTCACAGTCGTTCAGGTAAGAGAAAGTCAGTAGCTTGCCTGCGGCATTTCTAGCTTCGAAAAGTGCACTGCAGCTCACCTTCAACGTCAATGGACTGCAGCCTTAGCTTCCCTTTGTCATTTTCATGCTCCTAGTGACGACCAGCTGCAGTCAGTATTTGCCATCGGTGTCACCTTGGCCGGTTCTACGACAAAGGCGTACCCCTTAAGGAAGGTGTGCTCTGTCCACGTTTGCAGGTGGCACTGGGGGAAGACAAAGAGGCGCTTGAAGCTGAGCTCAACAACCAGCGGGCAAGGGCAGTGGAGTTAAAGAAAGAATTTGCTGTTTTGCGTGCAGAACACCATAGCCTCCGCAATCCTCGCAAGTTGACGTTGAAGGCTCGTAGTGCCTAAGCAACCAGCCTCTAGTCTTAGATAGGCATAGTGAGAATAGGCTCTCACATAGCTTGGTTAATCAGCCAGGCTTTCGAAAATGAGATGCCTGCAGCTGCATATAAAACACTGCTCCCTGTATGTATATACGGAGTATATCTGCCGCCTGCTGTGCTTTCAACGTGGTCCAAGCTACGCCCTGAACCCTAGACCCTCTATCCTAAATCCTAAACCTCAATGCTGTGCTCAAGCTTCAGCTCATGTGTATAGCACCTGTAGAATTGCCTGCTGCCTTGCTTGTCAGTGATGGATTTGTATTGTCAATACTTCACTTAATACTGCAAGATCACTTGTAGTGGGCCATCTCCAGATGATTCCCTCAAAGTCAGCCTTTGTGAAATGCGGGGCGGATGCTTCGGAAGTGGGCCATCTCGATATCATTCTCTCAACTATAGCCTGTGTGTAATGTCGGGTGCATGGTGCGGGAGTCTGTCTTCCAACATGTCTTTCAAGTGTGATGACAAGCACTTGTAAAGATGAACGTAATGTGCAGCAATAACTTAGTGTTAGTGTGAACGTTGTAAGGCTATGAAGGATGTGGCTCTCCCAAAGGGGGCAAGGGCTGTGATCAGCCAGCCCGCAAAGAATTCTCACCAGTATCATCCACCGAATACAATCACATTTGCATGTAGCTGGGCGATAAATGGACCACTGCGCCCACTTATCAAGCTAATCGCCAGCAAGGTCAATGCCAAGCAAACAGAGTGCTCTTAATACGTACACCAGCCTGATGTTCTGCCGAATGGTTATTTCTAGAATTAATTTCACTTGCTTAAGTACGAAACAAACTGTGGCTGACACTGATCTAGGAATGCCATCTCCTATTTGTTGCACTTTCTGGCACAAGCTCTGCACACAAGATCTGACATGTGACAGAGGCTCCTGGTCACGCATGCACAGTCACGAGCAATTATCTTGACTAGAAGTGTGCCAGGCTGAGGCTTCTATTGTAGGAGTCGAGGTTGTCAGATGAGCAGCAACAGAGCATCATGACAGCACAGCAAAGTGCCTATTGCTGACATAGGGGTACTAAGACCCTGTTTGCACAGCCTGTTTGCATAGCTTCGCTAACACGAGAAAGAACACCCTCTGTGTGCACCTGGCTGGCTACATAGCCAGTCTTTTGATAACGAGAGTCGAATGTTCTTGAGCTTTGCAACACAACTTGACCTGAAAGTTGAAGGGGATGTTAAGAGTCCTATGTTGGCGCGCAGAGCAAGGAATGGCACAGTCAGCTCACCAAGGAGTTCAACAACTCAGCCCCGGAGTTCAACAATTCAGCTTCTGCTGTACACAGCTGCAGCTAATGCAGACTAATATGACCAGGTGGCAGAACTTGCGACGTGCAGATGCATTGGTCCGTCAGTGACATGGAAGGGAAGCTCAGGCCCTCTCACGAAACTGCCTGTGTGGCGCCCTTTGGCAAGCCCCGCCGAAGCGGCGCCTGATCGGCGTCATGAGAGGGCCAGGCCGTCCTCTATTTTAGCCTATCCTGGCCGTTTAAACAGCCCTCGCCTATCTACACCCACGCCTACGTGCGAGCGTGGAAAGCCATTTCTCCGGTGATGCAGCCATCTGCCAGGATGAGCACGCAGGTTTACTGAGAGATAGCAATGCTCGTTGATGGCAAGACATCCATCATCCTGTTATTGCATCCTAGCGACTGCGTGGCACGCATGCATGTTCACGACCAGCGTTTGCAGCTTGAGTCAGAGCGTCAGCGAAGGTGCCCCCGGGTAGCCAGCACGTGCACATAAGCGCAGCGGTGTCAGCCCATTCCTATTTTTATTTTGACTATAAGTTGCTGTCTACGCCAGAGGCTATCAGTCGACACTCCTGTGATAAGTCTAATTTAAATTGCACTAATAAACTAGAACTTGCCTGGATATGCATTTGAATCGTGAGGACTCAGTGATGCTTTCTTGATGCACGAGCTTGTCTTAGGCCCCACGATTTGCTCTTGCCTTCACGCATTGGATGAGCGACCGAAGTGAGCGACCACTCTCAGTGGTCACTTGCTTCCTCAGTGATATACGCTTTCTGACTTGTACTATAGACCGAATGGACAATGTCCCCCCCATTCGGGCTGGCCTTCAACAGCCAATGCCCCCTTGAGAGAAGCTTCTCCTTGTCCCCGGTTGAGCAACATCAAAAAGGTACAACGTCTCATTACGAATGTCCAAGCGAAAGCACAGCTCTTCTGGTTACTTGAGCATTCCAGCGCTGTGACTCCTCATTCTTAATAAGCAGGGCAATGCAGATACTGCTACAAGTCAAGGTTATGTGCATCTTCGCTTCATTCAGTAGCCTCGGAGGCCGTGAGTACAGGGCTTGGCAGGCCACAGGGCATGCCTAAGCTGTCCTGTATATTCGCTAATAACAGCAAGAAATGGAGATGTGACTGCTCAGCACAGGTTCTCGGGCTGTCTGAAAGCCAGACCTCAGGAAGAAACAGTTCACAGCAATATATACTGTGCAGGCTTACCTAATGAAGCGGCTCAGGCAGGCCCTAGCGATTAAACGGTGGCGGCTTGCAAAGCCCTGTACTTTTGCGAGCGTTTCCTTCGTACTCAAGCTACGAACACAATGACGCCCATCCCAGCTCTGTCCAATGCTCGAGGAACAATGCTCCAAGCCGTTATGGCCGGGCAGCCCGAGGATGAAGGCCCTGCGATACGTCACCTGCGATTTTGACTTGATAGCCAAGGTGATGAACAAGATGCCCGGCTTGCGTTGTGTTGCGGTCATTCGGACGTTGTGTTGCGGTCATTCCGACGCCTAGCACTCGTCTCGGTTGCGTGTGTAGAGCCCACAGCATTGCAGGAGCACCTTGATCTCTGACTCGTGGTTACTAAGCGGGTCAGCTTAGTAGCAGGTGATGTACATTTGTCAATGCGCTTACCTTTGTACTGGCCACACAGGCCCTCCATCTCTTAATAAACACTTGTTCTTTTCTGCTGGCCGGATGGTTCACAACACTAACTGCCAACGGTGCAGACGATCCCTAGCTCGTGAAGGGCCAGCCGGCTTAAGCATTGAGGACATTGCATGCCCTTGAAGGGGCGAGCCCTCGTTGTCCAGGGTGAGGTCTCGCCAGAAGGGCTGCAAGGTGGTGGCACACGAGGAAGAGCTTACGCAGCACCTTTGGAAGTGTACGCTACATACCAGGCTCCAGGCGGCAGAAAAGATCAATGCAATTACGGGCAAGCAAGGGGTCACTGCTACAGCTCCAGCAGGTTACCAATCCATCTACTGCAAGTACATCCAACCAGCTGAGATGGCGGTTGGGACTCGCAGGAATATTATGCTGGGAAAGTGGACTGAAAACATACAGACTTAGCCAATCTAGAGGAGCGGAAACAGATGCACTCCCAGGGAGTAGCAGCAATTATCCAGCAACTTTCAGCAATACTTGACTTCTTCTTTGCAGGTTGCCTTACGGCAAAAGCATAGCTTGACTTGTGAATGGCGCGGGAAGCAGCCTGGGTGCTGCCAATAGTCTTCTTGCAGGAAACTTGGTCGGCGACCGCGTTCCTGGTCAGCAAGGGGATATTACCTCGAGAATGGTCTCCTGCTTAAGAAGAGAGGAAAATCCTAAACTTTGAGGTATGCCAAGCTTCATCGCCTCAGCAACAGGCTGCTAGGCAATGCGCCTCCTGGGCACACTGGCGCAGCTCTTTGCTACAAGAAGATCAACTACGCAGTTCTGGTCTTCTGGAAACAGCTCCATCTTTGCCTAAGGAAAGTTCTCAGCTTGAGCCGTTTCTGGGCGAGGGGTCGGCTGCTGCATATTTGATAAGCAAATTGCGTTCTGCATTGTCGATGACGGGTGCATCGCCAATCCGGTGCCGGCGTGCTTCACTCGATATCGACAGAGAACCGCTGATCGATCAAGGCGAAGAATGCCTGAGACAGGGGCAAGCCGTGTCAGCGAGAACCGGGTGTTGGCCCGCATCGATCGGAGACTCGGGAACCGTCCCGTCAGCTGAAATGAAGCTATTGTAAGAGAAAGATTGCGGCTGCTGATATGTAAAGAGCGGCTGTAGAAGCCAGCCAGGTGCATATAGAGGGTGTTCGTGACTGTATCGGGGGAGCCGCAGGCCTGGGCAGACGGGCGCTCTTTTTTGTACCCCCGTTTCAGCGATCGGTTATCAGATGAGCTGTGTAGAGAAGTCAGGCACACCCTCTGTATGCGTCTGGCTGGCTTTTCCAGCCGCTCTGGTCACAATTGGGAGGGACGGGGCGCCGAGCGGACGTGACTCAGAGCGGCCACCCGGGGCGGCGGCCGTGATCTGACCGCCGCCCGAACGTCGCTGTCATGCCCGCCGCCGCCGCTGCCGCCGCCGCCGCCGCCGCCGCCGCCGCCTCAGCGGCCGCCAGATCAGGCGCGTTAGGCGGCGCCGCGCCGGCTCCCCTCTGAGAGCGCTTTGCGCCGCCTGGCGCAATGGAGTCGGCGATGCTAGCGCTCGCGCCGCCGGCCCAATCATCGTCGTCGAGTAACGGTGTCGCTTCTAGCGACGAGGCTCCGAGCTCCACTGCGGCAAGAGAGCCTGTCATGGCGGAACGGCAGCCAGAGGCTGCGGAGCTCCGAGAGCCGGACCTGCGCTGGGCGGGGCAGGCCGCGGGCGCGCCGCCCGACGTCCTCGTCCGCATCGACGGCAGTGCGCCGTCAATGGCAATGCACATGGCCAAGCTTTTCTCCAAGACTGACTATTTTGCCCGCATTGCCGAGCACGACGTGACGGCACGCAAGCTGGTCGTCAACGTCGTCGGGCTCCCGGGCCGCAAGGCCGCCTTTGAGCTTGTCGCCAACTTCTGCTACGGGCTCAAATGTGACGTCAACCCTGGCAATGTAGCGCAACTCTACTGCGCAGGTAAAGACAGCAGCTAGCAGTCCAGTTTCTGCTGCAAAGCGTAGAGCTTGCGCATAAAGCATCTCAGCTCTATGTGCGAATTGATGCTATTACCTGCTCGACACGGTTCACACTGTTTTGGCAGCTATGTTCTTGCATATGGATGATGACACAAGGCCAGGCTTGGGCCACGGAGGCAACCTCGTCTCCATTTGCGAGCGACATATTCAAGATTATGTGAAGGAGTGGGAGACGGCCGCCATGATCCTCCATACGTGCGCGTCCTTTCAGCCGCTGGCTATGAAGCTCAGTCTCATCCCCCGCTGTCTTGAAGCGCTCACTGCAGACTTGGGTCGTGCACACATGCAGCATCAGAGGGAGGTACTTTGACCGTGGCCTTCAGGACACCAGTAGACGTAAGCAGAGACCGACGTGCAGTTAAAGACTAATCACGATGGCACGAGGTTGAATGAAGTCAATGTAAGTGCAGAGCATGCTGTCTAAAAAAAGGGCGATCTGACATAGATTGAGATTGTGATCTCTACCTTACCTCCTGGGCCAGGCAGATGTACCTCGTGAGAAGCCCTACCTGCATTGTCACCATTCCATGACAACCAGCATCAACGTCTTGCTGGAATATGCAGGTCATCAAGACTGAAGCCTTCTACTTTGGATACAGCTCCTTGTGCCCAGTCTGTCTGGATTTCACCACTACCGGTCGTCCCGAGACTGCTGCTAGTAGCACCCACCTTGGACCAGCAGCAGTAGCTGCCTCCTGCAATCAGCAATCTGTGGGAACAACTTCCCTTGAGACTGTCACTCTGAGGTCTCTCTCTTCCCAAGCGAGCATGTGTTAGAAGCAAGCAAAGGAGCTCATCGAGAGAACTCTTGCTAAGTAACACCATCCTAGATAGCTGTCTTGATAATAGACAATGTGATCCACTAGTGAATGTTTCACTAGGGATGCAGTATCACTTCAAGTGGATCAGAGTCATAGCCCTGTGCCTTTGGAAGTTGTCTTGTACTGCCATGCCAAGGTTTCATAGACTATTATGTATCACAACAGCCTTCCATGTGGTTCATCCTGATATCCAGGTGTGGCCACTTGGTTTGATCTCCAGGTGTGGCCACTTGGTTCACCTCTCCTGCTTTCTCCCCTGCATTCTGCCATTGCACAAGACTGCGCAGCTTGGGAATTGGAGTCCTCGAAGTGAAGACTTGTTTGAGCTCAGCACTGTGCAGCGGCAGAGATGCCCGTTTTGTCGATGCCCCATTACGACTGACCTGCAAACGTGCTTGGGCGCGTACGAGATACAACTGAGGGCCAGCTCCAAGTACCCTTCTATCCAAGTCCAGGCTTCCTTACTTGGTGGAGTTTGCAAAGTCCACTGAATGTGCTGTTTGCTGCGGCGAGTTGCTAGTATACCAGCTTGGCTGGCTATACCTTGCCACGAATGTGCTTCGCTTGACTGATGGATTGCCCTTCTCATGAGTTTACGGCTTGTTGTCCACTCAAGCTCATCTCTGCTATCTTACCTGGTGTGCAGGGACAAAGCTAGAGCAAGATCCCGAGCGGTGACTGGCTGGCAAGCAAGACTTCTGAGAGAGCCAGCACCAGGACCAATGGAAATACCAGAACCAGAATTGCGCATAAACTCAGCCTCAATATCACCGGAAGGCACCAGGGAAGCATTAAATGCAGGCGTATCTGCCGGCAATTCGCAGCACTTCCCGCCTAATAATCTGCGGAGACAAAGCAGCAGCAACTCTAGAGGAGGTCATGTGCGACGAACTATTATGGATCTTGCAGGGCCTATGCCAGTCACTCGCGCGGTTGTGGCTGCTGGAGCTGTTGATACAGCAAGCAGTGGAGGAGTAGCACGACAAGACAGGCTGGGGATATGTCGTGGGCGGGCCAGAAACGGGGCGACTGCTTCTATGCACATGACAGGTACCCATGACGTTGTTATACAAGCTAGCACTACCTAGTATTTCCTTTTGTTCTCCCCGTCCTGAGATGGACTCTACGAACAGGATTGCTTGTACCTCGTGTAGGTCACACACTGCACTTTTTGCAAACACGTAATGCATGAGGACCAGCCGAGACAATACGTCTGCTTTGCCTTTACAAAATGATCTTTTTATTTGTGCATTAGAATTGACTTGGCAGGTATCGAATAAGGCAGGTCAGCAGAGCACCTCGCTTCTTTGACAATCCTAGGCATGCCTGGTTGTATACTTCACCAGAAAGCATAGAGTATCCCAATCAAGTAACCTCATTATTGACAAATGTACGATGCAGGAGAAAGTCAAGGCATGACAGTGGTCACAATGGTCCAAAGTGGGTCAAGAGAAGCGGCAGACCGCACTGCTACTGGTTCTACCAGAGCGCGTGTTCAAGTCCAACAACCCTGGAGGTGAAGACATGGTACAGACACAGCGACAGGGCCAAGAGGCAGTAGATGTCTGACTGAGCAGTCAGCTGCTCCCAATCCTTCAGTAATAGTGGCAAGACACAATCTGGAGTGTCTGAAGTTTCGAAGACACCATGTCTAACTTAATTGCAAAGTGCGTCCCTTTGCAATCTCAAAAAAGTATAAGAGTCCTCAAATCCTATGCATAAGCAGAGTCCCATTAGTGTGTTGTCTTCCGTGGGCTGCAGAAGCCAAAGCATCGCAAAATGCGATGTAATGTAAGGACTACTTGCCAATGCAGTTCTTCTGAGTGCGTTGTGGCGCGCAGTACATGGGCGCTAGCAGTTGTCACCTTTTTGTCCCTCTCATACAATTAGATCTGATGGACCACGCCCTATGTTGTCGATTCCTCTGACATTTGCATTCATATTTTCTCCACCTCCAATTGCTTGAGCAACTGCAGGCGAGGCCCCAACTATCTGCACCTTTTGGACGTCGGCATTCTGAGCACAAGAAACGCTTAGGCTCAGAAAAGTGCTGTTACGCCTTCTGATTGCTGATTAGACATAATGCAGCTTTCTCAAAACCAGCTAAGCCATTGACAGCTTTCCCTTCACTTGGTAAGTAGCCACTTCGCTTTTGCCATGCAACATGCGTTACTACATTGCAAAGCATACTGATGGGCAACATACATTTTGCCCCAGCTTCTTGACTTCATGAGTGAGTGTACCTTGGGTGTGTCCAGTGAGCGGAGACCATGCCGGAGAACGTGCGAGTAGAAAAGGCAGGCCAAGGTCGACCCAAGCAGAGGTCCAAACCAGTAAACCCAGTGGCTGTCGTACTCACTTGCCCAAACTGCACAGCAACACCAGGCAAGACTTAGCAGGAACTCCTCTACGCATGCATCGCATACCATATGAGTCAAAAGTGTGCAACCATTGGTCTGGACAGTATACCAGCGGGACCGAAGGAACGGGCCGGGTTGAACGACCCCCCTGTCAAGGGGACAGCGATGAGGAATCCTGCGATGAGTGCAAGGCCAATGCACAGGGGAGCAATGCTGCCAGGGCCCTTAGGGTCGACGGCCGTCCCAAACACCACAAGTACGAACATGAACGTGAGGATGGTCTCGAGCAGGAACGCCTGGCCCGAAGAGATATTGGGGGACACTGTAGTGGCCCCCAATGAGTCCTGCACGGCATGCAGACACGACAATCTACAATGAGCATAGTTGTTGATGACACAACCATCAGGATTGTGAATTGCTCTAGACATCAGGTTGAAAAAGATGAAGAACTGCGCACTATCGGAGGGGAGGGAGAGAGGCAGGAGGGTGTAGGCTAAGTGCGTGGCACATGCAGATATCTGATAAGTGCAGTAACGAGCAGGGCTAACATTCTGGTTCTACAAAGCAGGCAGCTTCCTTGAGGCGAAGCAATCTTGCTGTCCATGGACACTTGCTGAGTACAGGCAAAGTATGATGTCGGCTGGCCTGCACAACCAACCTTTAATCTTCATATCTTCTTTAATGTTTCAAAAGCCTCAAGAGGAGAGCCCAGAGAAGAGACAGGATCAAAGCGCTGGCACAAAGACGGGCGGAAGGTGTTAGAGGCCATGAAGACGATAAGGTGGGCTCAAAAGGTATGTGCCATCGAGGGCGCTGCCCAATTATGAATGAACCTCGGCCCCTTTTGAAAAGCCTTCACGAGGGGCTTGCAACAATAACATGGGCGATAGACTCGCATGGGCAAGGTCCAGGGGTTCGAGGTGGCTGAAGAGCTCACAATCCTTTGCCTCTTGATTCTTTCTTCTCGATCCCTCCCTATCTTGTCTGTTCCTTCTTTTGGGCTGGACTCTTTCAGCCACTGCCACTACTCCGAAAGTGCTGTTCTTGGTGCATAGCCGACGGCCCCTGGGCCTCTTTGGATACCGGCCCTTTTGGCGATTGTGGCTTGGCATGAAAGGCACCGGATGGGGAGGTAGTCTTGACAGCCGTCCCGTCCCCGTTCTAGCGCGAGCACTACGCTGCATCGTACCACAATTCCAAGTTGCGCCTTCCTGTCTCTCAGCTCAAATAAAAATTATCAACAATGGGGCGGGGGCTGCAAAGAGCCAGGCCGTAAAGAAGGACAAGAAGGAAGCAGTCTAGTATCCCCGGTCGGCAGCTTGGTGAGTGCCTTGTCTCCAAGACATCTTGTCAAGCCTTCTACTGCAGCATTCGACATTCTAATGATCGTTAACCTGGTGAGGTATCTGTCATTGCTTTCATGCAGCGTTGACCGGCTATATTGACCAGTATGTGAACATCATGACACGGGATGTAAGTATGTGCAGAGCCGCAAGCCAAGCGTGACAACCCGTGGCTAAGGTTGGGTCGCATTCCTCCAGGTGTGCGACAGAGCTGGCCACTGTATTTGACATACATTTGGGGGATGGCGTGTCTTCCATCTTGGCTGCTCTTCCACAACCATTGCCCTCTACGGAAGGGCTCCTTCACATTTTCCTGTGTAAGGAATTGCACCTTGCGGCTTTTGCCTAGGGTTATTGAGCACACATCCCTGGTAGCCACTTACTTTGCTATATGTGCACGAGGCGTTTGAGACTCGGTGGCTTGACCTTCTGCACCAGTTTGTGCGACGAGCGGTATATCAAGATGGCATTATAGGAGCCGACAGTTCCAGCGAGCTCTCTGGCCCTGGTGTACAGCATGTGCCTTTCCGTTCCCTGCACCGCACCCTGGCTCATGCCTGCGTCTGCATGCTAGCAGTGCCCTGACTGTTGCTGTAGCGTTCCCACCGTTTGAGCGCTAGCCGGCGCTGTAACCGCTTACATGATTGTAATCGACCTGGCCATGCCAGGTGTCGCAGAGGGCCCCAGGTGGCTCGGTGGGTCCAGTCGAAGAAGTGGCTCTCCCAATGGGGGCAAGGGTTGTGAGAAGCCAGCCCGAAAAGAATTGACAAGGTTCGAAGGGGCCAAAGTACGAGCTAAGCAGCGACTGTGGGGCCTGAAGAGGCTTTGGCAGAAGGGGGGAGGATGTCCAGTCTGCAGAGCCAGGTGCTGCACAGGGACCCACAAGTGAGAGGAGAGGCCCACATGGCTCGGTGGGTCCGGAGGGGATTACCGTCGTGCACGTCCGCCCCTCGGGGTGGGCCTTCCCCTCTTTAGGCCCCTTCGTAGCTGCTTAGCGCCCTTTAGGCCCCTCCATCATTTGGCCCCTTCGAACCTTTGTCAATTATTTTCGGGCTGGCTTTTCACAGCCCTTGCCCCCATTGGGAGTGCCACTTCTTCCCCTCGTCCAGATCCGCTCCTGGGGGTTGGGCCCCTAATATACCCTTACCTGTGGTTACGTAGTGTCCCCTTTACCCCGTTACCAGACTTCTGTCATGCTTGACTTGGCCTCCCTTTTTGTGCTTCAGTGCTTTCTCTGGCCCCTTCGAACTTTGTTCATTCTTTTCTTGTGGGCTGGCCTCTCCCAGCCACCGCCCTCTCCTGGAAGCGTCCTTTCTTCTTTCATTTCATGCGCAACCGCGCGCCTTCTCTCTCATTTTCATGGACCGAAAGAGTTCGGATGGGTGAAGCCCAGAGAGAGAGGCGCAGCCTGCTGCTGCCTGCTGCCGCAGCCCGTCGCGGCAGATCGCTGCCGGCTCGCTGCAAGGCGTTCGTGGCTGGCTCTGAGTGGGCTAGCTGCTGGCTGGTGCGCAGGAATTGGAGACGCTGCCTGACGGCGGCGCCACAGGGCCATACTTCCGCTGCGCTTGAGTGCTTCGCCGTTTGGACTCCATTCTCGGCGGGTCGAACTGGTGGCCACCACGCCTGGCGGCGGCCCGCGCGTCATTGCCGACGTTGTCACCACAGATGTGGTGGACCATTCCAATCCGGGGCTATCAGCCTCGAGGGCTGGCCATGCTGCGGCTAAAAGCACACAGCTATGCAAGAGACTACAGCGAATGGAAGCTCAGTAAGCCCGAGCCAGCAGCCGCAAGTCGGAGTAACTTGCAGCTGAAGAAGACGCACCCCGACGAGACACAGAAGTAGCAGCCAATGTCCGGCCAGCCCGTAAAGTGCACTGCGTGAGCTTGGACCGTTGGAAGAAAATGGACAGCCGCATACGGAACACCTGGGCAAGCGACCAAGCGGCGTCAAAGCCGGGCAGCTCCCCTTGCTGTCCCTGCCGACGATCCTGGCCCGCCATGCAAGCTGCTGCAGAAGGTCCAGCCACGACTGCTGAACGCCCCTGAAATGAGACAGGGATCGGAAGACGTAAATGACACAGGAAAGCAAGTGGTCACTAACGTCTGGCAGCTGGAAAACCGCATGTCAGCAGCCGCAAGTCCCTCCCTCCCTCTCCCCCCTCCTCCTGTTGGGAGTTGGATCGTCAGCCAGGCGCCGGCCTTCGGTGAGGGAAAGACGGAAACCCACCGATTCAGGCTTTGTCCACCCGAGGGCCGGGTTTCACCGGGTCGGCTCTTTCATCTCAAGTATGGAGTCGGGTATGTTGTCCAATAGTACCATGTACTCGATCACAAAGTCTGTAAAATCTCTTGACTGAGGCACTGGATAGACTGAGGTGCCACCGTAAAGTCGCTGTCCACAGGGAATGCATATATTAGCAGCTTGTTGTTTGGCGCATAAAAGTCATATCTCGCGTGTTTGAGGAGACGGCATTGAACCGATTGACGATCTTTTGAGGCCACATCGCACTAATTGCTGCGCACACAATAGGATAATTCAATAATAACGACACCTCATTCAGTTGATATGACCAGAAATAAGAAGGAAATCCAAGAGATTGATATCCGAAAGGAAGCAACAGAAGTGAATGCAAACGATAAAGAAATAGATGCAGATAAGCAAGCAAGCAAGCAAAGAACGAACCAGAGACTCCAGGCAGGTAGAAGGCAAGCAGCGCGCCCGGCAGGAAGAAAAGAAGCAGCGCGCCCGGCAGGAGGAAGACAAGCAGCGCGCTCGGCAGGAATGGAAGAAGAATATAGAGATGGAAAGAGCAAGCAACGCGCCCATGATTGGCGTGAGAATGAGCGCACAGACGATGGAGCTCTGTACCCCGAGGCATATGCCAGTGGAGGGGCGACAGCTCATGATGGGGATAGAAGCAGCACACCGGTGTAGCGTCTATAGCGTCCATGGCGTCTACAGGTAGACTGGCATTGGACCTGCCACCTCAGCTACCCCCGCTGTCTCCTTCGACTTTGAAGAGCACAAGGAAATTAGTCAGGGCCGGGTTACGCAGGGTCGGTCGGCCGCGCCGAGGGGTACGTGTCTTGCGTTATGGAACGACCGGCGTCACACTGGGCGCGGGTTCCCGGTCGTGGTCGCACGCCACGAAGGCGCCACATCGGAGGTGGTCTAGATTCCGGCCGCCCTCGTGGCAAACGCACGCGTTTCCTCCTTGACGCGCCCAGAGAGCGTCCTCGTCACCGTCCGATGTGGCGCCTTCGTGGCGTGCCACCACGACCGGGGCCCGCGCCCATTTAAACGCCGGTCGTTCCATACAACGTACGACACGTACCCCTCGGCGCGGCCGACCGACCCTGCGTAACCCGGCCCTGACTAATTTCCTTGTGCTCTTCAAAGTCGAAGGAGACAGCGGGGGTAGCTGAGGTGGCAGGTCCAATGCCAGTCTACCTGTAGACGCCATGGACGCTATAGACGCTACACCGGTGTGCTGCTTCTATCCCCATCATGAGCTGTCGCCCCTCCACTGGCATATGCCTCGGGGTACAGAGCTCCATCGTCTGTGCGCTCATTCTCACGCCAATCATGGGCGCGTTGCTTGCTCTTTCCATCTCTATATTCTTCTTCCATTCCTGCCGAGCGCGCTGCTTGTCTTCCTCCTGCCGGGCGCGCTGCTTCTTTTCTTCCTGCCGGGCGCGCTGCTTGCCTTCTACCTGCCTGGAGTCTCTGGTTCGTTCTTTGCTTGCTTGCTTGCTTATCTGCATCTATTTCTTTATCGTTTGCATTCACTTCTGTTGCTTCCTTTCGGATATCAATCTCTTGGATTTCCTTCTTATTTCTGGTCATATCAACTGAATGAGGTGTCGTTATTATTGAATTATCCTATTGTGTGCGCAGCAATTAGTGCGATGTGGCCTCAAAAGATCGTCAATCGGTTCAATGCCGTCTCCTCAAACACGCGAGATATGACTTTTATGCGCCAAACAACAAGCTGCTAATATATGCATTCCCTGTGGACAGCGACTTTACGGTGGCACCTCAGTCTATCCAGTGCCTCAGTCAAGAGATTTTACAGACTTTGTGATCGAGTACATGGTACTATTGGACAACATACCCGACTCCATACTTGAGATGAAAGAGCCGACCCGGTGAAACCCGGCCCTCGGGTGGACAAAGCCTGAATCGGTGGGTTTCCGTCTTTCCCTCACCGAAGGCCGGCGCCTGGCTGACGATCCAACTCCCAACAGGAGGAGGGGGGAGAGGGAGGGAGGGACTTGCGGCTGCTGACATGCGGTTTTCCAGCTGCCAGACGTTAGTGACCACTTGCTTTCCTGTGTCATTTACGTCTTCCGATCCCTGTCTCATTTCAGGGGCGTTCAGCAGTCGTGGCTGGACCTTCTGCAGCAGCTTGCATGGCGGGCCAGGATCGTCGGCAGGGACAGCAAGGGGAGCTGCCCGGCTTTGACGCCGCTTGGTCGCTTGCCCAGGTGTTCCGTATGCGGCTGTCCATTTTCTTCCAACGGTCCAAGCTCACGCAGTGCACTTTACGGGCTGGCCGGACATTGGCTGCTACTTCTGTGTCTCGTCGGGGTGCGTCTTCTTCAGCTGCAAGTTACTCCGACTTGCGGCTGCTGGCTCGGGCTTACTGAGCTTCCATTCGCTGTAGTCTCTTGCATAGCTGTGTGCTTTTAGCCGCAGCATGGCCAGCCCTCGAGGCTGATAGCCCCGGATTGGAATGGTCCACCACATCTGTGGTGACAACGTCGGCAATGACGCGCGGGCCGCCGCCAGGCGTGGTGGCCACCAGTTCGACCCGCCGAGAATGGAGTCCAAACGGCGAAGCACTCAAGCGCAGCGGAAGTATGGCCCTGTGGCGCCGCCGTCAGGCAGCGTCTCCAATTCCTGCGCACCAGCCAGCAGCTAGCCCACTCAGAGCCAGCCACGAACGCCTTGCAGCGAGCCGGCAGCGATCTGCCGCGACGGGCTGCGGCAGCAGGCAGCAGCAGGCTGCGCCTCTCTCTCTGGGCTTCACCCATCCGAACTCTTTCGGTCCATGAAAATGAGAGAGAAGGCGCGCGGTTGCGCATGAAATGAAAGAAGAAAGGACGCTTCCAGGAGAGGGCGGTGGCTGGGAGAGGCCAGCCCACAAGAAAAGAATGAACAAAGTTCGAAGGGGCCAGAGAAAGCACTGAAGCACAAAAAGGGAGGCCAAGTCAAGCATGACAGAAGTCTGGTAACGGGGTAAAGGGGACACTACGTAACCACAGGTAAGGGTATATTAGGGGCCCAACCCCCAGGAGCGGATCTGGACGAGGGGAAGAAGTGGCACTCCCAATGGGGGCAAGGGCTGTGAAAAGCCAGCCCGAAAATAATTGACAAAGGTTCGAAGGGGCCAAATGATGGAGGGGCCTAAAGGGCGCTAAGCAGCTACGAAGGGGCCTAAAGAGGGGAAGGCCCACCCCGAGGGGCGGACGTGCACGACGGTAATCCCCTCCGGACCCACCGAGCCATGTGGGCCTCTCCTCTCACTTGTGGGTCCCTGTGCAGCACCTGGCTCTGCAGACTGGACATCCTCCCCCCTTCTGCCAAAGCCTCTTCAGGCCCCACAGTCGCTGCTTAGCTCGTACTTTGGCCCCTTCGAACCTTGTCAATTCTTTTCGGGCTGGCTTCTCACAACCCTTGCCCCCATTGGGAGAGCCACTTCTTCGACTGGACCCACCGAGCCACCTGGGGCCCTCTGCGACACCTGGCATGGCCAGGTCGATTACAATCATGTAAGCGGTTACAGCGCCGGCTAGCGCTCAAACGGTGGGAACGCTACAGCAACAGTCAGGGCACTGCTAGCATGCAGACGCAGGCATGAGCCAGGGTGCGGTGCAGGGAACGGAAAGGCACATGCTGTACACCAGGGCCAGAGAGCTCGCTGGAACTGTCGGCTCCTATAATGCCATCTTGATATACCGCTCGTCGCACAAACTGGTGCAGAAGGTCAAGCCACCGAGTCTCAAACGCCTCGTGCACATATAGCAAAGTAAGTGGCTACCAGGGATGTGTGCTCAATAACCCTAGGCAAAAGCCGCAAGGTGCAATTCCTTACACAGGAAAATGTGAAGGAGCCCTTCCGTAGAGGGCAATGGTTGTGGAAGAGCAGCCAAGATGGAAGACACGCCATCCCCCAAATGTATGTCAAATACAGTGGCCAGCTCTGTCGCACACCTGGAGGAATGCGACCCAACCTTAGCCACGGGTTGTCACGCTTGGCTTGCGGCTCTGCACATACTTACATCCCGTGTCATGATGTTCACATACTGGTCAATATAGCCGGTCAACGCTGCATGAAAGCAATGACAGATACCTCACCAGGTTAACGATCATTAGAATGTCGAATGCTGCAGTAGAAGGCTTGACAAGATGTCTTGGAGACAAGGCACTCACCAAGCTGCCGACCGGGGATACTAGACTGCTTCCTTCTTGTCCTTCTTTACGGCCTGGCTCTTTGCAGCCCCCGCCCCATTGTTGATAATTTTTATTTGAGCTGAGAGACAGGAAGGCGCAACTTGGAATTGTGGTACGATGCAGCGTAGTGCTCGCGCTAGAACGGGGACGGGACGGCTGTCAAGACTACCTCCCCATCCGGTGCCTTTCATGCCAAGCCACAATCGCCAAAAGGGCCGGTATCCAAAGAGGCCCAGGGGCCGTCGGCTATGCACCAAGAACAGCACTTTCGGAGTAGTGGCAGTGGCTGAAAGAGTCCAGCCCAAAAGAAGGAACAGACAAGATAGGGAGGGATCGAGAAGAAAGAATCAAGAGGCAAAGGATTGTGAGCTCTTCAGCCACCTCGAACCCCTGGACCTTGCCCATGCGAGTCTATCGCCCATGTTATTGTTGCAAGCCCCTCGTGAAGGCTTTTCAAAAGGGGCCGAGGTTCATTCATAATTGGGCAGCGCCCTCGATGGCACATACCTTTTGAGCCCACCTTATCGTCTTCATGGCCTCTAACACCTTCCGCCCGTCTTTGTGCCAGCGCTTTGATCCTGTCTCTTCTCTGGGCTCTCCTCTTGAGGCTTTTGAAACATTAAAGAAGATATGAAGATTAAAGGTTGGTTGTGCAGGCCAGCCGACATCATACTTTGCCTGTACTCAGCAAGTGTCCATGGACAGCAAGATTGCTTCGCCTCAAGGAAGCTGCCTGCTTTGTAGAACCAGAATGTTAGCCCTGCTCGTTACTGCACTTATCAGATATCTGCATGTGCCACGCACTTAGCCTACAACAGGTTCCATGCTCCATCATGCACCTCCGCCAACAGGGCAAACTCGTGTGTTGCAGCATGTCATGCTATGTTTCCTGCATTGCAATCTGCAAGACCTTGTTTCGGCCAAGCTGCAGGCAAGAAAGAGCTCTGAACAAATCAAGTGCCTCTTCACACATGGTCCAGCTAGCTCACTACAGAAGCAGGTCACCATGAGCAAGCAAACCAATTAGAGCTATGAGTGAGGTTAGAAGTACGAGTGTCTTCTTGGTAGGACCCATGACATCACGAATCAACATAGCAGGGCGTGCACGTGCTTGTTGGTCATTGTCATCCTCGACCTTTTTGTGATGACAATTTTTGCCAGAGAGCGTTAAGTTTGTCACCGGATTGGAAAGCTACCTGCAAAGGAGCAGTCTCTGTTGCAACTGCAGCAAGCTCGTGGAAGCATGTCTGCAGGCCAATGAATTACAGTAGGACCCGGGCGTACTGCCTCTGATACATACCAGACGAGACGCCGAATCACATAACTATTGACACAACACATGAAAATAAAATGGCGTCGTGCAACCGTCAACTGTGAAAACCCTCAGGTCAGGCACAATATTGAATAAAGAATGAAGGCATAATAGAGTGCAATTATCTGACAGCATCACGCTGGACCCCTGATCTCTGGCAAACCTGTGTCAGCATCATCTCCTCCAAGTCTCTTGGCCTTACGGGCTTTGTCAAGAAGTGATCCATGCCGGACCTCTCACAGGATTCCCGCTCGTGACTCAAGGCCGATGCTGTCAGAGCAACTATGTAGGGCTTCGGCTTGTGCGAGGCGTGCGTCTCGTGGAGCTCCAGAGCTCGAATCCTCCTTGTTGCTTCAAAGCCATCCATCTCGGGCATGTGGCAATCCTGGCAACAACCACGAGAATAACAGCTGCAGCGTCAGCTACCAACATCCAACTGCATTGGAAAGTCTGTGATGAAGAGTTGGTATTTGAACAGCATGGTACAAGCTAGTTGGCCAGCGGCCACCATCTGGCCCTACTTAAAGAGTGCCCTGCTGATTGTGGAGGACTCTGGTCCTTCCACATCGTTGTCTAGACAAACATAAGCACGGCACAAATACGCACGGCTAAGAAATTGGACCTGCTTGAAAATCTCATCTCAATTATTGCTAAAGCATGAGGACGCTGGCACAAGGCTGAAGGAGCAACCATTAATATAAGGTCGTAGTCATTTGCTAAGTATGCTTGGACGGCTTCCACTCCGTTTTCAGCCAAGTCATACATGACGCCCATATTCTTGAGCATCTTCGTCACCACAATCTGATTCACCTGCAAAGGGCAAGGTGTACCGTATGACTGTTCCAGAACTAGCAAATTGACACTCATGAAAGGCAGTAGTGCTACAAGCCTGGCACTGCAAGTCGGCAGGCAAGTACACAACAGACATCTCATGACAGCTCACCTTGTTGTCTTCCACGACCAGCACCTTCAGGGCTGCCATGTCCTCTCTACTTCCTCTTATAAGAGATGCCCCCTCTCCTGCTGCAACTGCAGGTGTTTGAGGCACATTGCTGATGCCTAGAGTTAAGGTAAAAAAGAATGTAGACCCCTTTCCTTCTTCGCTTGTGACGCCGATCTGCCCACCCATAAGCTCAACCAGGGACTTGCTAATAGCTAATCCTAGTCCTGCAGTTGCAAGTGAGAGCCAGAAGTCAATACATGTCTAAGTTGGCCGGGATACGCAGCAACTTCGGATGCTTGTCAGCAGCTGCTCAACCAAGTACTTGCTTGCAGTATGCCAGCTTACTGAAGGTGTGCCAGATCACCAGCATGCTATTTACTCACAACACAAGGGGAGGTCTGCAGTCACCTGTGCCTCCATGCTTTCTACTTGTTGACGTATCAGCCTGTGTGCATGGTTTAGATTATGTATCAGAGGAAAACTGACATTGGCAGGCCAGCAGTCCCCAAAACCTTAACGACTCTTCACGGAGTATCTTAGCTGAATGTCATGCATTTATATACTACTTGCCTTCCGAATCTTGCACAACTAGGTGTTCCAGCTTAAAGCCATAACATGGGCATGCAAAATGTTCTTAAGCAACTTGTGTCAAAATGGTACTTGCCATGCAGGCAATTACTTTCTCTGTGCAAGTCTTATCTTGAAGAAAGCCTCTGCCTGCATCCAATTTCTGGTGAGAATAGACATTGTACCTGCATGAAGGCCTGAAATAACTTATCCAACGCCTTGTGATTGATACCCACACCCGTATCTTGTATCTCACACCACACAACAACCTGCTCAAATCACCAAATTACAACTCAGGGTATCACTCAAATGGCAGAGTCCTGGTAGTGAGGATGCAAATCAAAAAAGGCTCCCAAGACTGCTGTTATGTACCACCCAGTATAAAGTGGCCTCTATGTATCACAGCTTGCTTTCAGAGGCCTGCTCAACTTGACAGCATCCGACTGACCTTCTCTAAAGACTCGTTGGTGCTATCTCTGAGTCTGTCGACAACTTTTACAGATATTTCAATCTGGCCACTGTCACCATGAACATGTTGAGGTGTCAGTGCATTAGTACCAATCTGCTCGGTTTGCCTGTCAGGATGCATTAGGATGCATCACAAGACTAGATACTAACTCACAGACAACAGCAAATGATCAAGAGACAATCGATGCGTATCAGCAACTTACGCCTCAGTGAATTTGATGGAGTTGGACACAAGGTTGAGCAGAATTTGCCGTATCCTGGTGGGGTCTCCAATCAGTCGAGGAGGCAAGGCCTCGTCAACGTCATAAGTAAGCCGTAGAGCTGCAAATAAGGTAGATGAAATACAGACTCTACTTCAGATGCTATCAGATGCTTCACGGTAAGCAGTTTAGTGCTTGAGCATGGAATAGCTCAGGTTTCAAATACTTTGTTGCTCCAAATGAAGCCCTGACTGATAACACGTAGACAGAAATAAAGCGCAGACTGGGAAACCTTGGATGCTGGCATCACCCTCTTACTAAGCACCCAACAATCCTGCAGCCTAGGTAGCACGGACCTTTCTCACTAGCAACAACGTCAAGGAGTGCCAGAGCCTCGCTCAACAGCACGCAAAAGTCAAATTCCAGACTCTCCAAGTCCAGATTTTGCGCCTCGATCTTGCTGAGGTCCAGCACATCGGAGATAATGCGCAGCAAGTTGTCTCCAGATGTCCGGATGATGTCAAGGTACGACTGCTGCTCTTCAGTAAGCTCTGTGCTCTTTAGCAGCTCCGCCACCCCAATGACACCTGATAAGAAAGACGCCGTTGATTCCAAGTACAACAAGCCATTGTCTTAGCTTGGTGACCAAGTTTCTATTAAGCAATATCATCCTATCAAGCAAAGACTGCAATCAGTATCACAAAGTGTGGAAGTCAGAACTCGCAGCACTTGAGGAAGTCTGTGCATGGGGCTGCAAGAAAGCGGGAGGAGAAACCATTCATAGGAGTGCGGATCTCGTGGGACATGTTAGCAAGGAACCGGCTCTTGGCCTGGCTGGCTGCTTCAGCTGCCTCCTTGGCTAGGCGCAGGTCCAATTCCTGAAAACATGTGCAGTTGGTCTCATTGAGATTCACCAAGGACTCTCCAGAAGTGAAACCAGCGAAATTGACCAAGTGCTCCAAAGGATGCAAGCATGTTCAGAGCAGGAATAAGAGCAGGTACAATAAAGCAAGTGGATTGACAATTAAGCTGTTCACACCACATTGCGGACCTGCTTCTTGCGCTCGGTGAGGTCGTGCCACACGACCAGGATGTGAGCCTCCCCGTTGATGCTGATTAGCTTCAGCGTGACCTCCACGAGCAGGTCTGAGCCGTCCTTGCGGAGGTGCACCCACTCAAAGCGGTGGTGCCCGTCACGCTTGACAATCACGTCGTTCTCCAGCACCCGCTGCCCAGTGGAGAAGCACCACTTTCAGTGCATACATTGTCAGCAGAAAGAAGCTCTTAAAGCACGTCACAATGGCAACTCTCACTGAGGAGCCAACATACAAGAGGCACAAGAGACACAAAAAGGAGTGAAGCCCACACCCTAAGGGCTTCTGCACAGGGTGGCTACCAAGCTTCACCTCGAGAGAGGGTCGCCCGTCGGGCTGCAAGAGTGGCGTCACGACGGGATTGCCCAGGTGCTTCACGACCCGAAGTACCTCCTCCTTCCTCTCACGCTGCAGGATGCGCACTGCCGCCTCGTTGCAGTCCTGGACCTCCAAATTGATGTTGCAGAGCAGTATCGGATCCTGGGACATATCCATGTTGGTGTCACTTATTACCGCTGCCCATTTCATATCCTGTGCTTTGCGGCTCACTGTAGACCCACTTAAAGTAGGTGCAGCAACAGATCAGCTAAATACTGACTAGCAATCACGCATTTACTTAATACTTCTATATCCAAGGAGGAGCAGGGCAAGAGCACCCACAGAGGACGCGTCGAAGAGGATGTGGAACTTCTCCTGGGCTGACCGCTGCTCCGTGACATCGTTCACGATCCACAGCTCCCCACCATCGTACAGGTACCCCGTCCACCTGCACAGGTCAGCGTAGGGCCGCCAGTGGAAGGAGTACAAGTGCAGTCAGCGCAGGTTTCAAGGCCTGCTCCGTCTGAAGGTGTGCAACTTGGCAGTTTAGGTTTAGGATGGCATCTATGTTGCAGTAAAATACAGAGAAACTGTTCTCACTGCCTGACACCTGGACCCTTTAGAGTCCAATTCCGTACTCTATCACTCCTGACTTATAATCCCATTCCTAGCCCTATAACCAGTTATGCCAAATGGTGACAAACAGCATCCGACTACTCTGCGACCATAACCCCAACTCTAAACCCCATACCACAGATTTGAAGCGAGAAGCTATTCGCTCTTATGGAGAACAGCTGCAAGGGATTTCAATGACTACAATGCTGCTGGCAGCCATTATCTTTACATATAAATAGTAAAGGGTAAAGAAGCTGGTCCCACTTCCTTTCGTCAATAGGAACTTAACATTTTGTCACTCCCTCTAGGCTGGCAGTCAAGGCTGCCACTCCTGAGAAAAACTCAAGGATTGCACAATTTATACAAAGAGTGATAGCCATGCTAGGGTGCGGCACTCACTCGATCCAGCACTGGGAGCCGTCCTTATGGAAAGCTGGCATGAGCAGCTTGCTCGGGAAGCGCGCCTCGCGCGCCCGCTCATACTCCTGCCGCCAGCGCCCCGCGTCCTCCCGGTGCAACATGCTGGTGAGGACGCCGCCCCCCGCCGGTGGCGTCAGCTGCCGGCAGAGGGCTATGCAGCACTGTACGGACGCCGATCATAGCACACGCCAGAGCTGCGGCCGTGCCAAGGCACGGACGCCAATCATAGCACACGACAGAGCTGCGGCCGTGCCAAGCCGGGGCCAACCTGAACCACTTATCGTGCGTGTTGATGTCCTCCTTGCGGTACCCCAGCAGGTGCTCGCATGCGCGGTTGATGATGAGCTCGTCGTCGCGGCTCGGCGAGCTGAACACCGCCGGCAGCGGCACGTGCTCCACCACGAGCTGGAAGCTCTGCGCCACGCGCGCCAGGCTCTCCTGCAAGAGCTCGAGCGCCAGGGGGCTCAGCATTACCGAAGAATAAGCGGCGACTGAGGCTCAGGATTAGAGATTCCAGTTTTATTGTTTGTATATCTCTAAGAGTACCAGTCCGCTTGCTGTTTCTCCCTCCTGGACCCCTCCTCCTGTCTCCCTTTCTCTCCAATTATCTGTAATTTGCACTAACACAATCTTCTCCTCCTCGGCATCCACCTTTACGTCCTCTCTCACTCTCTCTGCCTCTGCTCCGTGATCCTGTCACTCTCTTCTGCTCTCGGGCACTCTGGCTCTCACCCTCAATCCCCTCTGCAGCCACCCGTTTCCTCTCTCTCTCAGTCTCCACTGTCCCCAATACCTCTTCCACTCTTGCTCCCACTTGCAGCCATCCTGCCTCCCTCCCTCCCTCCTCCTCCCCTAACCCCCAACCCCACATCTCACCCTTTTTCTCCCCTACCCTGCTCTCTCTGCGCCTCCCTCCAAACCCATCTTCCTGCCTCCATTCCTTCTACATTCGAGCAAAAGTTCTGTCATCCAGCATAGCTCCTGCGCCATTGAGGAAGGCTTGGGGGATTGCAATTCAAACCTCGGCCTGCTTGCTGACAGTGATGTCCTCGAGCATGCACATGACAAACTCGGTGGCGCAGCGGCGCTCCTCGCGCGCACGCGAAACAGTCAGCCGCACCCACACTGGCGCACCGTCGGCGCGCACGCACCGCAGGTCCTGCCGGTACCGCTCTGATCGAGCCGCCTGGAACTTGGCATATGCATCCTGCCGCAAGCGCTCGCCCAGCGCAGCCTAGTCAGCAGAAATGCTTGCACCGGCGTGCTCGTGCTGGGCCTCCAGAGCTGAGGCCCTCGATGAGAGGTGGGAAGTGGACAAGCGAGGTAACTAGGAAAAGAGAGGGAGAGAGGGAGAGAGGGCGGGGGGGGGGGGGGGGAAGAGGAGAAGGAGAAAGAGAAG
>WELB01000022.1:737388-755417 GCA_009602725.1 Spirogloea muscicola
AAAAAAAAAAAAAAAAAAAAAAAAAAAAAAAAAAAAAAAAAAAAAAAAAAAAAAAAAAAAAAAAAAAAAAAAAAAAAAAAAAAAAAAAAAAAAAAAAAAAAAAAAAAAAAAAAAAAAAAAAAATGCCGCGGCGGGCGGGCCGCGGGCGCGGCGGCGCGGCGGCGGCGACGGCGTGGGACCTTCACGCAATGCTGGCGGTCGGCGTCGGCCTGCCGTGCACGGTCATGGAGTGCGGCGACGTGATCTACCGCGCCACGCTGCCGGTAAGTCGGGCCATAACTCTCACTTGTATCGCAATTATCGCCTCAATGTCTCTTTCGGGGGTACTAATTGCGCCCTGCCTAGCTGCCTAGCCTGTGGCTCCATCATATCATCATGAACACCCTCTGCAAGCACCTGGCTGGCTTTTACAGCCCGCTCAATTGATATCAATAGCCGCATAATTTAGCGTTTAGTTCCCGCTAACCGCTCTCCCCTTGGCTGCCAGGCGAGGGAGCCGTTCCACCTCACAACCGGCGGCGCGGCGCTGGCGGCGCTGGCCGCGGGCTACCTGTGGGCCACGCCGGGCGTCGCGCCGGGCTTCTGGGACATGTTCATCCTCGGCCCGCTGGACAACCGCCTCCGCCCATCCTACCGCAAGGTCCTGCTGCTCCGGCTCCATTAATCTCATTACCCTTAATGTCCACTCCATCAACCATTCCTTTAATTCATCCCCACGTTTATAACCATTTGTGCCGCTTAAGCACCTGTGTATCCATAGGCAGCCTTGCCCGCCTTACGAGCCGCGCACGCATCCGCCAGCTTCAGAAATTCCGCCCTCCTCTCTCCTTGGGGTACTAGTTGCGCAATGTCTGCCTAGCCTGTGGCTCCGCTAACATAGTCATGATCACCCTCTGTAAGCACCTGTGCTGGCTTCTACAGCCGCTCTTCTAATATCAGCAGCCACATTATCTTCTGGGAGCTCTCGCCTTCCGGGTTCCACCTTCCTCCATCCTGGACTGTCACTGGGAGCTCTTGGCAGTTCGGCCGCTGCTTCGGGCCAATACGTCATTTCGTCGACGCCACACGCTCTGCTCCGGCCGCCGCCGTCAGCCCTCGAGGCGCTAACTCTGCTGGCCAATGCCCATCACATTTCCTGCAGGAGGACTTTGTGCTGGGCAAGAAGCTCGGCGAGGGCGGGTATGGCACAGTGTACAAGGCGACGTTCGCAAACCCGACCCCTGGCAAGGTTTGGGCTGCTTCCCCTTCCTCCTGCTGCTGCTCTGCTCCACTCGTCGAGAGGAAGGGTCATGCCCTCCTTGCTGTCGCGCAGCCAAAAGAGCTGGTGGTGAAACGGGCGAACGAGTTCGGCGCGGTGGAGATATGGATGAACGAGCGCGTGCGCCGCGCGTGCGCCAGCTCCTGCGCCGACTTCATCTATGGCTTCCTGGAGGTTGCAACCAACCCACCTGCCTTCCCTCCCTCCCTCCTCCCTCTGTGCTCCTGCAGCCCCCTCTTGACATCCGTCACCGCCTCTGACTTTCCCCCCTACCTCCACCACACATTCTTGTGTACACCTACCTTCCTCTCGCACGGACGTCTGGCCGGTGCTGACGGACGGCGATGAAGACGATGCAGCCAACCAAGGGGCGTAATGACGAGTTCTGGCTGGTGTGGAAGTACGAGGGCGACCTCACTCTCGCTTCCGTGCTCAACCAGAAGGACTTCCCCTACAACGTGCGTTCACCGTCGTTGACCCCTTCCTCCTCCTATCTCCACTGGGAAATTATCCTCCCCTCCTCCCCACCTCCACCGTCTCCCCCTCCCTCCTCTCTCAGGGGGCCCCCTCCTCCCTCCCTGTGATTGTCCCCCTTGTTGCTCTCTCCCTCCTCACCTTACTATCCTCTCGCCTCCCGCCTCCTCCTACTTCACGCCCTGTACTCCGCTCCTTGTTTCTCCACCTTGTCTCCGTCCACCTCAACCCCACCCCACTCGGCTGCCTCCTTCCCTCCTCTAGCATCTCCGCTCTTTTCTGTCTTGTAAAAATCATCACTGCTGCTAGTCTTCTTGCCCTAATCTACACTAATCAAAAGCACAGGGGTAAATTGCGTAAGAGGAGGGAGTCAGGGGGAAGGGACGCACTGTGCACAGCAACTTATCTTTAGAGTCCAAGCTAAAGCCTACTCATTTAGGCAGGTCACATGCTGTCGGTGCGCAGGTGGAGGCAGCAGTGCTGGGGCGCGCACAGGCGTCGCCGCGCGGCACGGCGCGGGAGCTGGCGGTCGTGCGGGAGCTCATGCGGCAGATCCTCGCCAACATCGCGCGCCTGCACGCCACGGGCATCGTCCACCGGGACATCAAGCCCCAGAACATCATCCTCTGCCAGGGTGCTCGCCTCCACCTGCATGCCCCCGGTCCATTTACTCCTGCCCTGCCCTCTCTGCTCTTCTCCTCCCGTTTTGTCTCCACCCCCACTCTCGCCTCCTTCTCAGTCCTAATGAGTACAGTGTATGCTTGTTAAAACATCATTTAAATGATCCTAAGCTTACAACAAACAACTCCTTCATACCTCTAATGAAGATCAATTCATTGATGTATACAACATTGACCATACATCAGCTTTCTTTACCCCCTCTCACCACTCTAGTCCCCCTCGATCAGAATGCCATGCTCTTATCCCTCTTACATCTCTTTCGGTCTTTCCTTTCACTGACTTGGCAATGGTGGGTACGCGCGGGGTCCGGCGCTTTGACAGAGACGGGCGCGCTGAAGATCATCGACCTAGGCGCAGCTGCAGACCTTCGCGTCGGCATCAATTATGTTCCTCGCGAGTTCCTCTTGGACCCCAGGTGCTTACTGCTCTCTCTTAATGCTCTCTCTCTCCACCTTCTCTCACTCACTCTCCCTGTTCCCAGCTTTCCTCCCCTCCCTCCCTCCCTCCCCTCTCATCCTTACCCCTGTGTCTGTGCCTTTGTCTGTGTATGTCTCAGCCCTTCGCTCACACCCGCTTGCCATGTTCTTGCCCTCTTCCTGTCCTCCTCCGCTGCCTTCCCCACCATTCTGTCTCCTCTCCCACTTATCTCCTCCTCCTTTCACTCCTCCTCCCTTGTACTCACTGCATGCGCCCCTCCTAAAGCAATCTGCCAACCCTCTCTTCATTTCTCTTGAGCTGCCTCGTGTCGCTGTATCCGCAGGTATGCTGCGCCAGAGCAGTACATCATGAGCACCCAGACGCCGGCAGCGCCGCCACCAGCCGTGGCCACAGCCCTCTCCCCAGTCCTCTGGCAGGTATGACCCATATGACAGCTCCCCATCTTTCACCTCCCTTCTTCATTGATGCTGGATCATTGCCTCCGGCACTGAGAGCCAAGATGTATATCGCTGAATCAGCATCGCTTGCTGCGCCTGGGACGCTGCCCAGATGAACATTCCTGACCGCTTTGACGTCTACAGCGCGGGCCTCATCCTGTTGCAGATGGTATGTTTTCCTGCTGCTGCTTTTCTCCCCTCTGTCCATTCTCTTCTCTCCCCCTACCTCCTCCCCCCTGGCATCTCCTTGTCCTACCCAGTACATCACTTCATTCTAGGAACCCGAATTCTCCCCTTCTCCTCTCTCCATCTCCTCTCCCCCCCTCCTTCCCTTGCTCTCTTTCAAGCCCTTCTGGTGCTGTCAAGACCCTCTCCTTGTCCTCCCGTCACTCACTCCTCCCTCCTTCCTGCTCCTTCCTCCTGCCTCCTCTCCCCTCCCCATCCCCCCCGCTTTTACTCCTTCACTTCCTCTCTCCTTGCGGCAATGTCTGAACAGGATTGTCTCTGCTCGCAAACGTTGCGCCGTGCCTGCAGGTCTTCCCATCGCTGCGGTCAGATAGTGCGCTGATACAGTTCAACCGGCAGTTCAAGCGGTGCAACTACGACCTCGCAGCGTGGCGCGAGGCATGCGAGAAGCGCGCCGGTGCTGACATGCAGCATGGATTTGAGCTGCTTGAAGCCGACGGTGGCGCCGGCTGGGACCTCCTCCAGTCGATGATGCGCTTCAAGGGCCGCCAGCGGGTACCTGGCCACACTCATAACCGTTCTTCTTCCTCCCACCCTCCCTCCGCTCCTTGCCTCCGCGAGCACTTTGCCATCCTCCTCCTTTCCTTGCTCGCCCCCCTTCTGCTTAATTCTTCCCCCCTCCTTCTACAACTTTTGTCCACTTTCAATGTGATCCATCTTCAATGGCCCCCTTCCTCATCTTCCTCTCTTGCAACGCCCTTGCCTCTCCTCCCTGACTCTTCTCCTTGCGGGGGCTGCTGCCGCAGGTGAGTGCGGGGCTGGCGCTGGCGCACCCGTTCCTGGCGCCAGGCAGGTTGCCGCTGCTGCAGGCGGTGCGGGTGGCGGCGCTGCGCCTGCTGCAGCGCGACAACACTGCGTTCACGCAGAGGCTGCTTGGCTACCTTTCCAAGTCGGGCGAAACAGGCGCCATGAGCGAGGCCCAGCTTCAGAGCCTCCGCGTAATTTCGCCCCCCTTCCTCCTCCTCGTCCTGCTCGTCTCCCTCAACAGCTCCTCCTCTTATCTTCCTGACGTTCCTCGTCTTCCCATCACTCCTAGCTTGCACCCTCAGTGTCCCAGTCCTCCCCCTGTTATGCGATCATGAGCACCCTATACTACTTCTCTTTCCTCCAGCAATTCTCGCTCAGCAGTCAACTGGTGCTGACGCTGGGCCCTTCGGCAATGGGTGCCATGCGCCGCAGCAGCGGGAGCGGAAGGCGCGCAAGTCGACGCTGCAGCGCAATGCGCTCGCATCGGCACTGCGCATCAAGCGCAAGCTCGAGCGCACCGCCTCCAGCAGCCTCGACTCCCTCACCAGTGAGTAGCTCGCACCTCCCCAAAGAGCCAACGCCAGCGCTGGCGCTCTGGTGTTGACGCTTATGCTGATACCAGCATTGACAGTTAAGAGTCGTTGTCACCACCGCAGACCTTAATGACCTCAGGCTCAAGCGCGATGTCTGCCGGTGTTGCAGCTGGTAATGCCAAGCCAAACAACTGGTGGAATCGCTGGGAGAGCTGAGTGCCGAGCACTTGGGCAGCTGGCCTTGACTGGCAGGTCCACTGCATAGCTGCTTTTGCACCAACCATCGCCATCACCATTGCTGACAACGCCACTACCATCGCTCCTACTTTTGTCGAGGAAGCATTGTTTGCCTCGGCCAGTTGCCCATCAGACTCTGCTTTCACAAGGAGTAGGATTCAAACATTAGATTCTCCTCCTCGCAACTTGCTTCCGCATCTGCTGCTGCTCTGCTCCTGCAGTCAGTGCAGGATATACAATCTTCCACTCCACACCACCTAGAGGTGGTCTGCTGGTACAGCAACTTGTGAAATATAACCCCCACATCTACTGCTTGAGCACTTCCAATCATTATCTAGGTGCTTTTGATAAGCTCTGACTTCAGTATAGTAATTGCCCGTAACAAGTGGCATGCCCCTGCTTCCCAAAGTTGCAAGCTTCTGTGCCTTCGGCCACTGCAGCTCTGCAGGCCAACAAGGGGACTCATTGGCATAGATTGTGCACACCAGCCTCCCTCTATGCTCCGCCAACAGGACAGGCGAGCAAGTTTGTGTACGAATCAGCAAGAGCAGGTGCAGTAGTCAGAGAGTCCTGCACAACATTGGCGAGTGCGATGGTGGAATTGAGAGTCAAGGGGCTGGGTCTTGGGTACAGGTGCAGGATGTCTATCATTCTTGTCCCGACTCCTTGGCCAGCTTCTCGGCCTTCTCAACGACTTCCTCAATGGGCCCGACCATGTAGAACGCCTGCTCTGGAAGGTCGTCGTATTTCCCCTCCAGCACACCCTGCAGCAGGACCTCAGTGCCACTGATAAGTAAGGCAGCAGGCCTGAGCAACTCCTACACCCTTGAGAGGCTGCTATTGGACAACTGGGCGTTCACAGTACATGTCGCCCTGCACCTAATACCTCTCTGCTTGTATTCGACTCAATGAGCTCATGCACCAATCTTAGTGCAATCAGTGGCAAGGAGCTCCGATGATCACATTAGGCCAAACTTCTCACCTGGAAACTCTTTATTGACTCCTTCACATCAACATACTTGCCCGGTGACCCAGTAAAGACCTCTGCAACGTGGAAGGGCTGGCTCAGGAAACGCTGGATCTTTCGTGCACGGGCAACTGTGAGCTTGTCGTCCTCACTGAGCTCGTCCATCCCAAGAATGGCAATAATATCTTGAAGGTTCTTGTAGTCCTGCAGGATCTTCTGCACATCACGGGCGGTGTTGTAATGCTCGAGCCCAAGGATGGAGGGAGAGAGCATGCGGGAGGTGGAGTCGAGAGGGTCCACTGCTGGGTAGATACCGAGCTCAGATATCTGCATGATGGTAATTGACAACCAAAACCTTTGATTAAAAAAGAGCTCGTTGTTGTTCTTAAGTACTGCGTGGAATTCCCAGATGATACACCATACCTATTTGTCACCCTTTCACACATTGCCCTTCTTGTCAAACTCCAACTTCCCTTGCTTGGGTGTACAAGCTCCAAGATCAGCACTGGTCTAGACAACACAGCCTTGCTCTGGCAAGCACACAATTGTAAGCAGCATACCGAGCGAGACAGCACAGTGGTGGCATCCAGATGGGCGAATGTAGTGGCCGGAGCAGGGTCCGTCAGATCATCAGCCGGCACATAGATGGCCTGCACAGATGTGATTGAGCCCTTCTTTGTGGTCGTGATGCGCTCCTGCAATGTCCCCAGATCAGTAGCCAGAGTTGGCTGGTAACCCACAGCAGATGGAATACGCCCCAGTAGAGCAGACACCTCTGAGTTGGCCTGCACAAGGACCTCGGTCAAATTAATTTGTGCACCCAAGAAAGCATTCCTGCCCTTGATCAAGTCACGTAGGGTGGTAGAGAGGGTGGTTGAGGAACATGTACATATTTTTCAAACTGGTTTGCATTCACTTGTCCTCTTTGAGTCCTTTAATGCAAAAGCCGAAAATATTGGGGAAATCGGATTAGAAGATGCATGGACCATGGCATCATTGGGAACTTGGAAGTCACCTGTGTGAAACGGAAAATGTTGTCGACAAAGAATAGCACATCTTGTCCCTCCATATCACGGAAGTACTCAGCTACAGTGAGCCCAGTCAGACCCACGCGCGCACGAGCACCAGGGGGTTCATTCATTTGACCGTAGACCAATGCGCACTTGCTTTCACTCTGCAATGAGCATAATACTTCATGTCACATTAGCAGTGCATCTTCAACATGGGAGTGCATGAGGCCAAAGCGAGTGTCTGGAATAAATATTTGGAATGCTGACAACCCTCCACCATTAATTGTGCAAATTAGTCAAATGCCCTTGTTCGGCTATCTTACCATCTTGTCGCCAAGCTTGATGACACCGGACTCGATCATCTCCTTGTAGAGATCATTCCCTTCACGTGTTCTCTCACCCACACCAGCAAATACTGAAAATCCACCTGATGAGGCCAATATCACACTATAGGATCAGGCAAGAAGTCTAGATAGATGGTAGCCCACGGGAGAGCTGAGACATGCTTCTGCAAAATTGTGCACTATGCGACAGGATGCCGTTTCAGATTGAAAGTATAGTATGTTGAAGGAATGTGATCCCTGGCAAGCGCAATGCTCCTTTTGCGCTGCAAGTATTATGAGCAACCACCTTCTAGATCTCACGTTCACTAACACAGCTGAGCAATCCCTGCAGCTCTCCACGTACAAGCGGAGATAAGGGTTACTGACCATGAGCTTTGGCAATGTTATTGATCAGCTCCATAATGAGGACAGTCTTGCCGACACCAGCGCCTCCAAAAAGTCCAATCTTCCCGCCACGCTGGTAAGGAGCGAGCATGTCCACAACCTGTGTAGGAATGACTCTAATCAGTTGCGTCAGTGGAAGATAGAGCATTTTCTTAAAGGGTGGCCATTAGACTCCAACAAGCTGCGACAAGGAATGCAGTCAATTATCAGTCTCTTATCTAGGTCATTGCAACCTCTTAGAAGTCAGGGTGTGGAGCCTTACCTTAATACCCGTGACCAGGATTTCTTGCTCAGTTCCCTGGTCAACAAACAGTGGTGCTTCGCGATGAATGGGCAGATGGTGTTCAGACTCTGCATTGAGCATGACAGGAAATCATGAGCAGCAAAGACAGCACCAACTTCAGGATTTTCTCGCAATCCTTAAGAATACAGGTCTGTATGCACGCCATTCAGGTGAAGTGAAGTGCAGAAGAAGTACAAGACAGGTGAAGGAGAAATGCTGGTCACACAGTAAGTTTCAGCCCAGCGTGACCTTGAAAAGTTCCTCACCAATAGGGCCAAGCTCGTCAATTGGCTCGCCAATCACATTCATGATGCGGCCTAGTGTTGGCCGTCCAACAGGGATCTGCAGGTCAGCAGCACGGCTGAGATGCCTCCAGCAGCACAGGGTACTCCTTACGGCACAAGGTAAGACTATGACCTCAACGGCGGCACATTCTAAAGTGAAAGGCTTGGCAGACCAGTTTATGTGGTCTTGAAGCAGGGCAACAGCTACTTCATGCCTTGCACTCGAGGTCAGCTGATCAACTACATACTGAGCAGCAGCTCCATGACCTAAGGTTATATGAGGCTCGGGCAAGTGCTCGCAGCACAATATTGCAGGAGCTATCGTGGTGTATGGTCCCTAATCGACTGTGAGGGGCGTGGAGCACAGAGCAAAGGTCCCTCTCAAGCGGCTATCAGGCCGAGGCGGCAGAATGGACTTAGCGTACTTTGATCGGTGATCCGGTATTGAGGACCTTTTGGCCTCTGACCAGGCCATCAGTCCCGTCCATGGCAATGGTGCGCACGGTCTTCTCGCCGAGATGCTGCGCGACCTCGAGCACAAGGCGGATGCTGAAGTCCTGGACCTCCAGCGCGGTGGTGATGGGAGGCAGACCCTTGTCGAACTTGACGTCCACGACGGCGCCGATGATGGCGGACACGTGGCCGATGCTGCCCTCGCCGGTGAAGTCGGACGACGACGTGTCGGTGGACAGCCAGCGCCGCGCCGCAGCGGCGGCGGCGCCGGCGNGGGCCCGCCGCAGGGCCGCCATGGCCGCCATGGCCGCCGCCGCCGCCGCCGATACCGCCGCCGCCGCCGCCGCAGTCGCGGGAGGTGCGGGGAGCTAGCTAACTAAGCTACTGGCTGCCGGTGGCGCTGTGGTATTATTTATGTACCCTTTTCCTGGCCCCTTCAAATTCCGTTCACTGTTATTATTTCGTTAATCTTTCACGCTTGGGCCGATAGAGTTCTTTCTGTCGATCGTAGCCATCGCCCTCTACATGGGATAGTCTTCTCCTTTTCATTTAATGTACCATTCACCGGGCGGAATTATTTCATCGGCGAACCTGGCAAGCCCGCCATTGGCCACCGCTGCTGCCCAATCCGAGGCGAGGCTCCCGTGACGGGCTGTTGACCATTTCTTAGCGGAGCGGGGACGGCGGAGCTTGATCACAGGAGATCCCAGCCGTCAAGCAGATCACCGACGGCTCGATTGGGCCCGCTCAAGCGGGGGTACCTAGGCTGGAGTCCTCTGCGCTTACGCGACGATCTCAACGACAGTCTTCCTCGGCTGTCCTGGCATGATGCTATAGAGGACAAACAATCCATGGCCCACGCCTTGAATCTAGCGCCTCTGGCCCCTTCGTAGTTTGGCCCCTTCGAACCTTGTCAATTCTCTTTGAAGAAAGGGCTCGCTCATTGAGGATAGGGGCTGGAAAAGCCAGCCCAGAAAAGAAGGAACAAAGATCGAGAAGGTATCTCGTGTATTTGAAACAAACGAAGGCCAAATGGCCAAGTACAAAGGCAAGCACATCTTAAGACCTAGGGGCCAGGGGAAGCGCTAAGAAAAACAAGCACAAAAGGAACAAAGCAGCTACGTTTTACTCAGTAACCCCACTCTTTTTGGGCTGGCTTCTCACAGCCCTTGCCCCCATTGGAAGAGCCACTTCTTCGATGCTGGCCGTGCTCTAGCTCTAGCTGCAGAGGTCTATGGCCTGCGCGCTGCACCAGCGTGCCGGCAGAGCCCTCGCTGCGGCCTCCGGCTTTCGTCAGTGGGATAGTTTACCGGCAGCTAGTCTGTCGGATGTGAGGCTCCTCACTCGTAACTACTAAGTGGTCCATCCTCCCCCGTTCTGCCATAGCCTCTTCAGGCCCCGCAGTCGCTGCTTAGCTCGTAGTTTGGCCCCTTCGAACCTTGTCAATTCTTTTCGGGCTGGCTTCTCACAGCCCTTGCCCTCATTGGGAGAGCCACTTCTTCTTCGCTGCTGCGTCTGGCTCTGGCCAGGAAGAAGTGCGCGCCCATAGAAAAGAGGGGCTGGCAAAGCCAGCCCAAAAAAGAATGGACGAAGTCCAAAGCCAAAGAAAGAGGAGCCGGAGAAAGGACTACACTACAAAACACTGCAGAACACAGAGGAAAGAGGTGCAGAGGAAAGCTCAGTACCCACGAGTGAGCAACATCAGGTCTGAGTAGCTCGCTGCAGGGGACCCGCTTCCAGGAGCCCAGCTTCTCTGACTTGAGGCTGCTTAGCAGGGGTTACCAAGTGCTTCATAGCTGCTTTGTTTCTTCTTGTGCTTGTCTTTCTTAGTGCTTCCCCTGGCCCCCTTCTCAGACTTCGTTCATTCTTATAGAGCCGGCTTTTCCAGCCCCTATCCTCAATGGGCGGGCCCTTCTTTCTTTCCTCTAGCTCCCTACCGTCTATGGGCGAGCACTTATCTCTCTCTAGCTGCAGCCTCTGGCTTTCGAAAGGGGGACTGCTTCACAGCCAGTGCCCCCTTTGGGAGAGCCACTTTCTTTCTTCTTTCGAAGCAAGCGCGGCCAGATTAACTGGTGGCTGGGAGAGGCCAGCCCAAAAGAGTGGACAAGGTCTGAAGGAGTCGGAGTGCTGGCTTTCCACAGCCCTCACCCCCTTTGGATGATGCCGTTAGCCTTACTTTGGAAGAGCTATTCTCTGTGGATGAGCTTACTCTCTCACAGGCATCGCCTACGCTTTCCTGTAGCCACACATCGGGCTGTGAAAAGCCAGCCCAGAAATGATGGACAAGGTTCAAAGGGCCGACAGGAGCTATAATAACACAACGAGCAAGTGACTACAGCGAATGGGAACTTAGTAAACCCAGGCAGAAGCCTCAAGTCGGATAATTTGAAGAAGAAGAATTAGATAATTTGCAGCTGGAAACGAGTCAACCGACGAAAGTCAGATGTAGCAGCCAAGGAAGTTTGTGTATCTGAAACAAACGAAGGCCAAATGGCCAAGTACAAAGGCAAGCACATCTTAAGACCTACATAACCTACAGATAGATAACTGGGTAATGGGCTGGCTATCAAACGGGTCCTACTCCAAAGCGGCGACCAGCCTCGGCGTGGCGGCCTCGCGCCGAAGGCGGCGCAACTTGCGGCGTGGCAGGCGCTGCCCGCCTCTGCGGCGGCGGAGCTTCGACGGCGGGAGGACCCCTACGCGGCGCCGCTCATGGTGCCGGAGGCCCTCCGCAGGGCTGCCGGCGATGGCGGGGGCCCGCTTCCCGCTCGCAGGGCTGCTCCTCCCGGTCCTCCTCGTCACGCGCTCGGCGACGGCGATGCTCCTGGAGGACAAGGCGGCACTGCGGGAGGACGTCCGCCAGATGTACGAGCCTTTCCTCCTTCTTCGAGGCCAACAGCTGCCCCTTCGGAGCAACATTTCCTGAATCAGTTGACCTTCTATCGTGGCCAATGACTTGTCCACGACGAGCGTCCATCGCTCTTTTGCTCAATTCAGCAGTTAGTTGCTGTTTCTGCCAAGCTCTGCCAAGGGAGAAAGCAGATACGCGACAGATCAGATTCACAGTCATCTCCCTTCATATCCACTCACATTCTTTCCCCTTCATTCCCCAGTAATACCAGACGCCATGGCTCGTCTTCGTGCCAAGAAAAGCAGAGTGGTCGCTTGCCTGGCCTCCAGAAACTCTTACATTAGCTGCAAGCTTCATTGTGTACTGTTTACTCTGCACCTCTCTTAACTAGTGACAGGCAATTCTGCTCGTCACACAGGTTCTACCACGCCTATGACAACTACATGTTGCACGCCTTCCCTGTAAGTGGTGTAGCTCGTCCAAGATCGCTGATGAGGAAAGCAAATTATGTAGTTTGGCATATTGAAGCGCGCACAATCATACAATTGCTGCAAGCCAGACCTTGGAAGGAAATCACGAAGTATATCTTCAACCCTGTGTAAATTCGTGGCAAGCCAAGTCAGCACAAGGCTCTAGTTGAGAGCTGATTGAGGGCTTACTCTACGCAATTGGTGACAGCACGACGAGCTGAAACCTCTGACGAAGTCGTACACAGACTCCCTTGGGGAGCTTGGCAATCTGCAGGTACTTGACACGCGCAATAAAGACATCTACAGCCCTCGTTGACAAACCAATCACACTGTTGCACAGAAGGTGTACCTGTGCTTACTGCGTCCTCTCTGCTGATTATCTGCTGAGGTTGGATAGATGACATTATGCAACCTGCTTTGATTTGTGACATGATGCAGTTGGAGCATTTGTCTGAGACATACAATGGAACAGCTCTCACCCTCATAGATTCCTTGACAAGGTGAAGACATTCGACCATGTGGAGTTCAAAATCTGTCTGCAGTCTAAAGTTTCTTATAAATTTAGGAAATACTACGACTGACAAAGCTCCATAGCTGGCAGTCTTGCAGTGCTTGGAAATGGATCAGAGTTTGAGAAGTCCATAGAGTGGCTCAGCAAGTCCATTTCTTTCGATACTGATGTGCGGGTCAATGTGTTTGAGGTAAAGATCTAAATTGCCGTTGACATGCAAGTGCGTAGTTGTTCAGTGACCAGCTTTTCTATGAATGCCTCAGACATACAGACACACACGCACACAGACACACAGTAAGTCACCAACATAGGCATAACAAACGGTGCATGTTTGTGGTAAGCCTGACATGTGTATCTAGAGTGCATGACAGTGTAATATTCGCATACTAGGAGGACTGCTTTCGGCACATCTACTGGCCAAGAGTCCTGGGAGCAAATTGCTGCAGAAGTGGTATGACGGGCGCCTCCTGGCACTGGCAGAGGATCTAGGTCGGCGCCTTCTTCCAGCTTTCCAGAGCCCCACAGGCATCCCATATGCTTGGGTCAATCTCAAGGCAAGTTTCTTGGCTCCACGGATCCACCACAAGTGCGTGCACATTCACTCATGATGTCAAATAGTGTAGTGAGTGCTTGATAAAGTTCTTGCTGACATGATATGACTTAGGAGAGATCGCATCCTTCTGACCTGCATGAGCCGGCATGTGTGCAGCACGGTGTCAGGGAAAATGAAACAGCAGAGACAAGCACAGCAGGCTGTGGTAAGATCTACTTTGAAACTCTCTGTAGAAGTCACTAATGAACGACTTTGCTGGATCTGCTATCAAACAGACCTCAGGCTTGGGGAGTTTGCTCATCTCCGATTGTTCTTCTCTTTGTTCATTGTGCCAGAATTCAAGCCTTTTCTGTTGTAATGTGAAGATGTCATGTTGTATAAAGTGACCAAAGCCGTTTGTCTTTTTGGCCCTGTTCTTGCAGGATCATTCATCCTCGAGTTTGGGATCTTATCCCGCCTCACCAAGAATGACATCTTTGAGTCGGTTGCCCTCAGAGCTCTTAGAAAGCTGTGGGGCATGCGGAGCAGCTTGAACCTTGTCGGCACAACCCTGAATGTTGAGACAGGAGAATGGATCGAAAAGTCTTCTGGTATAGGGGCAGGTATAGAATATCACTTGAGCATGGCCTTCGTACTCACTTTGTCATTAACTATTTCACTGCCCACATTGCAGAAGCTGATGCATGTGGGCTGGTATCTTGACAATACTTGGGTAGCTTCACATGATTGCTCATCCACAACTTAATGGCTGCTCAATCTGGCTAGTATCAAAGTCGTGAGATCCAACCTTGCTATTGATTTGTTATGCTCGCGCAAAGGTTCAGATACTAATAGTTGGAGTTATGAGGTCTCAGTTAGCAAAGTGAACCCATCTGAGCTTCTCAGTCACGTAGGGTAGCACGTGCCTGCAGGTGTTGACTCATTCTTTGAGTACCTCTTGAAAGCTCACATCCTTTTTGGCGAAGACGAGTACTGGCAAATGTTCCAGACGGCCTATTCAGCAGTCCAGCAGCACTACAGATCAGGGCCCTGGTACAATCAGCCTCAATCTGCATATCCACTTACTTTAGATTGTATACTTGCAAAGCTGCTACAGCACATCCCCTTACGCCGTAAGCCAGGCGAAGCTGGTTATTGTGCACGTAGAAAATCCTCTACTTGAAGAGTAACTTACCTTTCATGATTGATATAGTCATTTTGAGGGGTTGGTGGTCTGGACTTGTATCATCAACATTAGGTACCATGAAGCAGACATGCACACAGGGCAGCCTACTCATCTGCAGTTCACTAGTCTGCAGGCTTTCTGGCCTGCTGTCCAGGTAAGGAATCTGCCGCTTGGGTGGCTTTCCCTTGCCGGCAGATCTCCAAACACTCATATGTGGTCTGACTCGGATTTGTTTGTGGGAAATGTGGTAGGTCCTGATGGGAGACGTATCTGCCGCCAATGAGAGTCACCGGAGCTTCTTCAGTGTCTGGGAGAAGTTTGGGATCTTCCCAGAAAGGTCATGCTCGCTCCTTGACAGCACCTGCTTCATGTTTTCTGGCAGAGGAGATAGGTGCCTGAGGCTGTACAGCCTGTGGCTGCTACGCCACTTGCCTAAGTGGTGGCACTTGCGACCAGCTTTTCAGACCCCGTTCAATTATGTTGTAACAGGTACTTTTACAGCCACCAAGTACCTCATCCTACTGAGAGATATTACCCGCTTAGGCCTGAGCTCGCGGAGTCAACGTTTGCATTGTACCAGGCAACACAAGGTGCTCCAACCTTCCCCTTGGCCCTGAGGGGCACAAACTGCTGTTTATTGATTATCAGTTGCATGCCCTTAAAGTTCTGGGCGCACTATTTGATTGGCACATCGGCAATGTTGCAAGGTGCTGCAAAGAGTGAGCATGGTTTTCCACCTGAATTTGAGAGGCTGGAATCAGTGGCATGTAGTGGGAGGCTGTAACACTGACTCTGACCAATCCAGTGGACAGATCCCTGGTACCTGGAGGTGGGGAGGACGATCGTAAATTCTCTAAACGTGTTAACCCGTGTAGCTGATGGATTTGCTAGTGTGCATGACGTCACCACAATGGAGTTAGAAGACCACCAGCACAGCTTCTTCTTAGCTGAAACGTGAGGTCCTACTCTTGCTCAAGACTGGTCCTATGAGTAGCCAGCCCATGTCAGCCTCTCCAATCGCAATTTTGCAAGCAGCAACTGCAAATAGGATTATCCTGCTACTGGTAGTATTTTTGCAGCATCGCAGTCTGCCATTTCCTTGTTACAGCACGAAGTATTGACACATGTGAAGTATGCTTGATGAGAAAGAAATGCTGAATTTAGAGTGGAGAGGACTTGCAGGTGTAAATACCTATACCTACTCTTTGATGACACCTTCATGAAAGGAGGGAACTACATCTTTTCAACAGAAGGCCACCCCCTTCCTGTGCTCAAGGCTTGGCACCGACAACAAACGAAGTCTGGCAATGTCAAGGTCACCAGTCGTGGCAAGCAGGTGAGTGGAGCGCGTCTGGTGTGGTGTGCTCTGCTTTCAAGTAATTGCAGCGTCCCAAAAGCTCTACGTGATTCCAAAGCCATTCAAGAGAATTCATGCATACTGTGAAGGACTTGCCACTGGGCTGGTCCATGTAGAGCCTGAACCTCGCCTTGACAACTTTTGCACAGTCAAGGAAGGGGTCAGCTATGAGCCACCGCATGTGCCCGGACTTGAGGCCAGGGGCGCACTCAGGGTCCACTGCCTGGCACCCCCGGAGCGCCTGCCACGTTGCTGACAGGCGGCGTGATCACACCTGCCAGATCGAGTCCGACTGCGGAGTGGATGCAGAGAGCTGCCGTGCTCGCACTTGCAGCCCTGCCAAGTACTGCGGCCTCCCTGCCTCCGCTCTTTAGCAGATCTTCCAGCCATTTGCTGGCAATTTTGTGGCCATTGTAGACTATGTGCTCACATAGCACATGGCCATGTACTCGAACCATTCATGAAAGTACCGTGGAGAGAGAAAGGGGGGTGCTGATTACAAGTAAGACTTCTTTGCTTCACCATAGGAGGCTGGAACATTCTGTGCCACTGCTACTGCATTGATCAAATGTCGAAGGGAGCTGTGACCCTGGCAACAAGCTCCATGGCCACTAGGTGGAGGGCTTCAAAAGAATGGGAGGATGGGCATACCCTGCACCGGATGCCCTTGTGCACCCTGTAGCTCAGCACTTTCTGAAAGCTGACATTTTTTAAGGCACAGCCTACCAAAGATCATTTCAGCACTGCTTCAGATTCACTTAAGGGCAGGAGTGACATGCTCAGGAAGGCTGCGATGGCACGCCTAGTGATGGATCCTTGTCAAGCTCTGATGGACCAAGGTATTGGTCAAGTGCGGGCGAGAATACCTCGTAGATCAGTGTGATGGCCTTGCCATCGCGGTAAAAGACGTAGTGCCTCGCCCAGAAGGGTCCTTCTGTGCCAAACGCCCTGCACACAAGAGACTCAGTGTGAGCTCGCGACTATGGTGTATGGTGACTGTATGGCAACGAGGGCCAAATACTGCCACCGTTTGATTGGTGAAAGTACATCATGGGTCAGACAGCAGGGATCCTGAAATGATATGCTACTGTCCATTAAAGGTCTGACAGCATCAGGTTGGGAGCAATATTTGGACTCCGTCCAGCATGAATTGTCTGGCTGCTGGCTGCTCAGGAACTACGTGACTTGAGCAAGTGGGAGTGAGGTTACTGCAGGCCAAGCCCAAGCACAGAGTCCAAGGAAGCCCGTAGGCGCGCATACCTCTCCAGTGGCTTGGAGTAGCCGAGGTAGAGGCGCTGGATGTCACGGAAGAGCTCGGCGCGTTGCGCGCTTAGGCTCACCCACATGGGTCGCTGAACCTGCTGAAGAACCGCTGCCGCCGTATCGGTGGCCCACCATGATGCTGCGTACACCAGCGCCTGCCCCGAGGAGCTCCGCAGGAACACCTAATTCAGCAGCACGTACTGACTCAGCTACATAAGTCTTGACCTGACTCCTGCCCACACTCGGGACATACTGCAGAGACACTATGCCATTGCCTCGCCTGCAATGTACCAATGACTAATGCACAATGCTGACTACCATCTATAACAAAGATACACAACAATGCAAACCGAGGGTTGCTGACAGGAAGTCATGCTGGCGGCATCAGCGCACCTGGCGTTGCAAGCGGGGCCCTGGGATGAGGGCGACGGCAGGCGGGAGGCCGGCGACGCTGTGGCCGACCGGCGCCATCTGGAAGCAGTCGGCCGCGATGGCGCCGCAGTCGGCGAGGAGCTGCAGGTGGCGCGTCACGGAGCCGTCGCTGAGCAGCAGGACGCGCCAGGGCGGCGCGAGCCGTCGCCGCAGCGCACCGCTGGCCATGGCGTCCGCCTCCGTGGCCTGCCGCCGCCCACGAGCTGCAGGTGGGGTGTCAGCCCCCTTACCCAGACTTAAGAGTTAGGATTTTGAGATCTGGGGTTTAGGGTTTGGGGTCATGGTTTAGGATTTAGGATTCATTTAGGCTTAGGGTTAATATTCTCGGGACAGGTTTAGGGTTTTAGGGTTAGGGTAAGGGGTTTAGGCGCATCAGCAGAACTGCTGCTGCGCAGAGGCTGCAGTTGGGGTGTCATTTGCCGGCGCTCTTTACCACGTGCAAGGTTCAGGTACAAGGTTCGATTCCCATCGAGATTAAGAATTTGATTTCAGGCGCCATGGCGGGGCTGCTGCAGGTCCGGGGCCGCACCTCCCACACCGCGTCGACCGGGCTCCAGGGCAGGCCGGCGCCGAGCTCAGCGGCCGCGCCTCCGACAGAAGGCGGCTCCCGGCTCCCCGCCGGCGGCGGCGGCGCCGCCTCCGCCGGCTCCG
>WELB01000022.1:755914-768843 GCA_009602725.1 Spirogloea muscicola
GCCGCCGCCGCCAGCACAAGTGGCGGCGGCGGCGGCGGCGCCTCCGCCGGGCCTACCATCATACAAGCTCATCCCAGGGACGCGCTTCGTGGTCGACGGCTTCCGCGGCGGCGGCGGCGGCGACGGCGGCGCCTGGAGCCGCGCCTACTTCCTGTCGCACTTCCACGCGGACCACTACGCGGGGATGACGGCGGGCTGGCGCGGCGGCCTCGTCTTCTGCTCGCCCACGACCGCGCGGCTGGCGGCGCTGGCGCTCGGCGTCCCGCGCACACTCCTCCGCCCCGCGCCGCTCGCCACGCCCTTCCAGGTCGCCCTCCACGCGGCACATGACTCGCCAGAGACCATTCTTAGGGTTTTGGGTTTCCGAAAGTTAGGTTCTCAGGCTTTAGGGCCTCAATTTAGGATTCAGATGTAGAGTGTCGGTGGGATTGCGAAATCTAGGGTTTGAGGTTAGGGTCAGGGTCTAGGGTTAAGCGGCGAGCAGACGGCACGGCGCGCCGGCGGGCTCTGCTGCAGGCTGCTTGCGCTTCGGTAGCCTGCGAGGCTAAGAACAGGCTTGGCCACGGCAGCATGAGTGGGCACTGGAAAGGCTTGCAAAGCTGTCCTCAGCTTGCAGCAGCCTTTGAAGCCCTTAAGATTCCTTGATAAGACTTGCAAAGGCCCAGAAGGGCTTGAGACCTGATTAGGCATCAGTCAACCGGCTTTTAGAATATCTTGGAAAGGCTTGAGAAGGCGGAGAAGGGCTTTGGAAGGTCCGGACAGGCAGTGCTCACGAGCCCGGCCCGTGCCGCCTTCGCAGGTGGACGGCGTGGAGGTGACGATGGTGGACGCCAATCACTGCCCCGGCGCGGTGCAGTTCCTCTTCCGCCTCCCCGGAGAGCCCATGCGCAGGCACCGTCTGCAGACCCACACCTCGGTAACGAGGGTTCTGGCGGCTGGTAGCTGAGATGCAGCTTAGGGGGCCGCTGCTCGTGCTGCTTTGCCACACTGACAAAGTCTGGGCCGATGCAGATTGATCGTGAGTTGTCCATGTCACTGACAATGGAAAGCTATGTGGTTACAGTGGTTGCTCTAGGATCGCAATGCTTGGAGGCAGATGATAAGTCTAGACAGTGACTTGGTGGAACTGTGTGCGACGTCCGGCTTCAGGTACGTGCACGTGGGCGACATGCGCTACGATCCGGCGATGCGGGCCGATCCCCACCTGGCAGCCTTCATTGGTGCTGATGCCGTGTTCCTTGACACCACATACTGCAACCCTCGATATGTGTTCCCGGACCAGGCGGAGTCGGTGGCCTACGTCGCCGACACCGTCTACCAACTCATGCACAGCGAGGAGGGCATCAAGAAGCAGGACGACAGTGGCGCTGCGGACGCAGACAGCAACGTGCCCATTGAGGGAGAGGGAGGCGAGGCAGGGGTGCAGGAGAGCAGGCTGGAGGAGGAGGAAGGAGGGGAAGAGGAAGGAGAGGAGGAAGAGGGGGACGGAGAGTACGACTTGGGTGTAGAGGGGCTGGAGCCAATGCCGGCTTCTGCCGCCAGGCCAGACCTGCCTGTGCAGGAGACCTGCGGGGTGGACGAAGATGAGCTCAGTGCCCTGCCGCTGCCTTCTTCGCCGCAGGCCTCCGGGAAGGTGGCTGGCGGCACTCTGTATCTGTTATCCACATATGTCATCGGCAAGGAGAAGATCCTCACTGCCGTGGCGCGGCGCTGCGGCTGCCAGCTCCACGTCACGGAGCGCAAGCTTGCGATCCTCGGCTGCCTCGGCCTCGAGGACATGAGCATTTTCACGACCGACCCAACTGCCACAAGGTGCCGGTCTGGTCAAATGCTGATCCTGCTCTGTTATGACTTCTGCTCATTGACTCTGCCTTGACACCATGGTGGACTTTGACCACTATTGCCAGGGTGCATGTGGTGGGATGGAGCTTCCTAGGGGAGACTTGGCCCTTCTTCCGGCCCAACTTCAAGAACATGGAAAGGGCAATGCAGCGCGGCGCTGGTTTCAGGCGAGTTGTGGGCTTTGTGCCCACAGGGTGGACGTATGAGGTCAAGAAGAAGACTTTCTCCGTGCGACGCAAGGTGGGAGTGCCCAACCTGGTCATACTGAGCTTGCACATGACACTGACATGCTCCACTGTGCAGCAGATTGTGTTTTTGAAGTGTCAAATGCGTTGTGTCTGCGCAGCTTTGTGCACTGTGTGGAACTGAAATGTCAGAAATGATCAGTGCCATAGCTTCAATTGTGCTCTCAAGGACTTGCCCTGCAGGGCCCATTTGAAATCCATCTGGTGCCATACAGCGAACACTCCAACTATGATGAGCTGCGGGAGTACGTGCGCTATCTGCGGCCTCACCAGATCATACCAACGGTTGGTATTGAGGGTGAGATCGAAATCTTTTGGCAGTAATGGCTTGCAGCTTGATTTTGGGGCGAGCTTGGGGGTTGGATTGTATTGCACCAAGCCACAGTCCAGGGACAGTGAGTGGAGATGGGCTTTGCACTTTACGTCAGAACATCTTGTGCACCTCTTTATTTCATGAAGGTCAAGCAGGGTAGACGTCCCATAACTGTCACATCATCATCAAAGAAATGTTGGAGTTGAGACAAACAAGAATGATCTGCTGAGGACTGAGGCAATTCCTAGTAGATTGCGATTATTAAGGTTGCCTGTTGGAGATGCAGGAAGCGACATGGGCAGCAAGGCGGTGGCATCAATGCGCAAGCACTTCCGCAACTTAGTGGATGAGACGGCCAGCAAGAGGCGCTTCCTGACAACCCTGTCTCGATGTCGTCCCGACGATCCTGATGCCTCGCTGCCTCTAACTGTGGTGAGTGGGGCACACAGTGAGAACGACTTGAAGAATGACAAGAAGACGAACATCACAATGTCAGGCGAGGAGGAAACACAGCCTTCGCTGGACGAAGAAACTGGCATCAGTGGGACTGGTAATGAGCATGGCGAAGACCAAGACATGGAGGAGCGAAAGGGGTCGCCAGGCCGTGCAGGGCCAGGGCCGGGGTCCGCCAGTGGGCAGCAGCAGGCTGCCGGTGGTAGCGGCCTCCGCCGGAGTTCACGAAGGCCGCCGATATCTGCCGCTGACCGTGAGCCCAGCGAGGCTGCGTCGCCGCCAGTGGTAGCCTTTGGCCGAGGTGCGCGAAAGCGGCGGCGGCAGGTCGAGGCAGCTGGCATGGCTGTGCCTAAGCTGGAGGGATTGGAGGTGCCGTCAGAACATGACACGGAGATCACATGGGAGGAGGGCCCCATGAGTGCTACAGACTTGCCAACAAGTTGTGATGAAACGAGGGCAGCGAAGACTATGCCTGGTCCACTGGACGAGCTCAAGGCCATACTTCCTCAGAGTGTGTCGCGCGACATGCTCCAGGGGCTCATAACGCAGGCCGGCGGCGACGTCACCAAGGCCGTGAGCCTCTTCTTTGACTCGACAGTCTGCACCGTTGACTTACAAAGTGACTCTCAGAGCTGCCGGCAAGAGGGACACGAGATTGCAGTCGAGAGGCCAAGTGGGACGGCTCGTGAGGAGGACCTCCTGTCAATAGGCACGCCGCCGCCGAGCTTGGGACCAACGAGTGATGGGCCTCGAACGCCATCGCCAGCTCCTGCAGCAGCAGCGGCGAGGCGGGCGGCCGTGGCGAGCCCTAAAGAGAAGGCCGAGAGAGTCAGGGGAAGGCGCAGGGTGCCCAGCAACGGCGTACGAGGAGACCAGCAGCCGTCCATTCTGAAGTTCTTTGACAAGCCCTTGGCGGAGGTCAGCGCAGCCGAGGACTCAGACAAGGCCCTGGAGCAGCTCCTGCTGGTCCTGGGGGCCTCCGTGACGGCCGACAAGGCGCGGGACCTGCTGAGCCTGACCGACGGGAACGTCAACATGGCTGTGAACTTGTTCTACAGTTCTGGGGATGCTAGCGAGAAGAAGCCGAGTGGTGCGCCTTCCACATCGGACGCGGCTACTGGCGTCCTCCAAAACCCATCTGGCGAAGCTGGAGGAGAGCACCGAGGCACTACAGATAAGGATGGGGCTCTCAATATCGTTGTGGGCTCTCAGAAAGATGGCGTGGCTGCCACTCTCAGTGAGGATGGTAATGCAGGGCTGGATGACGGCCGTGCTGCGGTGCTGGCGCTGATGAAGCCGCAGGCCAGCGAGGAGAGCCGTTGGGCCATATCTCTCGCCACTAGCAAGTACAAGCCCGTGGAGCATGGTCGGACATCCATGTACCTAAGCAAAGCAGAAATGATCACATTGCTTGCAAAGACCCTTGCAAAGACCCGTCACAGCTTGTTAGCAGAAATGACAGCAGAATAGACATGTGCTGCCATAGGTCAGCATCAGGGCTTGGCAATGAAAGAGCAGGAATCCCGTAGAATGGTCCTGTAGTCAATCACTGCCTGCAGTTTGCAGCAACAATAAGGAACGCATAGAAACTCTCATGCGTTCCTTATTCTGCAGCTTGTTGGTCTGCCGGGGAGCCCGCGCCTTATCTACACTTGGCAAGGACGTTCGAGGTGCTCGAGAAGGAGAGCGGGCGGCTCAAGAGCACTGACATGCTCTGCAACATGTTTCGCAGGTCTGCTCTCCTTGAGGTCCTCTGCTGCCCTGTCAAGTGCGTGCGAGATGAGCGCGATGCAGTACATTGTTCAGTGCGACCAGTATAAAATGTGTGAACATCTATGTCAAGCTAAGGGACTTAAGGTGCACATCCTGCCCTCTCTGTGGTGCAGCTTGCTCTCACTTGCACCGGGTGACGTGTTACCTGCCCTCTACCTTGCGCTCAACAAGCTCGCCCCTGACTTTCAGAACGTGGTGAGTAAACAGCCCCTCTTATTGTCAAAGCTTAAGGGCAGCCAGGTCTATGAAGCTCTCCTTCTCGTCACCGTTTGAGAAGGGCTTTCATTTTTCACGCCAAGCTCAGCCATGCCAACCCATGTACTAACACATCGCTACTGCAGGACTTAAATGTTGGCGGAAATACAGTCGCCGAGGCTGTGGTTGGAGCAGCTGGCATTCCTCGGAGCCGAATCCGGGAATTGTACACATCAACCGGCGATCTTGGTAAGTTGTCCCACACATCTGAAACCATCGGTGATACGAGCTTCCCGGTGCCTTTGCTTGAACTGCTTGTCAACCCAAATTGCATCACGTCATTCTCACTCATGTGTGCTGTGGTGCTACTTACTAGTGATGACTAATTTTCGAGGCAATCCTGGTGTTTTCAAATTGATTGTGTCATTGCCTGCTACGCAGGGGATGCCGCACAGGCTTGCCGCCAGACGCAGGGCATGCTATTTGCGTTCCCCCCGCTCACGATACAGCAGGTGTTCTCCACCCTCATGAAGATCAGGTGATCGACAAGGCCCTTCCATCAATGTGCTGCATGCGTGTGCTTTATTTGCAACTGGTGGACAATACAAAGAATTGCACATGCCAATTGTGAAGAACTTAGTTCACTAAATGTTGGTGTCTGCATATTTTCAGTAAGGAGAGTGGAAGCGGCAGTGGCGCAAGGAAGAAGGCTCTCATCATGGGCCTCCTGAGAGCATGTCGGGAGAAGGAGACGCAGTTCCTTGTTCGCACGCTTGTATGAGCACCAAGTCAATTATGGATGCCCCCCACATGCATTGAAGCACAGACAAGCAGAGAGATTGAGCCCATGAACTTTGTGCAATCTCTGAGGAGTGATGTTTTTCTATAGCTGCCATTTTTCTGATATACATGTGCCATGTGTTGCTTGCCCATTTATTATACTCATCTATCCAACTCTTCTCCAGGTCCAAAACATGCGAATCGGTGCAAACATCAGGACCGTGCTCCCAGCTCTGGCGCAGGCAGTCCTCATTCACCGTGCTCCAGTTGCAGCTGTCGACATCTTGAAACCACAGCTGCAGGTCAGATGATCCTGGAACCCGAAGGACAACCTTGTGCTTAGCTCGCTGCTTCCACGTACCTCATAGTATATGACATCAAGCGGTTTTGTCATGTGTAGATTTGCGCATGCTGAACGGAGTAGCTGAGTTGACCCTCATCCGTCCTGGCTGTCATGAGACAGACTGCAGCTGCTGCCGCTGTGGAGGCCTACAATTACTTGCCAAACTTGGTAGGTGTTCACAGCACGCAGTCCAAGCAGTGTCAGCAGCTCTAAGATTGCAACATCAATAGATTAAAAGGGATGTGGATAAGGATAGCAGTGAACTTGCTTTGCATCACCACATTGCATGCAAATGCAAGACAAGTCAAGAACATGCAGGCTCGTCCTTGCGGGGTGCTCATTGAGCAACTTTGAACAGGATTTGCTGGTGCCTGCCATGATGGAGGGAGGGGTGGAGGCCATGGCCGCGGCTGGTGTCGTTTCACCTGGCACACCCATCAAGCCTATGCTGGCCAAGTGCGTATTTGTTGCTTGGGTTCTGGCCCTTTTGCTTGTACTTCTGTCAGGTCCTTACCATGATGAACGGGCATGCACCGTGCTACTAGCATTCACATTAGAGTTGCTCGTGTGCGCTGCAAGATTTGCAAGCAAAAATGTCAGGGCTTGCTCTGTCCCATACTGCTAAGAGATATTAGTGCCTTGCGCATAAAATGCTTGATTTGCTCGAATTGCATTCTGTAACATTGTTCTGGAAGGTCAGACTTTATGATTGAGAAGTTTGTGCAAGCCCTTCTTCAGAACCAACTTTCACTGAGCAACTGAGGACAAGAACTTGCATGCTCCAATCATGGTGTGAATTTGGCCATCATGTGTGTCTGCAGGATAACCAATGGCACACCAGAGGTGTTGAAGAGGTTCCATGGTCAAGCATTCACCTGTGAATACAAGTACGTGTACAAGCCCTCCAACCCAATTGAAAGTTTGTGCTTAGAGTCCAAGGCCCTGCAGTATAGATGGTACAATTGGCTCAGAGATCCACATGCGTCCAGTCAATGCCTTTCTGGGGCAGCCTCTCCTTCTGGCACTGTTAGAAGGACACGGTGCTTAACTGTGAAGGTGAGCTTAGGCAGGCAACTGCAATAAGTTTGTGATAAGAAGTATGAAGGCTTATAAGGGGGGAGTGTGTGCAGATACGATGGGCAACGGGCTCAGATCCACTTGCTGCCAGGAGGCGATATCAGGATCTTCTCCAGGAACTCTGACGACATGACTGCACGATTCCCTGACGTGTCTGACATCGTCAGAGATGCTGCCAAGGCCGGCATACAGTCTTTCATCATAGACAGTGAGGTAGACAAGAGCCTAGTTGCAATTTGACTGAATCTGTGAAGCCAACAAGTGAAGTGGCTGGCTAAGATGTAATATGCTCAGGCATTCCAATGTAGGGTGTAATCTAATGCAGTTCTGGAGATGACATATCAGACATGTCCAAGAGTATTCGGAGAAGTCCAAGCAAGACGACCTCTTTGTATCATGAAGGCCAACAAGCTCACAAAAAATGGACCACTTGCTAGATCGACAACAGAGCAAATTGATGACAAATATACCTGCTTTATTCCAAAAAAATCCTAGTCAATATCAGGTTTTGCTAAGAGAAAGTACTTTAGAGATGTTGGTTTGCATGCTTCAATACATGTGCCTGCTCATCTGAGCACTCTCTGCCATGCAGGTGGTGGCAGTCGACAGAGCAGACGGCAACCGCTTGAGGGCTTTCCAGCACCTGAGCACGCGGGAGAGAGGCGGACGCGATGGAGCAAGTGTCAGCTTGGTTTCAATCAAGGTGTGTGAGCATCCAGGTCTTCTTTACAGCTGGAAAGCCACGCTGAACACTCTGGACAATGGACGTAAGCCTTCTCTGTCAGAGTATCATATGCTTGCTGTGCAACCATTATCTTAAGAGTTATGCTGATAATTGTCTCCAGCTGTGTCCCTTGCGTCCTTCTAAGAAATGGGTTATACCTGCCATTTCTGTGTGCAGGTTGATGTGTGCATCTTTGTCTTTGACATCTTGTATGTGGACGGGAATCCGTACGTTGCAATGCCTAAGTGCTCGACTGTCGCAAATATTCAGCAGCCTATGGCTGCTACATTAGCATGTCAAGTGTGAACCCTGACATGCAACTGTAGGAGCACGAAGATGATACCTATGTCTATATTATGCATCAGAAATCATTGCTTCCTTTTGGCCACCAGTTACTGTCGAAGGAACCTCTGCCTCCCATCACAGCAATTTCCTTGTTGCAAAGCTCATACTGACATGACTTGGCGCTCTCCTTGCGTGCAGCTTGGTGAAGGCGTCCTTTCGAGAGCGACGGAAGAGTAGGAGCCAATTGCTGTGTTCCTGCCAGTCATGTGATTCCGGGCTGCACTACATTGACTGACCTTCTTGGTCTTTATTGACTTGCTTCTACGACATTAGTGGTCTGTCTCCGTCATTCTTGCAACGATCTTGTGTGCTTGCAGATATGTACGAGGTCTTCCCGAACGTGAAGGCAGGCTACTTCAATTATGCGGACCAGATTATGGTGTGTAAGCTTTACAAGAGCATACGTTGGGACTGTGTGCAAGCTCCAACCCACAAAGTCCGTATACTATTGTCAGAGCATTGAGCAATGCTGGATAAGAATGAGCGGTGCATCTTGTGCAACTGGCAATGGCCAACAAGAGCTGTCCAGTGAGCTTGACGTACTGCAGACTGAGGGCTTTGTTAACCTTCGATTTGGTTCATTTGAGGAGCTTCTGAGATTCAAAGCTTTTTGCTATGCTCGTCATAGTTCAGGTTGTTCTCACTGTTCTTGCTGCAGTTAGAACCTCAGGAGATGGACGATGAGGGGGACAGGACACAGGCAGTAGAGAGCTTTCTCAGTGAAGCACTTCAAGCGGGCTCCGAGGGAGTCATGGTGAAGGCACTCGATGAAGGCTCGGATTATGCAGCCAAAAGGAGCGATGCATGGCTCAAGGTGCTTCTCAAACCCACAAGAACACATTCAATGTGCATTTACTTGAGCCATTACCAGTCAAGAAGCTGCTATCTCATGACTGACCTGCTGCTAGTCCCTTGAATGCAGGTGAAGAAGGACTATGTCGAAGGCATGCATGATACCTTGGACTTAGTCCCCATTGGGGCATGGTATGGTCAAGGACGTAAAGTGAAGTGGTAAGCAGTACTCCCACTGGCTAGCTCGTCTTTTATGTATCTCAGCATAAGTCTGACAATAACATCTGCTTGTGAGAGTGGCAGGTTCAGTCCCTTCCTCTTGGCGTGCTACGACCCAGACAGAGAGGAGTACCAAAGCGTCTGCCGTTGCATATCCGGCTTCACGGATGCTTTCTATGCCGAGGTACTGTGACACCTGACCAAATACGAGATGGTACACACAAAATGGATCACTTGTCAGCAGAGACTGCTCTGCTTGGCCAACAACTCTCTGGGGAACAGATATCAATCTTGGAGTCAAGTTGCATGGCTTTACTGTGCATGACGTCTAAGAAGCTTCAAGAAGCCGTACATACAGCAAGAACAAGCTGTCAGATTGACTGTGTGTATCTATTTGCACATTGACAGACCAGTAAGCTGTACAGGGAACAGCGGGTACTAGACAGGAGACCACCATACTACATCACTGATGAGCAGCCTGATGTTTGGTTCTCCGCCCACGACGTATGGGAGATGCGATGGGCAGGTGCATACTAAGATATGGATAGTTGAGCTTCCCATCGATTAAGTCAATAATCAATTTGCGAATGCAATGGACTCCATCTGGGAGCTGAACATGTGATTATAGCTTGCTTATACGATTTTCAGAACGCAAATGTCTTGTTCTAATGTGTCAACCGGTGCGGTTGTGGGCTTGACAGATCTGACTGTCTCGCCGGTGCACAAGGCTGCTGTTGGGCTAGTGCACCCATCAAGAGGCATCTCCATGAGGTTCCCCAGATTCCTGCAAGTGAGGGTTGACAAGAAGCCGGAGGACGCCAATACAGCGTCCGACGTGGCAGAGTTCTTCCTCAAACAAACGCGAAAGCTTGACATGCAGGATGGCGACGAGGATGAGAAAAGAGCAAAGCAGATAGAGGCTGTTAAGGAGGGGAACAACAGTCCTTTGAATGAGGAGAATAGTGGGCATTTTGAACTAAACAATAACGTAGATGTCAAGCAAGACGGCGATGGCTCCTTGAGCGAAGCAGAGAGCACTGTGCTCGAGGACAATACGCAACAACTAGGACTTTAGACAATGTGCTGCCTTTACTTGTTGCAGTTGCCCAAGCTTTGGCACTTAAGGTTCACAAAGATATATTCTATTCTTCAGTAGGGCTGATGGCAATAACATATTCCATTGTGTCCTAATGTGTGGGCAGCTATGCTGTGCTGCCCACAAATGCCACAAGGCAAATTATTGGATAGTGCCTACACATGTTGAGACAATTGGCTTAGGCGCAAAAGATAGTAGGTGTGGAAGTTCAAGAGGATTGCTTCATGGATCTCGTACATCAAAAGTACAGTCAAAAGATGCTGAAGAGTATTCGTCGCTTGGAGGAATTGGTTCATTGCTTACTAGTTCTTGGCAGGCTAGTCATGGGCTCTCAAAGTGCGGATATATATTATATATTGCATTCGGCAACTCCATGTGGCCAACTTGGGCATGTCTCACAAGCACGAGTGATGAGCCCAAGGCAAAGCGACTGAGAATAGGGTAAGGTCTTTGGGCATAGTTTGCATCTCGCCTGCTTGCTGCCTCAACCAAGACCAAATTTCTGCACAGCGGAATGACAAGCCTGTCTTTTGGGAGCAATATCATAAATTACATGCACACTAGGACGCCAGCGTCACCTTGGGCGACTTCGAAGCTCGTCAGTCTTTAGCTCGCTCGTCCTCTTAGTGCAGGCCAAGCGGAGTAGAGGCTTCACCCTGACGATGGTATCGCACCTCGTAGCTTCTATTTGCACCATTTCGGCAGAGCGAGAAGCATGCATGCGTCCAGGCATATTTATCAAGCTGCTGTAGTCGGTTAGAGTTCAATGTCATTGCCTGTACAGTTGCTTGAAGACCAGATCTTCGAGGCACTGTATTAAGCAGCCCAGAGAGCTGACTAGGTTGAAAGGGTGCCGGAAAACGCCGATCACCTCCAAGCAAGGGGCCATTACAAGGTGGTGCCTATCATATTTACAGCACTTGACCAGAAAAGGACAAGATTGTAGAGTCAAGTTGTCCCAATTGTCCCCGTACAGCACCTAGTGGATACTCTCTGCTTCTCACTACGACATTGTAAAGCTCAGGGTTATCGGCCAGGTACTTCATTGTGCTATAATCCACGTGTACGACTCCTTGAAGAGCAAACATACGATCACCAAGGGCAGTTTCCACATTCTGCATGAGCAAGACAGATTTTTGGCATGACTATGGCCACGTTAAGTTGGTGAAGAAGGTGATCGTCTCAAATCTCGTAAGTCCTGAAGCAGAAACAAGTGCGGGTTCTACTGCGATGCTCAGAAAGTGTCCTTCAATGCAATGCTTATAGTCTATCAAGCTTCAAGTTGTCACAAGTCAACTGCACATGGCCTTTGTGAGCAGATTCCTGCGATGGGAATGACACACTGGTGCTGTAGAGTTGTGTACATCCGCTGGTTTGAGGGCAGTATTCTTAACATCCAGCATGCGACAACGTCAGACAACGAGCAGACAGCAGCTCACCTCGAAACGGGTGTCGATAGATGTGTCGATCGTCATTAGATCCACCACAAGCGGTCCATCACCATAGTATGATCCGACAAACAGACCGGCTGAGATTGGCTCGGATATTCCCTTGAGATCCCAGATTTTGTACGTGACCAGTAGGAGCTGCAACGCAAGAAGTTTCAGATTCAGCAACTACTTTGGAGAGCGTTTGGCACCTTGTGCCTGCACTCCGCCTGTGGCTGCCTTTTTGGATGATAACAGTACGCAATTTGCTAGCAAGTCACGATTAGAAAGGGTTCTAAGATTCACTCACACCTCAGAATGAGACGCAACCCATGACGAGAGAAGGTTGGTCCTGGCAATCTGCTTTCAAGCCTTATATACGCTCTACAGGGCCGTGCTGCTTACCCTGAAGTCAAGGCTAAGAACAGCTTGACCAGATCCTCTGGGGCTGCCTGGACTCGTGACTACGTTAGCTCCATATAACTTGGTGACATAGACGATTTTGCCCAGAGGGATTCCGAGAAGGCCACAGGAGCCTGCTGCCTGGTGTGAGTTCGGCTGTGAGAGTGGAAGCAGGAGAATGCTGCTCACGAAAGCGAGGATGAAGCGCCTACAGCCCAACACGAGGGTCCTGCCAATGGAGCCAGCGGCAGGCCGCTGCATGGCTGCCGGCTCAGCCTCGCTGGAGGCCCGGCCAATGGCTTGCTACTGCAAGATTGCAAGCAAGGTTCGGTGCTGATCTCTCAAGTCGCCACCTCAACGTTCTAGAACTCGTTCTCTAGAACATTATCAAGTAGCCCAGCCAAGTAGCTGGGCTACTTGCTGGCGTAGCAAGTAGCCCAGCAAGTGCGACGGTGCCGCCTCGAGGCCAGCTCAGCAAGGCAGGCCAGTGAGCGCGCCGCTGCGCACCTTCGCCGCTGCCAGCCAAAGCCAGCGGCGCCCCAAGCCAGGAATGGCTCTGCAGCTGCGGGTTGCCTCGACCCCTCCCCTCCCCACGCTGGCTCTCCTCCCCGCGCTACATCACTTCACACTCTCCCTCTCACTTTGGAGGAGCTGGGTCTTCTGCTCCCTCTTCCTCCCTAGCTCTCCTCTCTCTTCCATATATCTTGAGCACTCTCTCCACTTGCCTTTTGCCCCTCCCCCTCTCTCGCTTCACCTTGAGCTGCCTCTTGCTCTTATCCCCTTCTCTCTGCTGCTCTCTACGTCTCTTACACAAATCACAGTCACACACACACACTCTCTCTCTCTCTCTCTCTCTCTCTCTCTCTCTCTCTCTCTCTCTCTCTCTCTCTCTCTCTCTCTCTC
>WELB01000022.1:773227-792743 GCA_009602725.1 Spirogloea muscicola
CGCCGGGATGCCAGACTTCGACCCGCGCTCCATCCTGCAGCCGGCGGCGGCGAGAGCCACGGTGGGGCCAGCGAGCAGGGGCGGCGGCGGCGGCAGCGGCGGCCATCACCGGCCGTTGCGGAGCGGCGTGGAGAGCGACGGCGTGATCGCCGCGGCGCTGCAGGAGGAGTACGAGCGGGCCGCCGGCCTGGGCGCCGCCGAGGTCGCCCGCCTCGAGCGCCGCCAGCTCGGAGCTACCGCCGTCGAGAGGACCGTCGACTACGGCCCGAATGCACCGCCGCCGCCGCCGCCGCCGCCGCAGTACAATGGCAATGGCTACGACGAGCCGGTCCATCTGGGCTACCTTCCCGGCTTGGTCGTCGTGCGTTCGACCGATGATGCTACGCCAGGCTGGAGCTTGCCGCCGCGGCTGGACTTCCCCGGCGCGCCGCCGCATTGGGAGGCCTTCGATGCTTACGCCGGCTCTGGCGCTGGCAACGCCGCTGGAGCTGCTGCCGGGCTGCCCCGGCAGTCGCTGGAAGCGGGGGACGTTCCGGTCGGTGACAGCGAGCGACATGGCGGCGTCGACTACCAATACCACCACCAGCCGGCTGGCAATGTGGGCTATGCCGGCGCTCAGGACCAAGGCCGCGGCCATGAGACGTTGCCGCTGCCCAGACCGGTGGACAAGGCGGCGCAGGAGGAGGAGGACGCCAGCCTCGCGGCGGACCTGCAGGCCGAGGAGCTCGCCTCCGCTCCGCAGCCGCCTGGCCGGTCCCTGGCGTCGGCGGCCAGCGGCGACCTGGCAGCCCGCCTCGGGCTCGCGCAGCCGTCGCCGGTCAGCGCCGTCCCGGCGGTCTCTTCCAGGCTTCCAATGCCTGTCTGGTGGCTGCGTTGCCCCTCCTGCTGCTGACATGCTGACATTGCGGTTTGCGATGGCAATGGGTCTGCTGCAGCTCGTCTTGCGGACCAACTCCGGCATACTGCCGCATGATGACGACATCAGTGTAGACCACCAGCGGCTGCTTGAGAGGTGGGAGGCCTGCTGCTGCTGTGCTCTGCAATGCCACATTTTGTTGCTTCCTTTCACCTGCACTGAAGTATTGTAACCTGCTCCACTTATCTCATCTGATCATAGCGACCATGACCTTAGACTCCACTGGAAAGGTTTGAGCTGAACGAGATGTCTAACCATTTCTGCCGGCAATTAGATGTTACTGCTTTTATTGCTAGATGTCATCAGATACATGAGCAATTGACTGAGCCAGTCATATCTGTGCTATTGTGCAAACAGGCTGTGCATTTACGGCCTCAAAGAGCGGCAGATTCCTGGGGATGGAAATTGCCAGGTGCATAATTTGCGTGCTTATGCTCAGTTGACAGGATTTGGCCACAAGAAACATCAGATGTCCCAGATAGCAAGTCGAGCTGTCAAAGGCTAAGCAGACAGCCTTCGCCGTGGCACCGTATTCTGCTGCCTGCAGTTTCGCGCTTTATCAGACCAGCTCTATGGTTCGCCGGAGCACCACAAATTCGTGAGGAAGGCAATAGTGACTGAGGTACTGTGCACCCTCCCATGGATGTCCATTGACTTAGTTGAGAGCAATTTGAAATCAAAAGACCTCTTAATGACTTTTTGATGATGTGTCACACGTTAGGGAGAGCTCTAATAGAGCTTATTGCAGACAGATCAACTCAATACAGTCCCTTACAGGGTGTCGCATTAGTTCAAAAGGGCAAGCTTTTTAGCAGAGGACGTTGGCCATCGTCTGTGTTGCTGTGTAGATGAAGAACCACCCTGAGCGATACAGTGAGCACGTCCCTGGAAAGTTCAGCGACTATGTGAAGAAGATGGGCAAGTGTGTGCTGCTTGTCACAGTGTCTACGACATTAAACTGATTCAAGTAGACTACTGCCATTGCTAGATTGCCGGTAATGAGAGGAATGTGCCATGGTTGCATCGATGATGTAATGATAAACGAAGCTCGTTTCAACGTGAATTGTGGTGCTCAGGAGTGGTGAATGGGGTGACCATGTGACGCTGCAAGCTGCGGCAGACCACGTAAGAGGGTGCCATGAGTTTAGCATTGTCTGACTGTATGCAATCTAGGATCAGGCAGTTTGGGGTAGTTGACTGAAAAGGTATTGCAGAGCATTTGAGGTAACTTGGAAGAGCACATGTCAGGTAGCATAATTGATGTCAAAAGGTAACCTGGCTAGTGTTCACTATACTGACTGTTGGCGTAGCTGTGTTGCTGGGTATGAGTCTGATCCTTTTTGCATGCTGCTTGGTGGTGGCTAGTGGGGCGTGAAGGTGTCCTTGGTCACGTCATTCAAGGACCAGTGCTTCGTTGAGATCCCACCCCGCTTGGCGCAGTCTGATCATGGTGAGCTGACAGCTGCACAGCATGTGTTGCACTGACTACAGATTGTAAAATTTAATCAGTGGGGGAGATGAGCACAGATTAGATAATAGATTTTGGATGCTTCAAGCCAGGAATATTGCTTAATACCTGTGTTTGCAACTTTATTTGCAGAGATTTGGCTGAGCTTTTGGGCGGAGATCCACTACAACTCCATCTACCTTCCAGGAGGTGAGAGTTAGATCTGATCATGCAGCCTTGCTTGCTGAAGGCCTCTTTATTGTATTGCAGGTAGCAATACCGTTGATTAGTTACTGCCTGACGCTGTGGATGGGTTTTCGTTTGCTGCAGAGCAAGCGCCCATTGACAATGACCCAAAGAAAAAGAAACACTGGCTTTTTTAGAGGTTGCTGAAGTACGAGTTGCAGCTCCACCAAATACTTGATCCTAGCTTCAGGTACGCCTCAGTCGAAGTGCATGTCAGCAGCTTCTTTGTCCTTGAATTGCAGAAGTGCTGCTTCTTCTCCTCTCGTGACAGTGATTTTGTTCTGATGGCACAGATGTGATGCTGGAAGTACATAAAAGGTGAATCAGTGGGCCTCATGAATTGGCTTTAATGTTTTGGCAACTTGGGCGTTTTGAAACTTTGGAACTGTAGTCTAAACTCCCACAGGTGACCTCCTTTCCAGAGGGTGCGCAAAGTGACCAACTCGTTAATTTGCCACTGTTATTTCGCCACTCTCCTCTGGAACAACTCGCTTTCTGGTACTGGCAAGTGGTCCCAGATAGCTATCAGAATTTGTTCATTGTCGTTTCTTGCTGTGGCTGAAAGCCTGGCGAATAAAATGTGCACGTTGCACGCTGTGTACTCTCTTGTTGTCTTGCCTACATCAGTGCACGGTCATCAACTGTCATTCAAAGACTTGAGGGCGTGCTCTGTTTGCATGCGGTCAAGTCAGTGACCTGGTTCCATTCATCGTGCACAAGGGACGACCGGAGAGATGTCATGTTGACAGCTAGTTTGCTCTTCCCTCATTGGCACTTTCCTTACGCCCCAACCCTTGTCTGTGCCTTCTATATCTGTTCACTCGCTAGAGTACATGCCCTTACGGTGTCTGCCATCTTGGAGGACAAGCCTCTGAATCTTATTTGAGGCCACCAAGTCACAGACACACCTTCCCAGTTCTGCAAGGCACGGCCGCTTGGCCCTCTGGCCATACGGCACGAGGGCCGAAATCGCTGGTTGTCTGGCCTTTGAATTGGTGCAAGTAGTCATTGTTCGCCACAGCTTTCAAAGAAGCAGCTCTCCCAGAGGGCCGACGGCTGCACCCGCCAGCCCACAGTCTACACGGTCCAGAAAGCAGCAGGGGGAACCCATTTTCTTACCTGCCTTCGAGGCTGTTGTTGCAACTGTTGGGACACTGCGGTGGTCGATGGAATGGCGATGATGCGTGGTGAAAAGTCAGCCCAGAAAGACTGAACAAGGTCCGAAGGAGCCGGAAAATGTAGAAAGCACTAAGGGTGCCTACTCAGTGGAAGAAAGTGCTCGCCCATAAAGAAGAGGGGCTGGCAAAGCCAGCCCAAAATTGAATGGACAATGTCCAAAGCCAAAGCCTCAGTACCCCTGGTCAGCAGCCGCAAGCACATGCATCACGCAAACAATTTCGTGGGGGATTGAAGGTATGGAGGAGCTAAGCAACCGAAAGGAAGCAAGCCATTAGATTTCTTTCCTAAACCTCTCTGTTCAGAAGCCGGAACGGCCATGGCTTGGTCGACGGAACAGTGTAGTGGCCATCTCCACACAACGTTGGCTTTGATGGTGCCGGGCGTTGGAGCCCGACGCCGTTGGCCTGCCGTCGATGCAGGCAATCGGACAGTACAGGTGGCGGCGTTAAACCCCCCATGAGGGGGTTTGCCTCCCCACCTCCTCCCCGGCTTTCTGGAAGCGCGCTGCTGCGGGGAAGGAGGGAGGAGGGAGGAGGGAGGAGGGAGGTTCAGAAACCCTAACCCGCCCCCCCTTCTGNCCTGCTGCGGGCTCGCCCGTGGAGTGGAGCGGCCCTTCCTCCTGCCATGTGCAGCGCCGCCGGCGTCGCCGCCGCTGCCGCTCGCGGCGGCGCCCTGAGCGCGGCGGCGTTGCGGGTGCTGCGCAGGTCCGGCCCGGTGCTACCGGCAGATCAAGAACAAGCCCTACCCCAAGTCCCGCTTCTGCCGCGGCGTGCCAGGTGCGTGCCCGCCACCACGGCCGCCATGGACGAGCGCCGAGCCGCTCTCTCTCGCGTCGTGTGTCTTCCCTCCCTATCCATGGCGCCGGAGCGGCGCGGAGCTGAGCCTGACATGGCCGGCTTGGTGACGCAGACCCGAAGATCCGCATCTACGACGTGGGCATGAAGCGGCGCGGCGTGGACGAGTTCCCGGCCACCGTGCACCTGGTGTCGTGGGAGAAGGAGAACGTGTCGAGCGAGGCGCTGGAGGCCGCGCGCATCGCCTGCAACAAGTACATGACCAAGACGGCGGGCAAGGACGCCTTCCACCTCCGCATCCGCGTCCACCCCTACCACGTCCTCCGCATCAACAAGATGCTCTCGTGCGCCGGCGCCGACCGGTAAGTACCAACAAGCGACCCCACCATTAACAAGCGACCTCAACGTCCACTCCTTTATTCCATCCCACCCTCCTCTCTCTCTTGTTGGCCTCTAGTTAAGCGCTTTGCAGCCGGCTATAGTGGGGTCCTGCCATAACGACACTGTGACGAACGGCGTGGACGTTGAGAGAGTGGGTACGAGCGCTGAGACAAAGTTTGGAAACAACAGCAGGGAACTATAAACCAAAGCTTAGACAAAGACTTAAGTTGTATTAAAGTCGCTGGAGTAGATACTAGTTGTTGTTGTGACATCAAGATTCTACTAGTCTTTGGTATTGCGTCGTTGTAGTAGCTTATGGTGAGAACAATAGCTCGGCTACACCTTAGCATGGCGCGTCCCGGCAGTTGCGGGTGCACCTGCGGTTGCTGACCATGCCCGCTGGCATGGGTTTCGGCGCCTGCTTCCGCAGGCTGCAGACGGGCATGCGGGGGGCGTTCGGGAAGCCGCAGGGCGTGTGCGCGCGCGTGGCCATCGGGCAGGTGCTCCTCTCTGTGCGCTGCAAGGACAGCAACGTGGTGCACGCCCAGGAGGCGCTGCGGCGCGCCAAGTTCAAGTTCCCGGGCCGCCAGAAGATCATCAAGAGCCGCAAGTGGTGCGTCTCGGCCTCCCCGCCTCCTTCCCTGGGGCCGGCGCCACTGCTGCTCTAGGAATGTTTGTTGCCACTGCGGTCACCTTGTTGTTTTCGCCAAGCTCCATGGCTGCTGCCTGGGCTTTGCAGGCGTCGCCACCTCTGTCCACATGAGGAGTGTCCACTTGAGGAGTTCCATAAGTTGTCTTGTTGCTCTGATCTCTTTCATATCCCCCCTCCTCTGTGCGGCTTGCTTTCTCCTATCTCATACCTCTCTCACCCTTCCCCCCTTACTCCTTCGTTGCAGGGGTTTCACCAAGTTCTCGCGTGTCGATTACGTCAAGTGGAAGGAGGAGAAGCGCCTTCTCAACGACGGCGTGCACGCTAAGGTGCGAGCTCTAAGATTATGCGCGAGGTATAGCAGTGTGGTGGGGCCTTGTGCCTTTATTGTAAGATGGCAGCTGTTCTCACTCTGCACAAGTTGGGCTGTGAGGCTGTGATGTGCTAATTGAGCTAAAGCTTTTGTTAATTTGCTGCTTGCAGCTACTAAATGTTCATGGCCCGTTGACCCAGCGGAAGCCGCACCAGCTCTTCACAGACAACGCAACGCCGGCACTGCGCATCCTTCCGGTCGAGGGCTAGGTGGCATTGGCTCCATTTACTTCACTGTACCACATCAGGACCTGATTTCAGCTCAACGGCTATGAATTATTGCCGTGAGGGTTGCCCTTCACCCCTGCAACTCTCCAATTAATGTCATGCGTTGGCGGCAATCAATATGCAGCAGAGCAGCAGCTGAGGGCGAAAGTCAAGACTGAAAAGTTGATGAGAGCCTGGGGCTTATGTTAACAACCTTGAGCCATGCCATAGTCACAAGCTCACTTGAGCAGTGCAAGTCGAAGGCTTGTGTTCGGTTTGCCGTGGGCTTGTGGTAATGGGAAGTCTCTCGGACTATAATGGCTGAGAGGCCAGCCACCAATTTATGGGGTGCAGGAGCAATCTGTGGTGTTACTCTCGCTGGTCTGCCTGCCTCCATCTTCTTGCACACTGGTCCACAGCCGCTCAGCGTAGCCATCCTCGTCAAGAGAGACCTCAACAGTGGCGGCGGTGGCAACAGTGACCTGTATGCTTTCGCCCCCGTCGTCAACTTCGCTGCTGCCCTCGAGCTCCTCAGGCTCTGCAAGTGAGGCTGCATCGTTGTGGACAGCCTTCTGCGAGCACAACTCTGCGTCTCTAGCCTTCATCATGGCGATCTGATTGGCAATGGCACGCCGCACAGCCGGCCAGGAAGCCGGCCGGGCGCCTGGCTGGTACTGGGGTGCAGGGACCTGGAACGGCAGCACGATCCGGTCGAGGCCACGTGAGCTGCTGCTGCACAGGTGCCCATGACCAACCTGTGCGCAGCGCTGACCGCCAGTGTCTATCGGCAGAGGTGCCGGTGGCTCAATCAGCACTATGCCGGCCTCGTAGTTGTAAATGTGGAGGCAAGACCCAAGCGCCACGCGCTCCGGGCCGGCTGTGGCAGTGGTGGCCCGTCAGCTTAGAGGGTCAGATGGGGCATGAAGACCGCTTCAAATGTGAAAATCTGGCTTGGGTTATCAACGTTTGCTACTGTAAGTAAACAGACAGACAAGAAAACAGGCCGATTAAGTGAATAAGACCAGCTATTCTATTACCAACTACTAATAATGCAATGTTATGTACCACTCTTCGAGTGGAGGCGATAGCTGTTAAAAGTGGGATCAGCATTGGCAGAGAGAGCAGCTCACCGTTGAAAGACTGCGACTGCGGCGCCTTTGGGACCGGCCGGCCCCAGGCTGCGGGGCTGAGGTTGTGGGACCCGCAGTACACCCAGCCCGATGCCGGCTGCCCGGCGGCCGAGCCCCGGAATCGCCGCAGCGCCACCTGGCAGGACGTGGCAGAAGACTGCTTGTAAGACCAACTGACGGTCATTCACACCAAGTCTTTGTACGTTTGGCACAAGCGTTGCTCAGATGAAGCCTACAGTATAATACTTCACTATTGCCTTTCTTGCATGTAGCTAAAGCTGGGTCAAGTGCAACGGAACCGTACCTTGACGTGCATGTGGACAGCGCTGCGCTCGGGCGGCTCCGGGATGGCATCATGGAGGAGGTTGGCTGTCAGCAGCCACTCACCAAGGGCCTGCAGAATGGAGAACATGGGATGGCAGCATTGCTGTTGCTTACATCCCTCGACCTCAGGCCCTTGATGGATTCCTTTACCCTAAATTGATGAGATGTTAAGTGCAGTAGTATAGACATTCTTGTTGACATGGGTTGCACTAATTGTCTAAGCCCTGTTGTCAAGGTCCACATCAGCAGTTCTTAAAAATAGAGCTACAGTACGACCATCATATATGTGCATCCTCCGTATTGCACTGTGCATGTATGTGACCTATTGTGGGCCTAATCCTTAATCATGGGATTGACAAGAGTAACGAGTATGTACCTCCGTGAAGAAAGAGAGCCCTGAGAACTCCGACGGACCCCCCATTGCATCGTTTACGTGGTCTATCGTTGGAAACACGATGCCAAGTGACGGGCTACGTGCCTCCAGCTCAGCGGTCCAGTGGCCCCACTGCCATGATGCATCAAGACAAAAGGCAGGGCACGGTTAAGGAAAATTGACTTTATTAGTGGCAAGTGATTGTGCGGCGGCTCTGCAACTGGGGCTGAGGAGCTGTGCCTCGGGGTCGCTCTCGCTACCGTTGCCGTCGTCAGGCATCGCTGGGGGCCGGCGCCCGGCGGCAGCCGCGAACGCCCCCAAGAAGGGCGGGTCGACCGACGAGCCCACTGAGGATGAGCCTGAGCAGTGCGCCGCAATTATCTCATTAGCAACTACATGACGTCTTAACAAGCTCCTGATTGAGGTTAAAGGCTTACAACTATCTGATTGGTGCACGTGCGCTTGCAGCCTTGAGCACGAGCTCACCGTACAGAAAGTCGGTCTCGAGCTCCTGCGGCCACTTGTGGCACCTCAGCACCTGCAATGTCGGCGACGGCAGCAGCCGCCAGGATGATGTCAGAATGAGGCGGAGAGCTCGAAAGCGGCATGCTGAGACCAAAGCACGGCAAGAGCCAGATGCCTGTCGTTGCAGCCCATTGCATGACTTGCACCATTGCGCCTACAGTACTCAACGGGATTCTGGCGCGCAGATGATCAACATGGCAGATGGATGTTAACGTCAGAAGCTGTTGAGGTCGTGCGCCCAGTGTGCTTGCCTGGTGCAGGCGCCAGAGCCCAAGCGGGCGCTGCAGCGAGCGCAGGAGGCCTGCGAATGCACGTGCGTGTCTTGTCACCAGCTCCTCATGCGCCGACGCGAATCGCGGGCCCTGTGGAGAGCCCACTCTTGAGCAGGCTTGAGATGCGCTCTTCTGAAGAGCTTTCAATAAAGGAAAATTAGGCATCACAAGTCAAAGAAAGTACTAATTGTGTAAAACCTACACAAGGAAGTCAAAGGTAATGGATTTATGTTATATCTAAGAATTATTAGCTGCTGGGTGCAGGCAACCGAGCTGCGCAGCAGAAAGTACCTCGAGGATGTAAATGCAGAGCTGCGGGGAATGCGCCTCGGCGCGGCCGGCAGCAGCAGCGAGGACTTGGCGCAGGCTGGCTCTGGCGGCAAAATGTACGAGCCCAGCATCCCAGAGCGGCGCAGCCCACGCCGCGATTGCCCGCGGCAGGTACCCGATGCGCAGCTCTGCGGCACCGCCGCTCCTGCTACAATTGCTGCCTGCAGCACCGCCGAGGTCCTTGGGCTTGCTCAGACACATTCAGCAGCAGTCTCATATGAGCTGGTGAATCTCAGTTCAGAGATTCTGCGTTTTGCTTGAATCGACGTTGTGAGGGTTTCCTTATTGACTTCTGTAACTATGCAGAGCAACTTAATTACGACATTACTAATGGCCATTAGATTGATAGTATGGAGGCCACGTACTTTCAGGCGACACCTTCGCAACACGGGCAATGACAGCAGCACATGGGCTGTCGAGCTCAAGAGCTATGGCGTTGGAGTCTGCGGGCAGCCCCTGCACGCGCCGGACCGCCAGCTCCTCGAGGCCGGCACGGCAGCTCCCGCCAGCCGCCGACGCCGCGGCGGCGGCGGCGGCAACAGCCAGCGCACGCAGGCGGGCACCGGTGGGGTCCACCTCCGGCTTGAAGCCATGGCGCACGCCGGCGACCGTCGTGACCACAGCGCCAAGCACAGTGCGCCACTCTGCCGCAGCTGCTGCTGCCCTCTCGCGCCGTCGGCGCTTCTTGCGGCCGGGCTCGTCGTGCGCAGCAGCGGCAGCGGCGGCGGTGTCCAGCGGCGGAACAGGCGGTGGGTGCAGGCCAGGCACAGACACGACGAGCGCACCGGCGGCGCCGCCGAAGTCGAAGCTGGCAAGGCCAACGGCCCAGCAAGCCGCCTCGGCAGGCCAGTCGCCGAGCAGCGCCGCCAGCAGGGCCGCGAGCTCGGCGCCGAAGCCGCCGACGGCAAGGAGACCCGGCGAATCGGGCGCCGGCTGGCGCGGGAAGTCTTGCCACCACACCGTGTTGGTTACGTTCAGCCACTGCCCACAAGCGCCGCCGCCGCAACGGCTATGGCTGCGGCGTCAAGCTGCAGCGAGGCCGCAGCAGCGTAAGTGGGCATGGCGTCGGTTGTGAAGGAACGCCGCCGTACCTGGCTCGCGGTGAGGTTGGCGGACGTGACGACGACGCGGAGGCAGTCGCGCCGCCGCAGCAGCAGGAGCTTCGGGTGGTGGCAGCCCATGCCCGGACGGCGATTGCTGCCGCTGCTGCCGAAGCGGTGAGCCTCTGGGAAAGTCGGAAACCTGCCAAGCGCCGCCGCAGCAGCCGCCGTCTCTGGCCATTAGGCACTCAGGCGAACCTCTGTAACTGCTGATGGCTAATGGATGTGTTAACTACCGCTAAATCCTGATCCATTACCCAAAGTGTGACCTGATCGAGGTTAGTGATGCTTGGATAGTGGATAATTCCACAAGCATGATCTACTGCAACACTTAGTCCTTGGTTGGACCTATGGTGGGGCGCCCGCACAGCAGCTTGAGGAGAGGCCACTTGTCCGGCGCAGGCCGCGACGCGCGGGCTGCCGCGTCGGGCTCCCATGCCAGTCCGCCGTCCCCATGCGCCGCCACCGTTATCGGCAGCGTCGCCGGGATGCGGCAGTGCTCCATGAACCTGCTATGACCACCATCGTAAGAAGAAAGTGCTCGTAAGCACTTCATTCGCAAGAGTTGCGTGTTTGTTCAGTCTTACTATGTATATCAATCATCTTGAAAGTGTTTTCCAATGTTACCGGCCAGTTAATTAGCTGCTCAGCACTGCGGCAATGTTGGCTTTGGCGGCCGCTGCCGAGGGCAGCGCCACCAAACTGAAGTCAGTCAGGATTCAATGAAGTCTTGGGGCTAAGAGACTTCAGTGGGCTTTGCATCGTGATCATAGGAATTAGGGTGAAGTAGGTCAGTCGGGTCGCACCAGTCAAGGTCGTACACGAGCGTGGTCACGAGGACGGCGTCGAGGCCGGCCAGCGGCGCGAGGAGGTCGCGCAGGCCGACGCCGTCGCCAACGCCGCCGAGGTGCGGCAGGCGGTTGAGGCAGAGGCCGCGCTCCCCGGGGCCGCCGCCGGGCAGGACGCGCGGCTCCTCGGCTGCGGCTTCTCCGGCGCCGTCGACGAGCTCATCGCCGCTGCTGCCGTTGCTGTGGCTGCCCCGCCGATTCAGCGGGAGCATCATCGTCGCCGGTGGTCCAGTGCCGCTGCCGGGCCGTGCCTGCTCAGCCAGAGCGCCAGCATCGCCGTAGGCGCCATAGATTGTGGCGTCCGGGTGGGTTTCGGGGCTCTCGCCAAGGCGCTGCTGCTGAGCTGCTTGATGCCATGCACGGCTCTGTGGCTTCTCCCTCCATCATGCTACCACTTTTGCACTGTGGCAGAGATCTGGCGCCGTGAGCGGAGGGAGGGAGAAAGCTGGGAGCAACAGGGCAAGAGAGGGAGAGCAGCAGTTCAGAAGAGAGGAGAGGGGGCAGGAGAGCGTGAGAGGGGAGGAGGGAGATAGGAGTGCGAGTGAGACGGGACGGGGCGTGAGGAGGGAGTTAGGTGGGGATCAAGGGAGGGTGTTGTGGAGAGAGACGGAGTGAGTAGAGGAGAGAGAGGGGTGGCTTATGAGGAGGCGAGCGAGAAGGTGTGTGTGTGTGCGTGTGTGTGTGTGTGTGTGTGTGTGTGAGAGAGAGAGAGACAGAGAGAGAGAGAGAGAGAGAGAGAGAGGCGAGTATTCGCGCGCCGGGTTTTGGCGCGAAGCGTAGGGCGTCGGCCGGGGCCGCCACAGGCACTTGTTGCCTACTTTGCCCGTAGTTTGCAGCTGCGGACTCCTTGCAGTAGGGCAGTGAAATCGATGTCAACTGCTGGCAAGCTTTGTGAGATATGACCTTCGGCGGAGATCAAACTAGTGACAAAGGCTTGCCTCGGATTGCCTCCGCTTCGACCCGCGAGCGTCGGCCGGCCGACGACGGGCCGCCGCGTGTCGGCTTACCGACGCGGACCAGCATGCGCTGTTGAGTCGCCTGTGCTCCACGTGTCCTTGCCGCCACGCGGGGGCTGTAAGGCTGACGCGTGGCCAAAGGGCTCAGACGTGCGCCCGCCACGTGTCCGGGTCCACTTGCCACTTGGCAAAGTCCACCAAGTCACGCCTTGGAGACTCCCCCTACTCCATGGCCAGAGCTCCCAATAGCTCATTCTACGCTCCTCCTCAGACGGCCGTCATTGCCCACAGCTCGTCCAGTCTTACGTACTCCTCCAGCCTTCCTCCCTCCCCCCCTGCTCCCACGGTAGCGGCTGCCATTTACTCCTCTGCGCAGCTCGCCTCAAGCCTCAGCCTCTGGGCGTTGCCTTCGCCGCTCAGCAGCCATGCAGAAGATCAAGCAGGTTATTCACCACTTGGAGGGCAAGGATGACAGCGGCGGCCAGGGGCAGCAGCAGCAGGGGAAGACGTACCAGCGCGACCCCGCGGCGCCGTACTCGGGCGCGCCGGTCCATGGCAAGGCGATCGTGGGCTACGGCTCGTCAGGCGAGCCGCTGTACGAGGGCGACGCCGGCGCTGCGGCGGTGACGCGAGACCCCACCATGGCGGCGTACGGCAGCCAGGGCCAGGCGCCGGCGAGCACCACAGCCGACGCGCTCAGCAAAATGTCACTGGCCGGGACTGGTGGCGCTGCCGGCACGGCGGCGGGGTCGGCGCCGGTGCAGCACGCGCCGGACATCCAGCCCTCAGGTGTGGCGCCAACGGCGCCAACGGCGGCGACCGACGCAGCCTTCGTCGACAACGAGTTCCCGTGGCAGCGCCCGCCGCCGCAGCAGCTGCTGCCCAAGCACACCCCGAGCAGCCCGACCGGCACCGGCGGCTACGCCACTAGCACCGGCGCCGGTGCTGGCGCTGACGCTGGCACTGGCTCTGGCCTCAGCGGGGTGACTGGTGCGGCTGCTCAGCAGAGCAGCAGTGGCAGCAGCCCGTACTCGACGACAACTGGGAGCAGCCAGTACAACAGCAGCAGTGCGGCGCGCAGCGGGCCAGGCGCCGGCACTGCGGCTGCGGCCGGCGCTGCCGGCCTCGGCGCTGCGGCGCTCGCCAACCGCGGCGCCGACCACACCCACATCGTCGACACCGGCCTCGGCGAGGGGACCGATCCAGCTTACGGCACCAAGGGCGGCATAGGTGAGGGACAATCGCCACGCTGTAGGCGGCTATCAATAATCCCACGGCTTTGGATGACGGCGGAATGATGCTGACGCTGACGCTGACGCTGACGCTGTGTGCTGACACGGTCATGGTTGGCAACGATTCCGTAGGCTCGCGCGGCGCCGGCCCGATCTTGGGAGCAGCCACTACTGGCAGCTATGGTGGCCAATCCACGCCGGCAGCCGGCTATGCCGGTTATGACAGCACCGGCACTGCTGCCCCCACTGGCTCCGCCAGTGGTTACAGCAACCAGGCGGGCTACGACAGTGGCAAGCCTGGCGACGGCGTTGTGCGGCGCACGGCGGAGACGCTGGGCGCTGCGGGCGTCGGCGCCGCTGGTCTGGAGGCTCTGCGCGCTCACGAGCAGCGCAAGGACGGTGTTGGCAGCGGCTACGGTGCTGGCAGCCAGCCCGGCTATGGCAGCACGACTGTGGGCACCGGCTACAACCAGTCGAGCAATGGTAGCGGCATCGGCAGCGGCAGCGGCGTCGGCAGCGGCCATGGCAGCAGCCAGCAGTACGGCTCTGGCACGACCGGGACAGACAGCGGGGCCGGCAGCGGCTACGGCAGCGGCCAGCAGTACGGCTCTGGCACCGGGGTCGGCGCCGGCAGCGGCTATGACAGCAGCCAGCAGTACGGCTCTGGCACGACTGGGACCGGTAGTGGGGTTGGCAGCAGCTACGGCAGCGGCAAGCAGTACGGCTCTGGCACCGGGGTCGGCGCGGGATTGACCGGAGGCTATGGCACTCAGGCGTCGACCGACCCAAACTTCAAGGCCGGTGACCACGGGATCACGCGCGCGGCCGAGGCGCTGGGCGCTGCCGGCGTTGGCGCCGCCGGCCTGGAGGCATTCCGCGAGCATGAGCGCAACCGGGCCTCCACGGCAGGCGGCACCGGCACCCTCTTCCAGGGTCCCAATAAGGTCCCCGCCGGCATCCTCAGCCCAACCGGCGGCACTGACGCCGGCAGCCAGTCTGGCTACGACAGCAGCCAGACCGGGACCGGACATGGCAGCCGCACACCTGGCAGTGACTACAGCGGCGCTGGCTATGGGAGCCAGACCGGCACTGGCGCCGGCGGCGGCTACGGCAGCCAGAGCCAGTACGGCACCGCCAGCAACCAGAGCACCGGCTCGTCGGTGGGCCAAATGGCGCACAACGCTCTCGCTGGCGTTGGTGCAGGTGCCGGTGCGCTCGCCGGCGCGGCGGTCGGTGGCGTTGCCGGCTTGACTGGCCGCAGCGGACAGAGTGGCGGCCAGTACGACAGCTCCCAGGTCGGCTCCGAATACAGTGGTGGCCAATATGACAGCTCGCAGACCGGCTCTGGGTATGGCGGGCAGACCTCCAGCGGGCTGTATGGCAGTGATCGCAGCGGCAGTGGCTATGACAACACGCAGACCGGCTCCGCGTACGGTAGCACCCAGACCGGCACCGGCACTGGCAGCGGCTATGGCAGCGGTCACGGCAGCCAGAGCGGATATGGCACTGCCAGCAACCAGAGCACCGGCTCGTCGGTGGGCCAGATGGCGCACAACGCCCTCGCCGGTGCTGGCGCTGGCGTCGGCGCGATCGCTGGTGCGGCCACTGGCGGCATCGCCAGCCTGACTGGCCGCAGTGGCCAGAGCGGGGGCCAGTACGACAGCTCCCAGACTGCCTCTGGGTACGGCGGACAGTATGGAGGTAATCGGAGCGGCAGCGGCTATGACAAATCTCAGACCGACTCCACTTATGGTCAGACCGGCACTGGCACTGGCGGCGGTTATGGTGGCCAGAGCGACTACAGCAGCCAGACCGGCGGTCTATACGGCGGTAGCAGCGGTGGCGGTCCTTATGGCGGCAGCGACTACGGCAGCCAGGGCGCGTACAACAGCGGTACCGCTGGCGGCCAGAGTGTTGGCACAACGATCGGCCAGATGGCCAAGGGAGCGCTGGCGGGCACCGCTGCCGGCGCAGGCGCGCTCGCCGGCGTGGCTGCGGGCGGCATCGCCTCCATGACCGGTGGCCGCCGCGACAGCAGCCAGTACCAGACTGGCTCCGTCCACGACGACAGCCAGAGCGGGCCATACAGTGCTGGCGGTACTGGCGATCAGTACTACACAAGCGACATGCAGCGGTCCAGCAACTACGGCGGCAGCCAGCCCAGCAGCGGCTATGACCAATCTGGCAGTGGTTACAACAGGAGCGGCGATCAGACCATCGGCGAGGGCCTGCCCCAGGGCGTAGCCCGCGTAGCAGCGGCAGCGGGCGCTGCGGCGGGAGTGCACGCGGTGCGTCGGACTGGCATTGCAGGACAGACTACTGGCCAGGTACTGCTTGCCTCTCCTCGCCGCTCTTCCCTTCTGGCGATGCATTGTTAGTTCATAAAAGCTGCTGGCTCATCGTCTAACCACCTCATAATGATGATCTTGACTTGATCTCCTGCTCTTAGCTCTAAATCTCCTGACCCGAGATCCTGTATTTTAAGCATGGTCATTGGCCGTTATGTCGTTGCACCTACTCATTCCTCCATGTGCTGAGGAGAAGCTTGACGGAGGTAGTCATGCTAATATTCACCTTGTTGTTTGTGCTGGCGGTGTTAATTGGTCGGGCAGTATGATGGGCAGGACCAGGGATATGGCGGCAGTAGCTACCCACAAACCGGGAGCATTGGGAGTCAGTACTCAGGCACCAGCGGCTCTATGACGCAGCAGGAGCGCGGGGAGAGTGAGCATTTAACCATCAGAGGACTTCTTCCCTTATTGCGTTGACCACTAGTCTAAAAGTGAAATCTTCACAGTCATTTTCCAATATATGATTGTACTTTCGTCGTGTGTTGCACACAAAGGTCTCTCAAGGCTACATGTAAAATGTAGTTTACTAGCAAGTCTGCACCTTGCACAGAACATGGAACTGAGGTCAGCATATGTGGATGCTAATATTTCCTCCGCACTTTGCAGAGAACAGGGAATTAAAGTCAGCATATGTGGGCGGTCCGGCTGTGACGCGGTTCATGGAGTCGGCAGGCCTGGGACAGTACTCCAGCCTGCTCACTGAGGCGTGGGTGGACATGGCTGAGCTCCGCAGCCTGTCAGATGACGAACTCATCACCATGGGCCTCCCAATGGGTGCTGTTGCTAAACTCAAACGCGCACTAATCAGGTACACTGGGTACTGAGGGAATTACCTTGATATGATGGCGAGCGTTGACGGAGGAGCTTATCTGTTAAGCAGCACATGATGAAGCAGAGTCCACTTTGCTGCTGTGGTTTGACCTTGTGGTTTTGTACTTGATAGTCTTGCTTATGTATCATGGAAAGTGGAGAGGTTTTTCAGCTGTGGCAAAGGATTGACACTGTAAAAGTATTTTGGCAGCTTGCTGCCTTTGATAATTTATACAATTGTTAATATTCCCATTTGTTAAAAATTTGTGTGCTAGTAACTTCCTGACTTTATACTACTGCCTTAGCTTAGTGATTGATAAGTATCTGTTTTTCATCCGTATCTGCTGAGAGGCACTAATTTGTGAGCCAGTGCATACCAATCCATGTACAAAGTCAGCCCCTCTATACTGAATGGATGGCTATAAGCATTAGCATCCTTGAGCAACAACTAGTGATACTGGAGGTGGCAAGTTCTTTCCAGATCTTACCACATGCAATGCATATATAATGGACACATGGCATGCAAAGAGTCTTGCTTGCTCACGATGCTGTGCACGTTCAAGTGATGGTGATACTTCAAGCTGCGTCCAAATGTGCACCCTCCACACTCCATGCCAGCATTGGCAATAGAAGTCGCGTGAACCTTGAATAGAACATGATTGATGCGCCTTTCACAACTATTATTGAATCCGAAAAAGGTAACTGTTTCTCTGCGAGAAGTACTGTTGTCAGCAAGGATTCTTCGCACCAATGTTGTTTGATTGATTGCAAATGCGTCATGACAGACAAGATCGAATTTCCCCTCTACTTCACCGCCATTATCTACTCCATACTCTTTATTATGCGCGATTGATGCTTTCAAAGTTGCAGAACTTGAGATGAATTTCAGACATCATTGAATGAATGAATGAAATGTATAACCACAATCTCAAACCACCTCACAGGTCGGAAGGAGGCAGCTCAGCCGGTCTTTGCATTGAGCTGGGTAGTCCTAGCACCCTGTCCATGTCAAACCGAACCTCGATATTTCGGATGCTGTAGCCAACAACCATGAGCAGATAGAGCAGTTTAGCCAGCTCCGCAGCTGTTGTCGCTGTGTGGACAGTCTGCAGCACATCAGCTTGAGAAGTACATCGATCAGCTTATCCTAAGTGGAAACTGAATACAGAAAATTAAATCATTTGAATACTAGAGAATCGACCAGGAACCTACAAGTGGAGAAGTAACCTTGAGTCCATTGACGTCAGCTACCCCCAGCAGACGCTGGATAAAGGCATTCATGGCTTCAAGTGCATCTTCTTGAGCGCTTGCTGTGAGCTCCTGCAGATGAAAAGCGTTCATGTGAGCAGATAAATATCTGCACGTACAGTCAATTTTTCCTTCAGACTGTGCAAAGCCAGGCGGAGCCTCCAAGCTTTTAGTGAAAAACGTCCAATGCAGGCATGCTATGAAGGAGCATACTTGCAGGTTCTGTGTTTGGAGCGACTTGAGGTAATCAAGTAGATGGTTGCCGGCGGCGCGGTCGTGCGCCTCCACCTGCCGTGCCAGCTCCTCCACCTCCGCTTCCAGCCGCTCAATGTAGTCGATCGCGTCCACCGCCTGTGGGCCGTCCACCTTGTGCCACCGCAGCACCTCACCGTGCACCCTCGTCTTCTGGCTGCCAGGCTCGAAGTCCGCGCCTCGCTGCCGGCAAGCAAGCAAGTACAACAGAGGCTCAAGGGGTAAGTATAGTACAGGGCGCAGCTTTCAGTGGTCAAGAGCTTGCTGCTGATGCAGCACCGCTGCATACATCAGCCTCTGCTGGCCTCCATAACAAGTTGGCAAAGTCAACCTTCTAACTCGTCTTAGGTACAACAGTTGCTGAGAAGCTGGATGTTAATTGTAGATACTTAGACCCAGATGATAATTTCTAACACTCAGCCTGGGCTTTTGTTGAATGAGGCAGCACTCACGCGTGCCGCTACAGTGGGACCGGGCAGCGCCGCCTGCGCGAGGCTCTGGGAGAGGTCCATGCGGTACTGAGCATTGCGGAACATGTAGCCCGTCATCATGACGCTGTACATGAGCTGGGCGAGATTCTCGCCCACCTGAGATACACAAGTGCAGCTTGGTCAGTATGGCCACCTTAATGTCCGCACTGACGAAATGAAAAGTCACGGCCGGCTTTTGCAGATTGTCTGGCAGACCCTCACCGTGCTCACAGTCACCTCGAAGAACTGCAGTGGCAGCGTGCCAAGCATGTTGGTCACTGTCAGCCGCATGGCCTCCACGACCTGCCGTAGGTGCCGCCATGGGGCTCAGATAAGTACAGCCGAAGATGTGTGCAGTATTGCAGCAAAGGAGCTGCAGCTCCAGGCCAAATTCCTGCTGCAATCTCTCGCTTGTGGCCGCCAGGGGGCTAGCAGGCGACAGATTGTCCTCTCAAGGCTAATGGCTGGCAGTCAAATCTCGCAAAGTGGCCTCCCCTGTGCCACTTGCCGCGCATGACACCGCCGGCAGCGGCAGGCAGCACTGCCCTTGAAGAATGCGGCTGCTGACATTAGGAGAGCGGCTGTGAAAGCCAGCCAGGTATTAGTGCAGCTTAGCGTCACCTGGGGGGGCGCCCTCTGCACAAACTTCTCCATGAACTCCGGCTGCACTGTGAGGACGTACTCGAGCAGCGCCTCGCGCCGGCTCTTGAACTGCCGGCAGGCAGCGCTCGGCGTCAGGCAGGCCACCGCCACCTCTAATGAAGTCTCGGTCAGTGTCCTCTCCATTAGCTACTTAGATGCTTCAGTTTGCTAAGTCTTTACGATAAGATAACAGTTTCCCGATAAGAGATGGTCCATGGAAATACCAAGGTGCGCCCAGCGTGCGAGCGGCGGGCAATGGCAAACATGACTATACTAATGCTAGGGTTTTGCCTACTTAGTTGGGTTAATTCTGTGATAGACAGTCGGCCTGGGGTAGCAGGAGCCGGAGGCGGGCGGCGGGGCTCTCACGACGCGCTCGGCGCCGGCGGCGGCGCCGTCGTGGTCCTCGGCCAGGGAGCCGCGCGCAGGGCCCGCCCTTCTCCGCCGCCGCCGCCGCCGCCG